>CM022756.1:37374442-37436942 GCA_012411365.1 Ameiurus melas | reverse complement strand
TCTCCATTGCTAAAACCACATACTTCCAAGATAAGATTGGTAGTTCTCCCAACACCCGCATTCTTTTCAAAACTTTTTCCTCTCTTCTCTGTCCCCCTCCTCCCCCTTCCCCTTCCTCTCTCACTGCAGATGACTTTGCAAGTTTCTTTTCCAGCAAGGTTACATCAATTAGGAACCAGTTCTCAACCCCAGACATGCATAGACCAACTCCTCCTCCACGTACCTCCCAACTGACTTCCTTCTCTCCCCTCTCAGAGACTGATGTCTCTAAACTCCTCCGCTCTAGCCGTCCCACAACCTGTCCCCTTGACCCTATCCCTTCTCAACTTCTCCAGTCCATCTCTCCCACTATTACTATTAGCACCACTTACACATCTTTAACACATCGCTCTCTACTGGCACATACCCTACCTCATTTAAGCAAGCCCGGGTTACCCCACTGCTTAAAAAACCATCACTCAATCCTTCTATAGTTGACAATTACAGACCTGTTTCCCTCCTCCCCTTTCTTTCCAAAACTCTCGAAAGAGCCGTTTTTAATCAACTCTACAATTTTCTCACACAGAACAACCTCCTAGACACCAAGCAGTCTGGCTTCAAGAGCAACCATTCCACGGAGACTGCTCTGCTTTCCGTCACTGAAGCCTTATGACTAGCAAGAGCAACCTCTAGATCATCTGTCCTCATCCTACTTGACCTCTCTGCTGCCTTCGACACTGTGAACCATCAGATCCTCCTATCAACTCTCTCCAACCTGGGCATCAATGGAACGGTTCTACGCTGGGTGGAATCCTATCTTTCGGACAGATCCTTCAAGGTATCATGGAGCGGAGGTATTTCTGAAACTCAGCAACTCACAACTGGCGTTCCACAGGGATCAGTTCTGGGTCCACTCCTCTTTTCTATATACACTACATCTCTCGGTCAGGTGATTGAGTCTCATGGCTTCTCCTATCACTGCTATGCTGATGACACTCAGCTCTATTTGTCCTTCCAGCCTGACGACCCATCTGTTTCTGCTCGCATCTCATCTTGTCTGTCAGACATCTCGGTCTGGATGAAGAAGCACCATCTTCAGCTTAACCTGGGAAAATCGGAGCTTCTCGTCATCCCAGCCTATCCCTCAATCAACCAGAACTTCACTGTACAGCTCAGCTCACTTAAACTCATGCCAACCAAGACGGCCAGGAACCTTGGGGTGATTCTTGATGAGGGCTTGACCTTTACAGACCACATCTCAGCAACTGCAAGGTCCTGTAGGTTCATCCTGTACAACATCAAGAAAATCCGACCATTCCTCACCAAACAGGCTACACAGATACTAGTCCAGGCTCTTGTCATCTCTAAACTGGACTACTGCAAGTTTACTGTTCACTGCTTTCAGGTCTCCCAGCCAGCTCCATCAAACCCCTTCAAATGATTCAGAATGCTGCAGCGCGCCTTGTCTTCAACCAGCCCAAGACTACTCATGTCACACCCCTCTTCATCTCCTTCCACTGGCATTACTGTAGCTGCCCGCATCAAGTTCAAGGCCTTGATGCTCACCTACAAGACCTTGTCAGGAACAGCACCCTCTTACCTCAACTCTCTCCTGAAGGCCAACGTTCCCTCTCGCAATCTGCGATCGACTAGCGACCGACGTTTAGTAGTTCCCACTCAGCGAGGCGTAAGGTCCCTTTCCAGAACCTCACACATACCGTTCCCCAGTGGTGGAATGCTCTTCCGATCTCAATCCGGACTGCAGAGTCTCTCACTATCTTCAAAAAACAGCTAAAGACCCACCTTTTCCGTGAACACCTAACCGTCTCCCAAAAAAAAATAAAAAATAAATAAATAAATATAAAAAAAAAAACAGACTTGCACTTACACCTCTACTCTGTACACTTTGCTTCCTCTGGTATTCAATTAATGGATCTTGTATAGTAGCACTACTTGTATTGTTCCCTGCTTGATATATCGCTTTGCTTATTTGTAAGTCGCTTTGGATAAAAGCGTCTGCTAAATGAATAAATGTAATGTAAATGAATCTGTCGCATGACAACAAAACACACAAAATAAATAAGTACGACTTAAAAAACAAAATAAATAATAAGTACAACTTTTATTCTGTAACTTTTGTTTTTACTTTACTCTTTATAACTACTGTAAATAAAGCAAACAAACAAGCAAGTAAACAAACAACTGAATGAATAAATAAATGAATTAATAACCTGCCTTTTCAGTATGAGAAGATGTTTTGTCATGAAAATGAATAAATATGAGTGGGTGGAGCTACATGTGGAGACATCAGAGACAAATACACAACACTAGCATTTATTTCTAAAGCTAGAGGTCTGATCTAAACTCTCAGGCTAACAATGGTACTGATCTTCTTGTTTTTCTTCATTATTGCTGATATTGGTAAGTCATGAAATTATTGTTTTTATAATAAACAAAAAGTATGATTTCCACTTGATTTTATTTGGAATAAATGTTCATGATATGATGGTAATGTATTTATAGCAGAGGCTGCTGACAACACCATTACACCAGATCAAACCAGCATGTCTGTAATTGAAGGCAGCAACACCACACTCTCCTGCACATATACTGGATCAGTTTACAGTCTCCACTGGTATCAACAAAAACCTGGATCAAGACCAGAGTTTCTGCTTCTGATTAATAAAAACAGTGAACATGTCACAGAGGCTCAACCACCTCATCCACATCTGTCAATAAAACTTGATAAACAGAATCCGAAAGTGGATCTGCTCATCTCCTCTGCTACAGTGACAGACTCTGCATTGTACTACTGCGCTCTGATGCCCACAGTGACAGGAAAACCAACTACACAGTGCAAAAAGCACTACACCTGTCTGGAGTCATGCTTTTCTCACAAGATGGAGCTATTTACATCTTTACCTCTTTCATGCTCAAGCAACTGTCCATGATGTCAGTTCACTTTTGAAGCGAAACCATTATTTGTGTAATCTGCTAATATTTATTTCTGAGTTAATCATTCTTATCATTGGCATCTTAAAATGCTAATAATTGGTTAAAAATGCAACGTTTTTTTTTATTAACCACAGCTTTGTGGACAATAAACTCATGACCCATAAAGGGTGTATTCCTGCTCCTTGCCCAGTGTTCCTGGTATAGGATTGATATCCACTGTGACCCTGACCATGATAATTTGCCCCTTAAAAAAATGATAATTTCCGCTAAACATGTATAATGGTACATGTTCTGTTGTTATGAAATTATGTAATATAAATGTGTCCTGCATGAACCTGTCAGTTAACAACACATTTACAAATTACCTGTTGACACCATTACCTTTGTACACAGTTCCTATGTAGGTTATTAGGGAAATTAATGGTATTTAATGTTTATTATTATTACTTTACTGTTCACGCTACAAATTGCTGAATACATTCACCGAGGTGATTTTATGGCAATCAAACATTATTCAGGTTTTTTAATGTTATGCTCAAATTTATATGCCCTTCAATCAGATGTGAGTTTATTCATACTGATATGCTAAAGATGAAATTGATGAATAAGGAAATGGTAAGTGGAAATTGTATTTAAAATTAGATTTGAACATACAGAGCATTGATGCATCAGGATCATTGACTACGTTTACATGGACAGCAGTAATCTAATTATTGACCTTAATCTAAGTAAGGTAATAATGTGATTAAGCTCTTTACATGAGTTGCTTCTAGAATGCTCCTGTCAAGTTCCCGTTATCCATGTTATAGATCATAATTAGATTAACAGCCCACGTCATTACGTCACCGCGCCACAACGTTCGACATCACTCAAAAATTTCATGCATCAACATACAGTTGGTCTTCGTTATGGTACCGTATACAGTTTTGGGTGTTTTTTTTTAAATTTTTTGTTTAATTGTTTAATCATCCATGTTGAAGGCGGTTGAATCTGTCACAAGGCGTGACGGCAGACAAGGATATAGGCTAAGGCTATGGCATAAACAGGACATGAAGCCGAGATTCGCTAAAGTCGCACTCGAGCTCTACATGGCATACGTACATAGATACAACGCATTCAACCGCGCTGTGTGAAGCACGGCTCACGGTATATATCCACACAGTCATTAGCCCGCAATCGCTACCAGCTGCGGGCACTTCCGCATACGTCACACATGACGCTCAGCTCACGCTGTTACTCCAGGAGAACCGTGACATTTACAATGGATGAGACAACGCCTCCTCCTCTACCAGTTGAATGAGGCTGGTGTACATAATTATATCCAGGAGCACTGGATTCATTTAATGCTATGTACCTGTTTGGTTTAATCCAAGTTTCCGTTAAACACTTTAAATTACATTCCTGATCAGTAATGATTTCGTTAACAATAAGAGACTTATACGCAAGAGATCTAATGATTAATAGTCCTAGCTTCAGATTAAAGGTGACGGATGTACATTCGGTATGATCTAATTTTATGTTAATTAGGTTACTAAAACAAACTTTCCAAAATTTTCTATTAATTGAACATTGCTTATGATGAATGTTGTGATTGTAGAAGATGTACTTACAGTAGGCAGCCACTTGGTGAGTAGATGTTGTCTGACAGTAGTTCTGCTCCGAGGCTGCTGGGTTGCAGGCCATCAGGATGAAACAACTGAGGACACTCCCAGAACAGATTCCAGTTATTTACAAACAGCAGATTCTGTTCATAACACCAAGAAACTAACCAGTCATTCAAAGCAAGAAGTCTACGGAACATTTAAGCTCCACATCTGTATGTGGTAAGAGGTCCAGAGATGATGATCTTCGTGGTGGGTGATCTGCCTTGTACTGACTCGATCAGGCTGGCGAAGTCTCTCTTCAGAACCTCTGTCTGCAGCAGCCTGATGTTTGCCCCCGTGTGAAGCACGAACGCTCCAATGCTCTCGTCCTTCTTCAAGATCCCAGGTACCTGCACAATGACATCAAGGACACGAGCACCAGAAAAACAATGTGTGTGTGCCTTACCCTTTGTTGAAGCCACGCGGATGTTTCGCACAATGGAGTCAATAACGATCACAGCGTTTGGTCTGGTCTGACAGAGAGGGCTGAAGCAGTTCCTGTTTGGGTTCTCAAACATTGGAGGTGGAGAGGTTCTCGCCCGGGGTATGGCTCTCACCTTTCGCTGCTGGTGCACACAAGATCCGTGGTGAGTCGGAGCAGGCGTGACGGAGACCTCGAATGGAAAAGTCTTGGGTGCACGTTCCCTGCACAGAGAAACGTCGGGGTTATGCATGTAACCCTGTTCCCTAAGAAGGGAACGAGACGTTGCATTTAGCAGTATGGGAACACCTTGTGCGCGTGACCGGTATCTGTAGTTTGTGTAAAATCATGCCTCTACTTATAAGTCCTGCCATGATCAGGTGACGTGGCAATTAAACGCGTCGCATGATATATGTATGGCACCTGTGAACCACGCCGCCAGCCTCTATTATCTGAAGCGAAGACGCAATTCACAGGCCAGCCCTGGTATGACAGCGCTATGCAACGTCTCGTTCCCTTCTCAGGGAACAGGGTTACATGCATAACCCTGATGTTCCCTTTCAAAGGGAACTTCGACGTTGCATTTAGCAGTATGGGAACGGGAATACCCACCCCGTCATACCGAGGGTACGGCCTGTTCAAAAATGAATATCCAGGCTGTAATAACAGAGGAATGAATATCCAGGCTGTAATAACAAATGACCGTGTGAGGCATAGACCACCCTGCAGCTGCACACACATCCTGCAAGGAAACCCCTTTGGACAAAGCCTTCAACATTCCCAGTAGAGATGCACTGCTTTGACACAGCATCACTTTTCCTGTCGCTGCCAAAGCAGACTAGTAGCTGCTCTGACTTACGCCACTGGCCGGAGCGGTGGACGTAAGTACAGAGAGCGCTTACTGGACACAGCGGGTGCATCCTCTCTTGTTCTGGTCAGAGGACAGAGGAGGGGAGAAAGCCTGCAACACCACAGGGTGGGCAGCCAATGTAGGCACTTTAGGAATATAATCCGGCCTAGGATACAGGAATGACTTGGCTTATCTAGGGGTAAAGTCAAGGCAGGAGGGGCAACAGGGAGAGCTTGTAGACCTCCCACTCGCTTGAGAGATGTCAGGGCCTGTCAAAGAGCTACCTTTAGAGTCATAAGCTTCTCAGAGGCTGACTCTAAGGGCTCAAATGGGGTCCCTGACAGACCTTCCAGGACCACAGGAGGTCCCAGGAAGGTATGCGCGGCCTGCAGATTGGCCGCAGCCGTCTGACACCATGCATGAATCTTAAAGTTAGAGGATGTTGCCCCATGGAGGCGCCATCAACAGGGGCATGGCTGGCCGAAACAGCGGCCCAGTAACCCTGATTGTAGAAGGAGCCCAACCCCCTGAGAAACGTTCTGTAAGAACTCCAGGACTGTAGCAATTGTGCAGTTCTCTGGGTCTAGGTGACGTTCCTCATGCCACAAGACAAAAAGCTGACACCTGAGTGCATTTGATTTCCTTGTGGATGGGATCCACTCCAGGGGCTCGAATGGGGCAGCCGACAGACCTTCCAGGACCATAGAAGGTCCCAGGAAGGTATGCATGGCCTGCAGATGGGCCGCAGCCGTCTGACACTATGCATGAACCTCAAAGGTAGAGGATGTTGCCCCACAGAGGCTCCATCAACAGGGTCATGGCTGGCCGAAACGGCGGCCAAGTACCCTGATTGAAGAAGGAGCCCAGCCCGCTGAGAAACGTTCTGTAAGAACTCCAGGACTGTAGCAATTGTGCAGTTCACTGGGTCTAGGTGACGTTCCTCATGCCACAAGACAAAAAGCTGACACTTGAGTGCATACGCTTTCCTTGTGGATGGTGCTCTAGCTTTTAACATGGTTTCAACAATCTCAGTTGTGAGACCCGAATCTATGAGCTGGTGCCCCTCAGGGGCCAGACCCACAGTTTCTGAGTTCTGGCCGAGCGTGATAAATCACACCTCCGGCTTGAGACAGTAGATCCGCTCTAGGGGCTCGAATGGGGCAGCCGACAGACCTTCCAGGGCCATAGAGGGTCCCAGGAAGGTATGCGTGGGCTGCAGATGGGCCTCAGCCATCAGACCACGCATGAACCTCGAAGTTAGAGGATGTTGCCCCACAGAGGCTCCCTCAACAGGGCGTGGCTGGCCGAAATGGCGGCCACATAACCCTGATTGTAGAAGGAGCTCACCCCGCTGAGAAATGATATTGTAGGAGCTCCAGGACTGTAGCTATTGCGCAGTTACTGGGTCCACAGTGAATCCCTGCGGACGGGAATCTCCCAAGGAGTGCCATCTCGCAGAGATATTATCTCTCAGAACCGTGTTCGAGCTGCCAAAAAGGTGCTACTAGCAGGCTATCTTGGCGAACTCTCGCTAGAGCTAGTGGGAGCAGCGATGGGGGGGAAGCATACAGATGTGACCTCAGCCACATGTGTGGATTCCACCCTAGGCTCCCAAGATACAGCTTTATCTAGCTCAGTGTTGATAGGATTGACACTACGCCTGTTGGGGATAGAAACGCCCTCATCATAGTAGAATCCTATAACCCATAGAAAAGTTGTCCACTGCACCGGAGAAAGCCAACTTTTCTGAGATTCAACCTGAGCCCCCAGTTCTTCACGTGGGTGAGAACAACATCTCAATGTTGTAAACCTCCCTCCCTGAGGGAACAGGGTACATGTTTCAGGACCCCATTGTCCAAAAGGGAGCTTACTTCCTGTGCTAATGTCGGGCTCTGGTCTGTGCTGACTTCTGTGGTGAGCAGACCTGTGAACGGGGGGGTCGAGCTATAACTGGTCCCGGTAACCCTTTCTATGGTAGACAGAACCCATGGAGACACATTTGGCCGTAGCTTGCACACTCCCCGATGGACTTCTAGTGACGTTAGCTATTCCACATTCTATTGGAGAGAAGCATCGAGAAGATTATCGTTGCCCTGTGACAGCTTGCTGACCAGGGAACACGAAAACTTGGGGACCACCTTTGCTAGGGGAGGCCCTACAGTAGCACTGGGGGCTACCTGCCCTAACAACCTCATGTCCCCAGATACATCCCTCCACAGCCCCTCAGGATCGCTCATCTTTGCCTGCTTGGCCTTTATGACCATTCTCAGATCAGGCCTAAAAACAACCCGGTTCCCCTGGCTGTCTGCGGGGGTTGGCGGGCTGCCATACTCGCCTTCTGGGTTTCCCCCATACTAGTGCTGGCCCAGGCTCCACTCCTGGACACCTGGATGAGCTTGAGACAACTTTTTTTTTGACATAAGTCGAGCTCACTCAGCAGGTCTGCTTGGTAGGCCTGCAACCCTGTAATTGTCTGCAGTGACCCACAAGCAAGACTACTACTGCATAGGCTTGCCCACCAATGCTTCTTTTAATTTGTTTCCACCTTGGATGCAAGCCGGCCCCTGTAATTACCTGCCGTCGGTGGAGAGAGGTAGCTAGCAAGCGCCTCCTCCACCTCGGGCATAGCTAAATAGCCATGCCATTCATTCCCACAATGGCAGAATAATCCAACATCGTGGGGTTATGACTATGGCTTAAGCATGGTTTTCCCCCAGAAGTTTGAGATTTTGTCATAACTTCTGGAAGACAGGGGAGTTTCTGCAGTGTAAAGTATTTACTTTCACTGGGTAATCACTTCAAGCAGCTCTTTATAGGCTGCTCTCAGTTTTTAACACATCCTTCTAACTCTTCGGAGTCAGAGAGGGATTATTACCCCTTTGGCTTTCCATAGCGGGAGGAGGAGTCACGACGCGAACTCCAAAATCCAGCGGAGAGCTGAACCTGGAAGACAGAGCAAGAGATAGAGCAGCGCTCGTCTCCGGCTCCTCTTCCGGATTTAAGAGATCCCCCGAACCTGAGACAGTTGGCTGCCTCGGCAGCGGCCGGCCCAGATCCGTGAGGCTTTGAAACCCAACTCGCTCGGATTCGAGTGCGAGTTGAGCTGCTTAATGTAGCGTTACCATGCGCAGCCTCTCGAGGTTGCCATCGCATACTACACCACTAACACTTCACCCAGAAAGTGTGCACTTTTCAACCGTGATGAAACCGGAGCACGTTACACACATCTTTAACTCTTCCTCGCTCATTACTTACCTCTCCTTTTCTTTAAAAAGGGATAGAAAAGTTAAGAGATTTTGAGAAAATATCGAGTGGAAATAAAGTGTTTTTGTCACACAAACAACAGACATGCAGTCTCGCTGAAGATAATAAGGCTGGCATCGTGGTTCACAGGTGCCTTATATATTTCATGCGACGCGCTTAATTGTCACGTCACCTGATCATGGCAGGCCTATAAGTAGAGGCATGATTTTACACAAGCTTCAGATACCGGTCACGCGCACAAGGCGTTCCCATACTGCTAAATGCAACGTCGAAGATCTTGGCTATCTTTGTACTTTTCTCTTTATCATTTGTAAGTGGATGTATTTGTTTATTTGTCAATAGTATGATAATGCAGGTAATGCAGAATCAATGTCAATAATTCAAAGGGGTAAGGCAAAGTCCGTGGTCGAGAAACAGGCATCGGGTCGGGCGATCAGGCAAACAAACAAAACTAGGCAAGGTAAGGAATCGAGGTCGAGAGCAAAAACAATGGTCATAATCACTTTGGTGAAACACGCTGATAAGGCCTGGAGAACGGCAGAGAACAAGTTAACCGTACGTTTACTTCGCACCATCTAAATGTTCCCAAAGTCTCCTTTATGCTGTGTGTGCGTGTGTTTGTGATTGGTTCCAGGTGTGTGTAGTTAGAACTCCGGAAAAGGCGAGCGCATGCATTTGTGGGAAGTGTAGTCCTCAGTGGCCATGTTTGTAGTTTGTGGTGCCTCCTAAGAAACTGAGTTACAATTAGGCTTTGATATGATAAATGTTTGGATTTCTTTATGTGTGGATTTCTTGGGTTAATATTGATGTCTGGTGAAAATTTCATGTGAATAACCTCATAGGAAATATATTTAATGAAAAAAAATGTTGACGCGTTCAATACTTATTTCCCCCACTATAGAAAGATCGCGTCACCCACATTGATTTGGGTCTAGTATGCAAACTGCAGCAGATCATGGAAGTCACTTATGATCAGTTTCAATTACGATCAGATTTTTAGGCAAAACAATAGTTGCCTTTGAATTTTGACTTTCATTCAGCATGTCACCTGCGTTTAACGCCAGGGAATGAACCCCAAAAAATGTGCAGTAAAATGTCCTTGCGTGACCAGAGTTTTAAGCTCAGTCACTGACCATTTCATAGAACCTGATTTTAATTGCTTTTGATCAGTTGTCTGGTGTTGTAGAGGTATGCACACTACATGCTCACTCACAGATTTGGCTCACATATTAAAATCATCTTTCACCTGGAGAGCTGTTGATTATGTAATGCAGACTGGGAAATCAGAGCTAGAATTGTGTTCAGGGCTGAAGTGTGATTTCCACACTGTGAATGTTGTATTTGTGGTGCGTCGGATGAGTTATCAATATTAGACTGTGGTCTAAAATAGATGGATTGGTGACTTTAAATTGCCCCTAGGTGTGTATGCGTGTGCAAATGGCTGTGTGTGTGTGCGTGTGTGTGTGTGTGTGTGTGAGAGAGAGAGAGAGTAAATAATTATATATTGTTGCAAATATATAAATTTGCTAAATTAAAAGTAATATGTTGACAGCTCATTCCTCTCTTGGTCTATCTGTAATGTACTGCATGGCTGTATGTGGAATAAACTTTATTAGTGGTAAGGTTTTTCTCCTTGGCGAACACAAGATACAACTTTTATTCTGTAACTTTTTTTTTTTACTTTACTCTTTATAACTACTGTAAATAAAGCAAACAAACAAGCAAGTAAACAAACAACTGAATGAATAAATAAATTAATTAATAACCTGCCTTTTCAGTATGAGAAGAAGTTTTGTCATGAAAATGAATAAATATGAGTGGGTGGAGCTACATGTGGAGACATCAGAGACAAATACACAACACTAGCATTTATTTCTAAAGCTAGAGGTCTGATCTAAACTCTCAGGCTAACAATGGTACTGCTCTTCTTGTTTTTCTTCATTATTACTGATATTGGTAAGTCATGAAATTATTGTTTTTATAATAAACAAAAAGTATGATTTCCACTTGACTTTTTTTTGAATAAATGTTCATGATATGATTGTAATGTATTTATAGTAGAGGCTGCTGACAACACCATTACACCAGATCAAACCAGCATGTCTGTAATTGAAGGCAGCAACACCACACTCTCCTGCACATATACTGGATCAGTTTACAATCTCCAATGGTATCAACAAAAACCTGGATCAAGACCAGAGTTTCTGCTTCTGATTAATAAAGATAGTGAACATGTCACAGAGGCTCAACCACCTCATCCACATCTGTCAATAAAACTTGATAAACAGAATCTGAAAGTGGATCTGCTCATCTCCTCTGCTACAGTGACAGACTCTGCATTGTACTACTGCGCTCTGATGCCCACAGTGACAGGAAAACCAACGACACAGTGCAAAAAGCACTGCACCTGTCTGGAGTCATGCTTTTCTCACAAGATGGAGCTATTTACATCTTTACCTCTTTCATGCTCAAGCAACTGTCCATGATGTCAGTTCACTTTTGAAGCTAAACCATTATTTGTGTAATCTGCTAATGTTTATTTCTGAGTTAATCATTCTTACCATTGGCATCTTAAAATGCTAATAATTGGTTAAAAATGCAACTGTTTTTTTTAATTAACCATAGCTTTGTGGACAATAAACTCATGACCCATCAAGGGTGTATTCCTGCTCCTTGCCCAGTGTTCCTGGTATAGGATTGATATCCACTGTGACCCTGACCATGATAATTTGCCCGCTAAAGATGAATAAATGTATGTGCGTATGCATATATAGACAGTTATGTACATGTTCTGTTGTTATGAAATTATTTAATATACATCTTCCTGCATGCACCTGTCAGTTAACAACACATTTACAAATTACCTGTTGACACCATTACCTTTGTACACAGTTCCTATGTAGATTATTAGGGAAATTAATGGTATTAATGTTTATTATTATTACTTTACTGTACATGCTACAAATTGCTGAATACATTCACCGAGGTGATTTTATGGCAATCAAACATTATTCAGGTTTTTTTAATGTTATGCTCAAATTTATATGCCCTTTAATCAGATGTGAGTTTATTCATACTGATATGCTAAAGATGAAATTGATGAATAAGGAAATGGTCAGTGGAATTTGTATTTAAAATTAGATTTGAACATACAGAGCATTGATGCATCAGGATCATTGACTACGTTTACATGGAGAGCAGTAATCTAATTATTGACCTTAATCTAAGTAAGGTAATAATGTGATTAAGCTCTTTACATGAGTCGCTTTTAGAATACTCCTGTCAAGTTCCCGTTATCCATGTTATAGATCATAATTAGATTAACAGCCCACGTCATTACGTCACCGCGCCACACCGTCCGATGTCACTCCAAAATTTCATGTATCAAGATACAGTTGGTCTTCGTTATGGTACCGTATACAGTTTTGGGTGTTTTTGTTTAATTTTTTGTTTAATTGTTTAATCATCCATGTTGAAGGCGGTTGAATCTGTCACAAGGCATGATGGCAGACAAGGATATAGGCTAAGGCTATGGCATAAACATGACATGAAACCGAGATTCGCTATAGTTGCACTCGAGCTCTACATGGCATACGTACATAGATACAACGCATTCAACCGCGCCGCGTGAAGCACGGCTCACGGTATATATCCACACAGTCATTAGCCCGCAATCGCTACCAGCTGCGGGCACTTCCGCATACGTCACACATGACACGAGGGGGTGAAAACATGACTTCACCCCGGAAGAAGTACGCGCAGGCGCATCAGCACTCAGCTCACGCTGTTACTCCGGGAGAACCGTGACATTTACAATGGATGAGACAACACCTCCTCCTCTACCAGTTGAATGAGGCTGGTGTACATAATTATATCCAGGAGGACTGGCTTCATTTAATGCTATGTACTCGTTTAGTTTAATCCAAGTTTCCGTTAAACACTTTAAATTACATTCCTGATCAGTAATGATTTTGTTAACAATAAGCGACTTATACGCAAGAGATCTAATGATTAATAGTCCTGGTTTCATATTAAAGGTGCCGGATGTACATTTGGTATGATCTAATTTTATGTTAATTAGGTTACTAAAACAAACTTTCCGAAATTTTCTATTAATTGAACATTGCTTATGATGAATGTTGTGATTGTAGAAGATGTACTTACAGTAGGCAGCCACTTGGTGAGTAGATGTTGTCTGACAGTAGTTCTGCTCCGAGGCTGCTGGGTTGCAGGCCATCAGGATGAAACAACTGAGGACACACCCAGAACAGATTCCAGTTATTAACAAACAGCAGATTCTGTTCATAACACCAAGAAACTAACCAGTTATTCAAAGCAAGAAATCTACGGAACCTTTCAGCTCCACATCTGTATGTGGGAAGATGTCCAGAGATGATGATCTTCGTGGTGGGTGATCTGCCTCGTACTGACTCGATCAGGCTGGCGGAGTGTCTCTCTTCAGAACCTCTGTCTGCAGCAGCCTGATGTTTGCCCCCCGTGTGCAGCACGACCGCTCCAATGCTCTCGTCCTTCTTCAGGATCCCAGGTACCTGCACAATGACATCAAGGACACGAGCACCAGAAAACAATGTGTGTGCGCCTTACCCTTTGTTGAAGCCACGCAGATGTTTCGCACAATGGAGTCAATGATGATCACAGCGATTGGTCTGGTCTGACAGAGAGGGCTGAAGCAGTTCCTGTTTGGGATCTCAAACATTGGATGTGGAGAGGTCCTCGCCCAGGGTATGGCTCTCACCTTTCGCTGCTGGTGCACACAAGGTCCGTGGTGAGTCGGAGCAGGCGTGACGGAGACCTCGGCTGGAAAAGTCTTGAGTGCACGTTCCCTGCACAGAGAAACACACGGCGTAAAGGGGCTAGGAGTGGTAATACCACTCTGTGTGCTTACCTTGGATCTATCAACAACCATTGTTTCTGATTTTCGGAAACCATTATGTACGAGTTTTAAGGTTTTTTTCCCCTACTTTTCTAGTTCCTCTTTTATTTATTTATTATTTTTTTTAGAAACTACTTCTGCTTATTATGGTGACTTTGATCTGACCATTATTGAGCAAGCAAGGACCTTGGCTGTCTTTGTACTTTTCTTCTTTATCATTTGTAAGTGCATGTATTTCTATATTTGTCAATAGTACATATTTAATATGATTCTTAAACTGTTAATGAATGTTTGTTATTCACTTTGGTTTATTCCATATGTTCCATGTCTGTGTGTGTATCCTTCAATTTTCTGTCGAGGCTATGTAATGGGGGGCCTTCTTTAATTGAGGAAAAGGATATAACATTGTTCTTTTTTCCCTTACAGCTGCACAACTTATGCCTAGACCTGAACAATGGCTATCAACTAGCACATCTTACTGCTGATCTTTCACTTCTGGTTGATGTTCTTTAGGCTGAGTTTGTTGTTTCTGGTTTCCCTCATTCTCGTTAAATTCTCATTCTCCACATTTGGTGCCCTTGTGTTTTATTTCTGTCATGAATTTTATCCAACACATCTTGAAGCTGTCATTACAAGGCTTCTCCACTAAGTAATAAATAAATTTCAGTCAGTGTGTTCAATACTTTTTTTCCTGTGTCATTCCACATTATTACACATAACCTCACTTATGGACTTTAATGTTGTCACGTTTTGTAGGCGGAGATGGAAGCAAGTGCAGGTAATGCAGAATCAATGTCAATAATTCAAAGGGGTAAGGCAAAGTCCGTGGTCGAGAAACAGGCAGGGGTCGGGCGATCAGGCAAACAAACAAAACTAGGCAAGGTAAAGAATCGAGGTCGAGAGCAAAAACAGTGGTCATAATCACTTTGGTGAAACACGCTGATAAGGCCTGGAGAACGGCAGAGAACAAGTTAACTGTACGTTTACTTCGCACCATCTAAATGTTCCCAAAGTCTCCCTTATGCTTTGTGTGCGTGTGTTTGTGATTGGTTCCAGGTGTGTGTAGTTAGAACTCCGGAGAAGGCGAGCGCATGCATGTGTGGGAAGTGTTGTCCTCAGTAGCCATGTTTGTAGTTTGTGGTGCCTCCTAAGAAACTGAGTTACAATTAGGCTTTGATATGATAAATGTTTGGATTTCTTTATGTGCGGTTGTCTTGGGTTAATATTGATGTCTGGTGAAAATTTCATGTGAATAACCTCATTGGAAATATATTTACTGAAAAAAATGTTGGCACGTTCAATACTTATTTCCCCCACTATAGATGATCGTGTCACCCACATTGATTTGGGTCTAGTATGCAAACTGCAGCAGATCATGGAAGTCACTTATGATCAGTTTCAATTACGATCAGATTTTTAGGCAAAACAATAGTTGCCTTTGAGTTTTGACTTTCATTCAGCATGTCACCTGCGTTTAACGCCAGGGAATGAACCCCAAAAAATGTGCAGAAAAATGTCCTTGCGTGACCAGGGTTTTAAGCTCAGTCACTGACCATTTCATAGAACCTGATTTTAATTGCTTTTGATCAGTTGTCTGGTGTTGTAGAGGAATGCACACTACATGCTCACTCGCAGATTTGGCTCACATAGTAAAATCATGTTTCACCTGGAGAGATCTCCACTGAAATGTGCCTGATTCATAAATCTCTCTTTCTCATGAAAATAATCCTGAGAGCTGTTGATTATGTAATGCAGACTGGGAAATCAGAGCTAGAATTGTGTTCAGGGCTGAAGTGTGATTTCCACACTGTGAATGTTGTATTTGTGGTGAGTCGGAGGAGTTATTATTAATATTAGACTGTGGTCTAAAGCTGCTCCTAGTAGATGGATTGGTGTCTTTAAATTGCCCCTAGGTGTGAATGCGTGTGCAAATGGCTGTGTGTGTGTGTGTGTGTGTGTGTGTGTGTGTGTGAGAGAGAGAGAGAGAGAGTGAGAGAGAGAGAGAGTAAGTAAATAATTATATATTGTTGCAAATATATAAATTTGCTAACTTAAACGTAATATGTTGACAGCTCATTCTTCTCTTGGTCTATCTGTAATGTACTGCATGGACTGTATGTGGAAAAAACTTTTATTAGTGGTAAGGCTTTTCTCCTTGGCGAACACAAGATGGCAGACTCACATCTTATTGTGGGCAAAGCACTAGAGTACCATACATCCCTATAAAAATTAATCTATAAACTATTAAACCTCTGTGATATAGACTATACCTGCTTTCCATCTTACATGCTATTCAAATATTATCCTAGCCCCTTCCCTGGTTACTCTTAGCTGCTAAGTTGATTCACACACACACACACACACACACACACACACACACACACACACACACACACACACACACACACACACACACACACACACACACCTGTTTTAAGGCCTGGCATCTTTCAAAGTATTGCCAAGACCAGTAATGACAACAAATTCTTTCTATCTATCCATCTATCCATCTATCCGTCTAACCGTCTATCCGTCTATCTGTCTGTCTGTCTATAATCTCACAAAAGTGAGTACACCCCTCACATTTTTGTAAATATTTGATTATGTCTTTTCATGTGACAACAGTGAAGAAATGACACTTTGCTACAATGTAAAGTAGTGAGTGTACAGCTTGTGTAACAGTGTCAATTTGCTGTCCCCTCAAAATAACTCAACACACAGCCCTTAATGTCTTAACCACTGGCAACAAAAGTGAGTACAAGTTTGATGCAGTGTATACAGCATATGCAGTGTACCTGTATGGTCTAAGCAGTGACAGGTTGACCCCCCACCCCTTCAACCTCTGCAGCAATGCTGGCAGCACTCATACGTCTATTCATTGAGGGAACCATGAATGCCAACATGTACTGTGACATACTGAAGCAGAGCATGGTCCGCTCCCTTCGGAGATTAGGCCACAGGGCAGTATTCCTGCATGATAATGACCAAAAACCACACCTCCAAGACGACCACTACCTTGCTAAAGAAGCTGAGGGTGAAGGTGATGGACTAAACCCAATTCAGCATCCTTAAACAGAACGTGGAGGAGCACAAACTCTCTAACATCCACCAGCTCCGTGATGTCATCATGGAGGAGTGGAAGAGGACCACGCAAAATATTGACACTTTGGGCCCAATTTGGACATTTTCACTTAGGGGTGTACTCACTTTTGTTGCGAGCGGTTTAGACATTAATGGCTGTGTGTTGAGTTATTTTGAGGGGACAGCAAATGTACACTGTTACACAAACTGTACACACACTACTTTACATTATAGCAAAGTGTCATTTCTTCAGTGTTGTCACATGAAAAGATATCATGAAATATTTACAAAAATGTGAGGGGTGTACTCACTTTTGTGAGATACTGTATATATGCCATTATATCTGCTCATAACGGTATGAATACTTTGTGATAACAAGAAAACAAAATTAACATAACACATGAAACAATTAATTAAATGTAAATGCATGTAAATGCCTGGTTTCTTATGGCCATATTTTATTATTGATGAATTTTTTTCTGCCCTGCGATGGACTTGCATCTTGTCCAGTTTGTACCCTGCCTTGTTCCCGATGCTCCCTGGGATTGGCTGAAGGTTCCCCTGTGACCCTGAAGAAGGAGTGAGTGGTAGAAGATGGATGGAATTTTTTCCCGGATGTTTTTGGTATGTTAAACAAATGTCACCCCAGTGCAGGAATCAATCAGAGACTCCACATACTAGAACACACCATGGCTTACAAACATAGCTGCCATGAACTATAATCCCGTGCTACAATGTTACTTCACGTTTTTGATCTGTTTGCCAGGTTCTTAATAAATTCTAAACTGCATTTACATCCATCTGTGAATCTGTCGCATGACAACAAAACACACAAAATAAATAAGTACGACTTAAAAAACAAAATAAATAATAAGTACAACTTTTATTCTGTAACTTTTTTTTTTACTTTACTCTTTATAACTACTGTAAATAAAGCAAACAAACAAGCAAGTAAACAAACAACTTAATGAATAAATAAATTAAATAATAACCTGCCTTTTCAGTATGAGAAGAGGTTTTGTCATGAAAATGAATAAATATGAGTGGGTGGAGCTACATGTGGAGACATCAGAGACAAATACACAACACTAGCATTTATTCCTAAAGCTAGAGGTCTGAACTAAACTCTCAGGCTAACAATGGTACTGCTCTTCTTGTTTTTCTTCAATATTGTTGATATTGGTAAGTAATGAAATTATTGTTTTTATAATAAACAAAAAGTATGATTTCCACTTGACTTTATTTTGAATAAATGTTCATGATATGATGGTAATGTATTTATAGCAGAAGCTGCTGACAACACCATTACACCAGATCAAACCAGCATGTCTGTAATTGAAGGCAGCAACACCACACTCTCCTGCACATATACTGGATCAGTTTACAGTCTCCAATGGTATCAACAAAAACCTGGATCAAGACCAGAGTTTCTGCTTCTGATTGATAAAGATAGTGAACATGTCACAGAGGCTCAACCACCTCATCCACATCTGTCAATAAAACTTGATAAACAGAATCCGAAAGTCGATCTGCTCATCTCCTCTGCTACAGTGACAGACTCTGCATTGTACTACTGCGCTCTGAGGCCCACAGTGACAGGAAAACCAACTACACAGTGCAAAAAGCACTACACCTGTCATGCTTTTCTCACAAGATGGAGCTATTTACATCTTTACCTCTTTCATGCTCAAGCAACTGTCCATGACGTCAGTTCACTTTTGAAGCTCAACCATTATTTGTGTAATCTGCTATGTTTATTTCTGAGTTAATCATTCTTACCATTGGCATCTTAAAATGCTAATAATTGGTTAAAAATGCAACTGTTTTTTTTAAATTAACCATAGCTTTGTGGACAATAAACTCATGACCCATCAAGGGTGTATTCCTGCTCCTTGCCCAGTGTTCCTGGTATAGGATTGATATCCACTGTGACCCTGACCATGATAATTTGCCCGCTAAAGATGAATAAATGTATGTGCGTATGCATATATAGACAGTTATGTACATGTTCTATTGTTATGAAATTATGTAATATACATGTTCCTGCATGCACCTGTCAGTTAACAACACATTTACAATTTACCTGTTGACACCATTACTTTTGTACACAGTTCCTATGTAGGTTATTAGGGAAATTAATGGTATTTAATGTTTATTATTATTACTTTACTGTACATGCTACAAATTGCTTTATTTCAGGTTTTTTAACTCTTATATTCAAATTTATATGCACTTCAGTCAGATGTGTTTATTCATACTGACATACAAATTATGTTCGAGATTTAAGGTATTTTTTCTCTACTTTTCTAGTTCCTCTTTTATTTATTTATATATTTTTTTATTATTATGTTGACTTTGATCTGACTATTATTGAGCAAGCAAGGACCTTGGCTGTCTTTGTACTTTTCTTCTTTATCATTTGTAAGTGGATGTATTTCTTTATTTGTCAATAGTACATGTTTAATATGATTCTTAAACTGTAAATGTTTGTTGTTCACTTTGGTTTAGTCCATATGTTCCATGTCTGAGTGTGTTTGTGTGTATGCTTCCATTTTCTGTCGAGGCTATGTAATGGGGGGCCTTCTTTTTATGAGGAAAAGGATATAACATTGTTCTTTTTTCCCTTACAGCTGCACAACTTATGCCTAGACCTGAACAATCGCTATCAACTAGCACATCTTACTGCTGATCTGTCTCTTCTGGTTGATGTTATTTAAGCTGAGTTTGTTGTTTCTGGTTTCCCTCATTCTTGTTAAATTCTCATTCTCCACATTTAGTGCCCTTGTGTTTTATTTCTGTCATAAATTTTATCCAACACATCTTGAAGCTGTCATTACAAGGCTTCTCCACTAACTAATAAATAAATTTCAGTCAGTGTTTTCAATACTTTTTTTCCTGTGTCATTCCACATTATTACACATAACTTCACTTATGGACTTTAATGTTGTCACGATTTGTAGGCGGAGATGGAAGCAAGTGCAGGTAATGCAGAATCAATGTTAATAATTCAAAGGGGTAAGGCAAAGTCTGTGGTCGAGAAACACGCAGGGGTCGGGCGATCAGGCAAACAAACAAAACTAGGCAAGGTAAAGAATCGAGGTCGAGAGCAAAAACAGTGATCATAATCACTTTGGTGAAACACGCTGATAAGGCCTGGAGAACGGCAGAGAACAATTTAACTGTACGTTTACTTCGCACCATCTAAATGTTCCCAAAGTCTCCTTTATGCTTTGTGTGCGTGTGTTTGTGATTGGTTCCAGGTGTGTGTAGTTAGAACTCCGGAGAAGGCGAGCACATGCATGTGTGGGAAGTGTAGTCCTCAGTGGCCATGTTTGTAGTTTGTGGTGCCTCCTAAGAAACTGAGTTACAATTAGGCTTTGATATGATAAATGTTTGGATTTCTTTATGTGCGGTTGTCTTGGGTTAATATTGATGTCTGGTGAAAATTTCATGTGAATAACCTCATAGGAAATATATTTAATGAAAAAAAAGTTGACGCGTTCAATATTTATTTCCCCCACTATAGATGATCGCGTCACCCACATTGATTTGGGTCTAGTATGCAAACTGCAGCAGATCATGGAAGTCACTTATGATCAGTTTCAATTACGATCAGATTTTTAGGCAAAACAATAGTTGCCTTTGAATTTTGACTTTCATTCAGCATGTCACCTGCGTTTAACACCAGGGAATGAACCCCAAAAAATGTGCAGAAAAATGTCCTTGCGTGACCAGGGTTTTAAGCTCAGTCACTGACCGTTACATAGAACCTGATTTTAATTGCTTTTGATCAGTTGTCTGGTGTTGTAGAGGTATGTACACTACATGCTCACTCGCAGATTTGGCTCATATAGTAAAATCATGTTTCACCTGGAGAGATCTCCACTGAAGTGAGCCTGATTCATAAATCTCTCTTTCTCATGAAAATAATCCTGAGAGCTGTTGATTATGTAATGCAGACTGGGAAATCAGAGCTAGAATTGTGTTCAGGGCTGAAGTGTGATTTCCACACTGTGAATGTTGTATTTGTGGTGAGTCGGATGAGTTATTATCAATATTAGACTGTGGTCTAAAGCTGCTCCTAGTAGATGGATTGGTGTCTTTAAATTGCCCCTAGGTGTGAATGCGTGTGCAAATGGCTGTGTGTGTGTGTGTGTGTGTGTGTGTGTGTGTGTGTATGAGAAAGAGAGAGAGAGAGAGAGAGAGAGTAAATAATTATATATTGTTGCAAATATATAAATTTACTAAATCAAAAGTAATATGTTGACAGCTCATTCCTCTCTTGGTCTATCTGTAATGTACCGCATGGACTGTATGTGGAATAAACTTTTATTAGTGGTAAGGTTTTTCTCCTTGGCGAACACAAGATGGCAGACTCACATCTTATTGTGGGCAAAGCACTAGAGCAGTGGTCCCCAACCCCCGGGCCGCGGACCGGTACCGGTCCGTGGGTTATTTGGTACCGGGCCGCACGGAAAGTATAAGTAACTCGCATTATTTCCTTTTATTTATTATCTGAGTCTGAACATTTTATTTTGACTATAAACTATTAATCATCTGTGATATAGACTATACCTGTTTTCCATCTTACATGCTATTCAAATATTATCCTAACCCCTTCCTTGGTTACTCTTAGCTGCTAAGTTGATTCACACACACACACACACACACACACACACACACACACACACACACACACACACACACACACACACACACACACACACACACACACACACACACCTGTTTTAAGGCCTGGGATCTTTCAAAGTATTGCCATGACCAGTAGTGACAACAAATTCTTTCTATCTATCTATCTATCCATCTATCCATCTATCCATCTATCTATCTATCTATAATTTCACAAAAGAGAGTACACCCCTCACATTTTTGTAAATATTTGATTATATCTTTTCATGTGACGACACTGAAGAAATGACACTTTGCTACAATGTAAAGTAGTGAGTGTACAGCTTGTGTAACAGTGTCAATTTGCTGTCCGCTCAAAATAACTCAACACACAGCCCTTAATGTCTTAACCGCTGGCAACAAAAGTGAGTACAAGTTTGATGCATTGTATACAGCATATGCAGTGTACCTGTATGGTCTAAGCAGTGACAGGTTGACCCCCACCCCTTCAACCTCTGCAGCAATGCTGGCAGCACTCATATGTCTATTCATTGAGAGAACCATGAATAACAACATGTACTGTGAAATACTGAAGCAGAGCATGATCCACTCCCTTCGGAGATTAGGCCACAGGGCAGTATTCCTGCATGATAATGACCAAAAACCACACCTCCAAGACGACCACTACCTTGCTAAAGAAGGTGAGGGTGAAGGTGACGGACTAAACCCTATTGAGCATCTGTGGGGCATCCTTAAACAGAACGTGGAGGAGCACAAAGTCTCTAACATCCACTAGCTCTGTGATGTCATCATGGAGGAGTGGAAGAGGACCACGCAAAATATTGACACTTTGTGCCCAATTTGGACATTTCACTTAAGGGTGTACTCACTTTTGTTGCGAGCGGTTTAGACATTAATGGCTGTATGTTGAGTTATTTTGAGGGGACAGCAAATGTACACTGTTACACAAACTGTACACACACTACTTTACATTATAGCAAAGTGTCATTTCTTCAGTGTTGTCTCATGAAAAGTTATCATGAAATATTTACAAAAACGTGAGGGGTGTACTCACTTTTGTGAGATACTGTATATATGCCATTATATCTGCTCATAACGGTATGAATACTTTGTGATAACAAGAAAACAAAATTAACATAACACATGAAAAAATAAATTAAATGTAAATGCATGTAAATGCCTGGTTTCTTACTTTTTTTTTTACTTTACTCTTTATAACTACTGTAAATAAAGCAAACAAACAAGCAAGTAAACAAACAACTGAATGAATAAATTAATTAATTAATATCCTGCCTTTTCAGAATGAGAAGAAGTTTTGTCATGAAAATGAATAAATATGAGTGGGTGGAGCTACATGTGGAGACATCAGAGACAAATACACAACACTAGCATTTATTTCTAAAGCTAGAGGTCTGAACTAAACTCTCAGGCTAACAATGGTACTGCTCTTCTTGTTTTTCTTCATTATTGCTGATATTGGTAAGTCATGAAATTATTGTTTTTATAATAAACAAAAAGTATGATTTCCACTTGACTTTATTTTGAATAAATGTTCATGATATGATGGTAATGTATTTATAGCAGAGGCTGCTGACAACAGCATTACACCAGAACAAACAACCATGACTGTAATTGAAGGCAGCAACACCACACTCTCCTGCACATATACTGGATCAGTTTACAATCTCTACTGGTATCAACAAAAACCTGGATCAAGACCAGAGTTTCTGCTTCTGATTACTAAAAACGGTGAACATGTCACAGAGGCTCAACCACCTCATCCACATCTGTCAATAAAACTTGATAAACAGAATCCGAAAGTGGATCTGCTCATCTCCTCTGCTACAGTGACAGACTCTGCATTGTACTACTGCGCTCTGAGGCCCACAGTGACAGGAAAACCAACTACACAGTGCAAAAAGCACTGCACCTGTCTGGAGTCATGCTTTTCTCACAAGATGGAGCTATTTACATCTTTACCTCTTTCATGCTCAAGCAACTGTCCATGATGTCAGTTCACTTTTGAAGCTCAACCATTATTTGTGTAATCTGCTACTGTTTATTTCTGAGTTAATCATTCTTACCATTGGCATCTTAAAATGCTAATAATTGGTTAAAAATGCAATCTGACCATTATTGAGCAAGCAAGGACCTTGGCTGTTTTTGTACTTTTCTTCTTTATCATTTGTAAGTGGATGTATTTCTTTATTTGTCAATAGTATGATAATGCAGGTAATGCAGAATCAATGTCAATAATTCAAAGGGGTAAGGCAAAGTCCGTGGTCGAGAAACACGCAGGGGTCGGGCGATCAGGCAAACAAACAAAACTAGGCAAGGTAAAGAATCGAGGTCGAGAGCAAAAACAATGGTCATAATCACTTTGGTGAAACACGCTGATAAGGCCTGGAGAACGGCAGAGAACAAGTTAACCGTACGTTTACTTCGCACCATCTAAATGTTCCCAAAGTCTCCTTTATGCGTGTGTGGTGCGCGCGGTGTTTGTGATTGGTTCCAGGTGTGTGTAGTTAGAACTCCGGAGAAGGCGAGCGCATGCATGTGTGGGAAGTGTAGTCCTCAGTGGCCATGTTTGTAGTTTGTGGTGCCTCCTAAGAAACTGAGTTACAATTAGGCTTTGATATGATAAATGTTTGGATTTCTTTATGTGTGGATTTCTTGGGTTAATATTGATGTCTGGTGAAAATTTCATGTGAATAACCTCATTGGAAATATATTTACTGAAAAAAATGTTGACGCGTTCAATACTTATTTCCCCCACTATAGATGATCGCGTCACCCACATTGATTTGGGTCTAGTATGCAAACTGCAGCAGATCATGGAAGTCACTTACGATCAGTTTCAATTACGATCAGATTTTTAGGCAAAACAATAGTTGCCTTTGAATTTTGACTTTCATTCAGCATGTCACCTGCGTTTAACGCCAGGGAATGAACCCAAAAAAATGTGCAGAAAAATGTCCTTGCGTGACCAGGGTTTTAAGCTCAGTCACTGACCGTTTCATAGAACCTGATTTTAATTGCTTTTGATCAGTTGTCTGGTGTTGTAGAGGTATGCACACTACATGCTCACTCGCAGATTTGGCTCACATAGTAAAATCATGTTTCACCTGGAGAGATCTCCACTGAAGTGTGATTTCCACACTGTGAATGTTGTATTTGTGGTGAGTCGGAGGAGTTATTATCAATATTAGACTGTGGTCTAAAGTAGATGGATTGGTGTCTTTAAATTGCCCCTAGGTGTGAATGCGTGTGCAAATGGTTGTGTGTGTGTGTGTGTGTGTGTGTGGAGAGAGAGAGAGAGAGAGAGAGAGAGAGAGAGAGAGTAAATGATTATATATTGTTGGAAATTCATAAATTTGCTAAATTAAAAGTAATATGTTGACAGCTCATTCCTCTCTTGGTCTATCTGTAATGTACTGCATGGACTGTATGTGGAATAAACTTTTATTAGTGGTAAGGTTTTTCTCCTTGGCAAACACAAGATGGCAGACTCACATCTTATTGTGGGCAAAGCACTAGAGTAACACACATCCCTCTAAAAATGAATCTATAAACTATTAAACCTCTGTGATATAGACTATACCTGCTTTCCATCTTACATGCTATTCAAATATTATCCTATCCCCTTCCCTGGTTACTCTTAGCAGCTAAGTTGATTCACACACACACACACACACACACACACACCTGTTTTAAGGCCTGGCATCTTTCAAAGTATTGCCATGACCAGTAGTGACAACAAATTCTTTCTTTCTATCTATCTATCTATCTATCTATCTATCTATCTATCTATCTATCTATCTATCTATCTATCTATCTATCTATCTATCTATCTATCTATCTATCTATCTATCTATCTATCTATCTATCTATCTATCTATCTATCTATCTATCTATCTATCTATCTATCTATCTATCTATCTATCTATCTGTCTGTCTGTCTGTCTGTCTGTCTGTCTGTCTGTCTGTCTATAATCTCACAAAAGTGAGTACACCCCTCACATTTTTGTAAATATTTGATTATATCTTTTCATGTGAAAACACTGAAGAAATGACACTTTGCTACAATGTAAAATAGTGAGTGTACAGCTTGTGTAACAGTGTAAATTTGCTGTCCCCTCAAAATAACTCAACACACAGCCCTTAATGTCTTAATGCCTAAAGTTTGATGCATTGTATACAGCATATGCAGTGTACCTGTATGGTCTAAGCAGTGACAGGTTGACCCCCCACTACTTCAACCTCTGCAGCAATGGTGGCAGCACTCATACGTCTATTCATTGAGGGAACCATGAATGCCAACATGTACTGTGACATACTGAAGCAGAGAATGATCCGCTCCCTTCGGAGATTAGGCCACAAGGCAGTATTCCTGCATGATAATGACCAAAAACCACACCTCCAAGACGACCACTACCTTGCTAAAGAAGCTGAGGGTGAAGGTGATGGACTAAACCCAATTCAGCATCTGTGGGGCATCCTTAAACAGAATGTGGAGTTGCACAAAGTCTCTAACATCCACTAGCTCTGTGATGTCATCATGGAGGAGTGGAAGAGGACCACGCAAAATATTGACACTTTGGGCCCAATTTGGAGATTTTCACTTAATGGTGTACTCACTTTTGTTGCGAGCGGTTTAGACATTAATGGCTGTGTGTTGAGTTATTTTGAGGGGACAGCAAATTGACACTGTTACACAAGCTGTACACTCACTACTTTACATTGTAGCAAAGTGTCATTTCTTCAGTGTTCTCACATGAAAAGATATAATCAAATATTTACAAAAATGTGAGGGGTGTACTAACTTTTGTGAGATACTTTATATATGCCATTATATCTGCCCATAACGGTATGAATACTTTGTGATAACAAGAAAACAAAATTAACATAACACATGAAAAAATAAAATAAATGTAAATGCCTGGTTTCTTATGGCCATATTTTATTATTGATGAATTCTTTTCTGCCCTGCGATGGACTTGCATCTTGTCCAGTTTGTACCCTGCCTTGTTCCCGATGCTCCCTGGGATTGGCTGAAGGTTCCCCCGTGACCCTGAAGCAGGAGTAAGTGGTAGAAGATGGATGGAATTTTTTCCCGGATGTTTTTGGTATGTTAAACAAATGTCACACCACCGCAGGAATCCATCAGAGACTCCACATACTAGAACACACCGTGGCTTAGAAACATAGCTGCCTTGAACTATAATCCCGTGTTACAATGTTACTACACGTTTTTCATCTGTTTGCCAGTTTCTTAATAAATTCTAAACTGCATTTACATCCATCTGTGAATCTGTCGCTGTCTCGTTTGGCGAATGGAGGCCGAAGCAATCGCAGATTTTTAAATATTTATTTTAAACAAATGAACAACGACACAAAAACACTAGGACAACCGGGCATAACACTGTGGCAAGAAACAAACACGGACACAGAAGTGACGTGAGTCTATAACAACGAAAGACCCCGACAGAGTGCAGACAAAGACTATATATACACATTGGTGCTAATTAACAAAAACGTGAGTCAGGTGCATGTGGTCAGGTGGTGTAGTGCAGTGGCTGATGGGACTTGGAGTCCCGAGTTTCCGGATACGTGACAGTCGCATGACCACAAAACACACAAAATAAATAAGTACAACTTAAAAAACAAAATAAATAATAAGTACAACTTTTATTCTGTAACTTTTTTTTTACTTTACTCTTTATAACTACTGTAAATAAAGCAAACAAACAAGCAAATAAACAAACAACTGAATGAATAAATTAATTAATTAATAACCTGCCTTTTCAGTATGAGAAGATGTTTTGTCATGAAAATGAATAAATATGAGTGGGTGGAGCTACATGTGGAGACATCAGAGACAAATACACAACACTAGCATTTATTCCTAAAGCTAGAGGTCTGAACTAAACTCTCAGGCTAACAATGGTACTGATCTTCTTGTTTTTCTTCATTATTGCTGATATTGGTAAGTCATGAAATTATTGTTTTTATAATAAACAAAAAGTATGATTTCCTCTTGACTTTATTTTGAATAAATGTTCATGATATGATTGTAATGTATTTATAGCAGAGGCTGCTGACAACAGCATTACACCAGATCAAAGCACCATGTCTGTAATTGAAGGCAGCAACACCACACTCTCCTGCACATATACTGGATCAGTTTACAATCTCCACTGGTATCAACAAAAACCTGGATCAAGACCAGAGTTTCTGCTTCTGATTAATAAAGTCAGTGATCGTGTCACAGAGGCTCAACCACCTCATCCACATCTGTCAATAAAACTTGATAAACAGAATCCGAAAGTGGATCTGCTCATCTCCTCTGCTACAGTGACAGACTCTGTATTGTACTACTGCGCTCTGACGCCCACAGTGACAGGAAAACCAACTACACAGTGCAAAAAGCACTACACCTGTCTGGAGTCATGCTTTTCTCACAAGATGGAGCTATTTACATCTTTAACTCTTTCATGCTCAAGCAACTGTCCGTGATGTCAGTTCACTTTTAAAGCTCAACCATTATTTGTGTAATCTGCAAATATTTAATTCTGAGTTAATCATTCTTACCATTGGCATCTTAAAATGCTAATAATTGGTTAAAAATGCAACTGTTTTTTTTTTTCAATTAACCATAGCTTTGTGAACAATAAACTCATGACCCATCAAGGGTGTATTCCTGCTCCTTGCCCAGTGTTCCTGGGGTAGGCTTGATATCCACTGTGACCCTGACCATGATAATTTGCCCGCTAAAGTTGAATAAATGTATGTGCGTATGCATATATAGACAGTTATGTACATGTTTTGTTGTTATGAAATTTTGTAATATACATCTGTCCTGCATTCACCTGTTGTCACAGTGCGGCCAGCAAAGGGCACTGTGGCACTGGGTTTTGCCACCGGACCAATCACGTGTTCTTTGTTTTGGTTTGTACTTCCTGATTTGACACCGGTGTTTGACATTGTGTTAATTATGTTTAGTCTGGGCAAACGCCGGGTATTTAAGGCTCCCGAGCAACGTGCTTCGTCCCGGCGTTTGCCCAAACTAAACATAATTAACCAAATGTCAGAAACCGGTGTCAAATTAGGAAATACAAACCAAAACAAAGAACACGTGATTGGTCCGGTATTATTGAAGTGGTGGTAACACTAGCGGGAGTCGTTCTAGTTATGGTCACGTTATTATAGGTGTAGCGGACTTCAGGTTTATTCATGCTTTGTTTGTTTGATCTTTATGTTTACATTTAATAAAGGGTTTGATCTACGATTGCCTCCGTCTCCCATCTACAACCCCGTGACACCTGTCAGTTAACAACACATTTACAAATAACCCGTTGACACCATTACCTTTGTACACAGTTCCTATGTAGGTTATTAGGGAAATTAATGGTATTTAATGTTTATTATTATTACTTTACTGTACATGCTACAAATTGCTGAATTTCAGGTTTTTTAAATGTTATGCTCAAATTTATATGCACTTCAATCAGATGTGAGTTTATTCATACTGATATGCTAAAGATGAAATTGATGAATAAGGAAATGGTCAGTGGAATTTGTATTTAAAATTAGATTTGAACATACAGAGCATTGATGCATCAAGATCATTGACTACGTTGACATGGACAGCAGTAATCTAATTATTGACTTTAATCTAAGTAAGGTAATAATGTGATTGAGCTGTTTACATGAGTCGCTTTTAGAACACTCCTGTCATGTTCCTGTTTTATATGTTATAGATCATAATTAGATTAACAGCCCACGTCATTACGTCACCGCGCCACGCCGTCCGATGTCACTCCAAAATTTCACGTATCAACATACAGTTGGCCTTTTTATGGGACCATATACAGTTTTGGGTGTTTAATTTTTTACGAACACTTTAAGTGCAGTTAATTATTTGTCATGCTGTACGTGCAAATAGACGACTGCTTGAAGCCGTGGGCTGCGTCTCAAATCGTATACTTACCTACTGAATAGTAGCCGAGATGTATTATTCCCCACCACAGTTCTATAGTAGGCAAGTATGCAGTTTGGGACCCAGCCGAACTCTCTTGTTCGCCCTAAAACATAAAACTGCTGTGTGTGTGATCGTGTCCTGTCGCAAAATGCGGTGAAAACGCTCACTCGACGTTCATAATGTGATTAAGGTGTTTACATGTCAGTAATGCACGTCCATAATACGATTAAAACAGGAATAATCCACCTGTCTTAATTCGATTAGAGCTTACTTAGATTATGACCTTAATTAGATTAAGGTTGCTGTTTACATGGTAGTTTCTTAATCAAAGTATGGTCTTAATTAGATTAAGAGTAGATTATTGTTGTCCATGTAAACATACTGAATGTGAATTAAAATACTGAGTGGGAGAAGAGTGATTTAAGCATGATGTAGTCCAGAGTAGCGATGTCACCATACCAAAAATCTAGTAGTTGGTACCGATACCAGCAAAAGTACATGATACTCGATACCAAAGTTGATACCATGGTGTGTAAAAATAAATAAATAATACTTAAACATTAATTCCTTTTTTTACACATTTGAGCATTATAAAAAACAATAGTGGCAACAGTCACATAATTTAAAAAGCAATTACAAAATAGATATATAATAAAGATGTCGTTATCAAACACTGTCTGACAATGACTAAAACAGTGGAGTCTACAAGTGCTAAGGTGCACTCCTAAACACACACCTTATACGCTGAATGCAAGCATTAGTTTAGATTCACTGACATGGTCTCAGGCTGAAAAGATTTATTATTAAAACCATTAAAATAATGATTAAATCTAGTGACATTAGGCTACATTTTGCTGACAGGACACGGGCTGAACAGCATTGCATGGTGGCCCATTAGAAGGTAGTTTATAACATATAACAGGCTATTGCTAACATTACATGGAGCATAACGTTAGCTGGTTTCTCACCTACAATGCCAGCTGCCTCAAACAAACATAAAGGACCGTCTTTCAGGATAAGGATTAGAACTTTTACAGGTTTTTTTACATTAATATAACTTGAAACTCACTCACTTTGAAGAGATCGTGGGGCCTGTCTTTCAGGTGCTTCGCCAAACTCGACATGTTTCCTCCCTGTGTTTGAAGTGTACGATGGCATCGTTTACATACCAGCTTCAGAGCATCAATTATATGTCCGTTTAATCCGCCTCAAATGCGAAGCATTTCCATATTCGACTCTTGCCTTTTTCCTCTCATCGAGTCGGGAAGGAACTGAACTTGTCACCATAGAAAAACTTTTAGAAAAACATAGTAGTTTAAAAAAACATTTGTAGTTTCCCCCCGTATGCGTAGTTCTTCTTCTTTACCACTTATGGACCGACTAAAACACTTGTGCGTATTTGCTGCCCCTGCCAGTTGTTTTGGTATTTCCGTTACAATGATACCATCGGAACTGCAAAAAAACAAGTACCGTCACGTTTTAAGAATGTTGGTACTGACTTGGTACCGAAGTATCGGTTCTCGTGACATCCCTAGTCCAGAGTTTCTCAAAGATTTTATAACCAGGGACCTCTTTAACTGTAAAATAAATGCCACAGACCCGATGAGTACAGAGCTCACACCAGTGAAGCCCACTTTAAGAACCACTGATGTGAGCATTTCTGCTTCTACTCATAGGCTAGTGTTGTGGTTAAAAATATACATAAAATAAATGATGAGGGAGACCGAGTAGGAGTAATAGGTAATTTTATTGAAAATCAGCAGTGAGATGCACAATTTGGTGGCGGGTGTTCGAATCCAAATCCAGCCCTTCCAATAAATGGGCACCTAGACACATAGAGGAGGTATTAGGTGGATATTTATAAACAGGATTCACATTTTGGGATTGACACACTATGGTTTAATAGTCACAGAGAAGGAGAGTTAGGGACACATAGATAACACACACACACACACACACACACATACTCTTGCGCATTCAGGGTCAGGCATGCAAAAACACACACTCTCTCTCTCTCTCTCTCTCTCACCCCCCCCCGAACAAGCACGGAACACACACACAACATTAGAACTTGACAAGAATAAATAGTACTGAGATATTATTAGGATAATTTAATAATATTATGAAGTAGGGAGTACAGTAAACCATGTGCAATTAGTAAAACCAAATACATATATATATATATATATATATATATATATATATATATATATATATATATATATATATATATATATATATATATATATATATATATATATATTTATATATATATAATAGAAATATAAAACAGATATGAAAGTAAATTATAAAACAGAAAAATAGGGAAAAAAAAGTAAAAGAAACTTACTCATAATACAGAGGATAAAGATTCTTGTTTCGCGGGGATGAGTCGGGCATGCTGTAGACATGGGCCTTGAATGTTTGGTATAGAACCGTGAGGAGCTATTTATACAAATAGCTGCGTCACACTGCACCTGTGAGACCAAGGTCGTTGCTCCAAATTGTTATCTTTTTCTCTCTCGTTGCCACAAATTGTTTGCTTTTCTCGCTCTCCTGTTTTCAAATCTAATGGTTATCACAAGTGGATTGTTTTCACTCTAATGGTTATCACAGGAGGCATGTTTTCTGTTCTAATGGTAACTGTTTGGGAGGCTTTTTGAATCCTCATGGTGAATGTAGATGAGCTCTTTTTAACCCTATTGGTTATGAGATCCTAATCTTTCTGAAATTTATTGGTTATATTCTCTGTACATAAGCTATAAATACTGGAGCTTAAGCTCCAGTTATCAGATCACTTCTGGGAATTCTCATTGGTGTGGATCTCGTGTGGTGGACCGAAATAAAAACTGGACCCTTGCCTTTCCTCACTCACGGCTAATCGTCTCTTTTTCTATCTCAATTGGGTTTACGGATGTGAGTATTTGCTTCTAATTTTAATTGTCTTTGGGTAATAGGCTAGATTAGGGCCTTCACTAGTATTCCTTTAATTCAGTTCAGATTGTACAAGCAAACTGAAAAGTTTAAAAATATTTAGTATTTCACTAGGGCCAAATAGCAGTGCTCTGTATTTTGATAAAAAAAAATATTACACACACAATATTACACCACTTGTTTGGGGAAAATCTGTTTATCACCATGGTTTTGTCACCGCTTGTTTCCGCTCCTCAAAAGGAGACCTCAAAGGAAAACTATCAGTATAATTTTGTTGTTGCTAAATGAGATGCAAAAATTTTAACAGGCAATTACAACCCCAATTCCAAAAAAAAAGTATGGACGATGCATGAAATGTAAATAAAACTGAATACAATGACTTGCAAATCTCATAAACCCATGTTATTCACAGTAGAACATAGAAAACATTTCAAATGTTTAAACTGTGGGAATGTATCATTTTAAGGGAAAAAATAAGGTAATTTTGAATTTGATTGCCACAACACATCTCAAAAAAGATGGGACAGGGGAATCAAAAGACTGGAAATGTAAGTGTTACTAAAAAGAAACATCTGGAGGAACATTTTGCAAATAATGAGGTTAATTGGAAACAGGTCAGTAATATGACTGGGTATAAAAAGAGGATTTTAGAGAGGCAGAGTCTCTCAGAGTCTCTCACAATTAACCTCCAGCGGGTTCTTTTTAGTAACACTTACTTTTCTGTTGCCCTGTCCCAACTTATTTGAGACTTGTTGCGACCATCAAATTAAAAGTAACTTTTATTTTTCTTAAAATGGTACATTTTAAGTCAGTGAAAGGCTGTACAAAAATATTTTAAAAATGGTTTATGTGAAGTTTATAAAACCACAGAAGATCAAAGATACCCACCATTTTGTTATTAGTTAACCACAGACACAAACAACATTTCTGGGAGCATATGCAGTTGGAAGAAAAATAAAATAAAAAATAAAGAGATTTTAAACATGAGAACTACACATCAGTCACACTAAATTCACAAATCTATATTTATCATGTTCCAAAAATATTTTACTGCCACAAACCGAGCCATTTTGTCAGGTATGTGTCAATGGTGTGCGCTATTTTGAATGAAAGGTATTCAGTTTTTCAGCCCATCAGATTTATTGATTTACTGTTTTGCATTTGAATTACTGAATTATTTACATTTGAATTACTGTTTTTATGCTTTGTGAGTCCCTTGTTTGTCCTGACCAGTGAAACTGCCCAATGTTCTTCAGAAAAATCCTCCAGGTCCTCCACATTCTTTTGTTTTTCAGCATTTTTGGCATATTTGATGCATATACTCATACTCAATTATTGTATTACATTCACTGATGCTCTGTATGCACTGTATTACATTCGCTACATTAAAAACATTGTCTGTGTCTTCCACTAGGTAAGTTAAAATTTCTTTTGATTTCGATTTTTCCAGAAATAAGTTTTGAATTTGTGATTAAAAATGAGTCTGTGTGGTATTAAGCAAAAATCAGAATGTGGGTCTGACTTATGCAGTTCTGGCTTGATTATTTAAAGGTTAAAAACATGATGTGCTCTTCTTTATGACAGGTCACAGGTAGATGAAGTTGATATTATCTTGCCCTGCAGCTATAAAAATCAGAGTTCCTTCTTTATATTTATCCAACATGGCTTCTAAGTACCAACATCCCTCAGGAATGTCTGCTAAAGTTAATAAAGGTATTAAACAACTTGATCAACAACATCTCCTCTGCTGCTGTATCAGACTGCACTATACTGTGCTCCGCAGCCCACAGTGACAGGAGTGAGAGAGGAATGTGATCAAAGCAGAAACATGGAGCAAACCTACACAAATATAGGGAGAAAATGCAAACATTCACACAGGCTTCAGTATGATTTGGCTTTCACTGTTTTTAGGTGAAAGTTCTAAACTGCTAATCTACCTGAACATTACATTTCATTAGGTGCTGAGATCATGACTACTCTGATAATTCACAACTCTGCTGCAAAGCACAGCTCAGCTCAATTGGTGCCACAGTGATCAATCTATGCTCCTAAGCTGGTGTGATCATGGAAACACTCTTGTGATGCACATCAAAGATTAACTTATCTGGGCCAGAAATATCCAAGCAGTGTCTCAGTTTCCTGCAGAGACAGCAGAGCAAACCTCATCCATCCTACCCTTATACATTAGGAAGATTTCATCCTGTGCAGCTGTACCATTCTCTGCTATGGAAACTGCATTTTGTTGTAGAGTTTAAGACTCTACAGCAGATAGTGGAAACAGTGAAAACATCATCAGGTACCAGAACATATAAAATTTATAATGTCACCAACTTTATGAATGTCTCCATCCATCCTGCTCACATCATAAGGGTCTTTCCTCCCCTGCCACCTGGCAGAATGTATCAGAACATCTAGACCCCCATTGCCAGACTCTCTAACTGTATAAAATAATCAAAAATATATCTAATCAGAGGCCTGTACCACAAAGCAAATTCAACAAATAATGGGGTTCAGTATCGTAGCCATATTCACTTAAACAAATATTTGCAAGCTGGTTTGATTGGTACAACAAGTTGAGTCAGGGTTTTCTAATCAAGTCCTCCATAAAGCAAAACTGTCACACAAATGTGAAATATACTTATTAATGTAGTAAATATCATAAACCCTGCTGATAATTTTAGGAATAAAACTGAAAATAAAATGCAAGAATAGAGCTGTGTTCAGAAATTAGTTTGTTGTTATTCATAGACAGATTAAAAGCAGTAATAAAGCATGAAGGTTGTTGTTATGACAGACTGCTAAATGTAACTCTATTCTGTACTGTCTCTCTCTCTCAGCCAATATAACTGTGGGTCCAACATATCGATGTTGAATGCTAGAATTAACCAGTCGTCCAGGTAGTTTAGTACACGGATGCCCTAGAGTCGCAAGGGAGCCAGAGCAGCATCCATGCACTTTGTGAAGGTGCGAGGGGATAAAGCTAGCCTGAAGTTAAGAACCCGAAATTGGTATGTGTTGTCTCCAATCCCAAACCTCAGGAACTTCCTGTGACTGGGCGATATTCCTATGTGGAAAAATGCATCTTTCAGATCTATCATCACAAACCAATACTCGAACTGAATCTGAGGTACGATAAGTTTGAGCATCAGCATCTTGAACCTGCATGTCCGAAGCATATGGTTCAGATGATGCAGATCTAAAATTGGATGCATACTCCCATGTTCTTCGCGGACCAGGAAATAACGGTTGTAAAAACCTCCTTCCCTTACGGAACGGGGTACAGGTTCTATGGCCCCTTTGTCCAAAAGGGAACTTACTTCCTGTGCTAACATTGGGCTCTGCTCTGTGCTGACAACTGTGGTGAGCATACCTCTGAACCAGGGGGTCGAGCTCTGAAATGGACCTGGTAACCCTTTTCTATGGTAGACATAACCCATGGAGGCACATTTGGTAGTAGTTCCAGGCTGTCAATTAGTCTTACAGTGTTGTTAGCATTTCCACACCGCATTGGACGCAAAGCATCAGATTTCTGTTGCCCTGTGACAGCTCGCTGACCAGAGAAGGCTGAAAATGTGGGATGGTCTTGGCCAGGGCAGGCCCTACAGTAGCACTGGCTTCAGAGCTTCAGAGCTGCTGTCGGTTTTTGGTGCAATCTACCGATTCCTTGGAGTCAGCGAGGGTGTTTTGACTTTGCATAGGGGAAGGAGGAGTCACGATGCGAGCTCCAAATTCAGGCGGAGAGCCGGAGCCAGAAGACAGATCAAGAGATAGATCAGCACTCGTCTCCGGCTCCTCTTCCAAATCCATACGAGAACCCCATGACCTTATCCGGCCCAGATCCATGAGGTTCTGAAACCCAATGCCCTTTGGACGAGAAGTGAGTGAGCCAAGAGCGTAGTTGCCTAATTGTGAAATGTTCACAATGCTGACAGTCAGACCCCTCAAGGGATGCTGTCGCAAGCTTTATGCCCAAACACTTCACACAGAAAGTGTGTCCATCTTCTCCCGTTATGAAATGGGAGCAAGGCGTAAAACACTTTCTGAAATCTTTCACTCTTTTTTCTTATTTTCTTTTAAAGGGATAGAATAGTTTCGAGATTTTGAGAAATTATAGAGTTGAAATTCTGGATTTTTTTGTCACACAAACAACAGACATGAAGTGTTGCTGAAGATAATAAGGCTGGCGGCGTGATTCACAGGAGCCATATATATATATATATATATATATATATATATATATATATATAATGCGATGTGCTTAATTTCCATGTCACCTGATTATGGCAGGCCAAAGGTAGAGGCATGATTTTAAAGATGTAACCCTCTTCGTCGGTGTGCTCCCCCCGAAATGTCTCTGCGTTGTGTTTGTGTGGTGGATGAATGAGGAGGACACCGAGATCGTGGCTGTCACAGTAGTGAAGCTTTCCTTTATTCAGGCTCATGCACATAAAAGAACTTTCCACAAGAAAACAGAACTGACTCAACAACAGCTCCACCCATGTAAAGAAGGGCTCACCACACAATAAATCCCACAGAACACAGCTCCCCCCCAAGGCCAGGAGAAACACTTCACATCTTCCCTACATCCACCCCCTCTTTAAATGATGCCGTCCCAGTCATCACTTAAAAAAACAAAATGATGTCAGTTTAACTCCCAAGATTATCTTTTAAGTGTCTGTGTGTGGTGTGTGTGTGTGTTTATAAGCATTGCTAAGGTAGAGCTTCTTCTTTGCTTTAGCCTTTTCCCACACTTTCCTTCCTCTCTCTACCTTCTCCTTATCACTTTCATTCTGGAGATATCGGTCACGCGCGCAAGGGCGCTTCCCATACTGTTACGCTAAATGCAACATTGACGTTGCCTTTGAAAGGGAACAGACATGTGTTCAGTCTTGTCAGGCTAAATTGAAAGTAAGAAGTTAGAAATGCAAGAGGACATAGATTGCATCTTAGCAAGAATTGACATGTGCTGCAAACTTCCAGTTGCACATTTCTAGTAGTGGAACAGTATCTTCATCTCTTCAGTGCTCCCTAAGTAATATGTTTCAGTTGGTAAATAGATTTACTTTTAACTGGCTGAGTAACCAAATGTAAAAACATATACTATTAGAATCTGCAAAATACTCACTACATTAGACAGCACATAAATTATTATTATAGTGCAGGAGGTGCATGAATGACTATGTTAAAGGGAAGACAGTGCATAGCATCAATGTTCAGAGCCTTTTCCCCCTGATTTCATAAACAAACTGATCCCTAACTTCAAACATTAAGGCAAAATGTCATGAAGCTGTTCATGACTCATATGCTCATGTTGTCTACACTATAAAACTGCTTAGAACTGAGTGCTGACTGCATTACTGTATATGGTTTTACTTTTAAATTATTTTCTTAAAATCTTTGTCCACCCTGCTCTGCTTGGACATAGAGTTATAATTTTAATCTACAATCGCAGCACTTACTGGGTGTGGCCTTCTAGAGATGTGATTCCTCATGTGTAAAGTTCAGCACATACAGCACTATTATACAGAATCCTCACAGAGCGGTGTTCAGAAATGGACCAACTATACAACTCACTGTACATAGTGAGATACATACCACTGATTCTCACTGTAGCAACAGGTAATTCATTTTCATCAGTTATTTCATTATATTAATTGATAACCATGATTTTTTAAACATGAATCTAGTAAGTTCTTAATTTAATTTAAGTTAATATTTTGTTTACAAAAATACCTCACAAATTTATTTCTTTATGGTCTTTCTTTACAATAGGCAGTTTTGCAAATAAAATCTGGCTGACGGACAAATATGCCAGCTTTGTCGGAAAAGAAACGGACACTGTTACTCTGAAATGTTCATATAAGTTAGGCAGCAATGTTTTGCCTTATTGGTACAAACAACATCCCAAAAGTGCTCCACAGTTTTTTATTGTATGTAGCTTGCAATCCCACTGACTCTAGATTTGAGGCAAAATCATCCTGAGACTCTACTGAACTTACTATCCAAGGTCTAAAGCGCTCAGATTCTGCACTTTATCACTGTCCTCTTAGAGTTTTAGCACATTAATTCATAGTCAATAAAAGGCTGTACAAAAACACAAAAATGGTACCTATGAAGTTTCTAAAACCACAGTAGAAAACTTATCAATTAACCTCAGACACAAACAACTTCTGGTAACATATGCAACTGAAAGAAACAGAAAAAAAATAGGGTTTAACCATTAACACATCAGTCACACTAAATTCGCAAATTGTACTTATACTCAAAAATATTTATGAATGACACTACTAAAGTCATTTTGTCAGATGTATATGGTGTGGAATTAAAGCAATTAAATTTTTTGTCGGTTTTCCCAACAGTGACTTCTGGTTCCGGTGACAGGGTACGCTGGCACATTTTAGAATAGAATAGAAACTGTTCATTAAACCATAGTTTGGGTGCAGTCGAATTGCAGCCTCTCATCACCGAGGTCCATCCAAAGACGAGCAGGGTATCTGAGAGAAAACGGCACATTTCTCTCACGCAAGCTATTTCTCACCGCAGCGAAGGCCACCCTCCTCTTAGTGACACTGGATTTGAAATCAGGAAAGATGAAGACCTTATGGTCCTGATGGAAAAGTTGATTCCAATTCCTGCCGCGAACAACTTTTTCTTTGTTGTGAAAGTAGTGAAACCACACAATCATCACGGTACTAAACGGCCAATATCCACGCTCTATCCAGCAATGGAGCAGTTGGAAAGATTTCCAATCTGAGGGCATCCTCGAAAAATTTTGACAAGCGTTACCAGATCGCTCCGTTCTTCTTGTTCCGGAATACAGACGACCTGGAGATTGCAGCACCGTGAACGGGACTCCAGGTCCTCCATTTTATTGGGGAGTTGTTTGTTAGCTCGTCAATATGCTGTCCTTGTGATTCAATGACCAATTTAAAACTTTCAAAAGACGCAACAACTGGGGCCAGAGCTGAGTCAATAGCTGCTTTCACCTTTACTGTGATGGTAGATGTTAGCTCTGTGATCAGATGGTGTTGAGGTTTTCAAGGTCAAACGGTAGCTTGTCGCCCTGACTTGTCATGCTCTGTGAAGATTTATGTTTCCGTAGTCTTTCCGAAGCCATATGTCCTTTCTGGTTATAATTGTAAACCAAGTAATTGAAAAATAGAAAAGATTCAGGTTGCTTGAAAAGCACAATTAAAAGATAAAATGCTCAGGAGCTCACTCCACGCATGCCTTCTCAGTCACATGCTCAGCTGGAAGTCACAGCCACCATTAACTTTTTCAGAAATTTGTGCTAAAGAAGCTCTTCTGTGGGATCGGACCAAATGGGCTAGCTTTCGCTTCTCATGTGCATCATTAAGCCTTGGGCACTCACGATCCTGTCCCCAGTTCACAGATTGTTCTTCCTTGAACCAATTTTTGTAGGTACTATCCAATGCATACTGTGAACACCCTAAAAATCCTTTTGTCAAGGTTGCTCAGATACTTTTTTCCTGCTTCAGACACACAAAATTTGAGAAGGTTATATATATATATATATATATGTGTGTGTGTGTGTGTGTATTTCATATTATGCAGTACCATTCATTGCAGTAAACAGTCTGTTGATTGATTAAAGAAAATATTAGTGCTGACACACAATATAATATGCTAAACATTGAAGCATTCACATTGTAAGTTACAGAATTTTTTTGTAGTGTAGGTCAAAATTACACATGAAGTTGCTTGAATGCTAGCACATTAATACAAATGTTATGGTTTGCATGTTACCGAAAAAATAATACTCATGTCGTGAGTATGCATGCATTTGAAGAATGTATTTGAAGAATGTACACTCTTAAAGGGTGCTCCTAATCTCAGCTTGCTACCTGTATAAAAGACACCTGTCCACAGAAGCAATCAATCAATCAATCAGATTCCAAACTCTCCACAATGGCCAAGACCAAAGAGCTCTCCAAGGATGTCAGGGACAAGATTGTAGACCTACACAAGTCTGGAATCGGCTACAAGACCATTGCCTGGTTCGAATTCGGTGTTCGATGGAGTAAGACGTGAAGTTTGAGTCTCCTGCTGATTTCGATCAAAAATTGTAATTAATTAGCACTTTCTTTTGAAATATAATATTTTTATATATAATTTATATATAAAATATTATATACATAGTATATTTTGACTTATTCTACTTCGTTTCCTTATTTGTACTTTTACAAAAAGTTCATTAAAGATGTCGGGGAAAAACTTGAAAACCGGTGGTAGCATTCAGACAAAACTGAGGTCTGGAGGGCGCACCGCGAGCACGTCTCTTCGTGAATCCGCGCCCGCGTCTCCCTCTCACCATGAACCCGCGCCCGCGCCTCCTGCACAGGAATCCATAGCTGCGCTCCCTTCCCCCTGTGAACCCGCGGTCTCAACCGCGTCCCCGAGGGGTGGCTCTGACTTCGCCGCGTTCATTGAGTTGCTGGCTGTAATGAGGAAGGACAATGCTGATTTTAGGAAGGAGTTTCAGGAGGATCTTCAGAAGACTCTCAGGGATGCGTTGTCTACTATCCAGCTTGACCTGCAGGCCATGAAAACACAGCTGGTTAGTGATAAAGTCGATACCGATGCCACCATATCAACCCTGAAAGGTACTGTGGGGGAACTGGGGCACACTCTCTCTCTGGTTACACCGATGATATCGTTCATATGAAGACTACTATCGAGTCTCTCACTGCGACCGTGACTCAATTAGAGAATAAATGTGAGGATTTGGAGTCGAGGTCACGGCGCAATAACATTAGGATAGTCGGAGTTAAAAGACGCGTTTGGTCTGGAGAAGGAGCCGGTTCTGGACCGGTCCAACCGGACCCTTCAGCCGAAGCCGAAGTCTGGTGAACGACCACGAGCTATTGTGTGCAGATTCCATTATCACAGGGACTGTGTTGATATTTTATGCCGTGCGAGAGAGCGCCAGCAGATTAAAGCGAGGGATCTGAACATCTCCGTTTTCCCTGACTACACAGTCCAGACAGCCCGGGCCCGGGCCGCGTTTAACGAAGTTCGGCGTCAACTTCGTGATATTGAGGGAGCTCGCTATGGAATACTTCATCCAGCTCGGCTTCGCATTATATACAACGGAGTCCAGAAGGACTTTATTTCAGCGGAGGAAGCAGCAGACTACGTGAAACTCTTAAAACCGGGGTGAACTGCATCACCTACACAGTGTAGTGTTCCTTATTTATTTATTTATTTATTTGGTATTTATTTTATTAATTATTTTATTTTTATTATTATTATTATTATTATTTATTTATTTATTTTCTCTGATAATATTCTTTATTCTAATGTATTCTTTATTCTTTATTCTTTATTCGAATTTATTCTCTATTCTTTATTCTAATATTATTTATTCTAATTTCTATTTTATTATCATCTTGTTATTCTCTTCTAAAGGTATAAGTCTTTAAAAGGTATGGACATTATATTTGTTAAAGTGCGCAGACTATTTATTAGATTTGAAGTCAGCAGGGGACTTTTTTCGTACTGGAATTTTTTTTTTAGTAATTTTTTTTTAGCTTACTCTAGGTCCACTTTGTGGACAACCCTAGGGGTGATACACTGCTCCTTTTTTTATGGAACTTTGGGTGTGTGTGCCTCTCAGCTCAATTGGCTATTTATATTCTTATTTTTACTTTAGTTTTGGGTTTTAAATTTTTATATAACCAGCAACAGCTATTGAGTAGCCATGATGAGCGGGGGGGGAATTCTTTTTTTTTATTTTATTTTTATTTTAAAATATTAATTAATTAATTAATTAATTAATAATGACAATGATAATGACAATGATTATTGTTATTATTGTTGTTATTTTTTCCTCAATGAAATATTTGGGGAAGAGGGAGAAAAGTAAAAAACTGATTGACACATGATTAATAAATTAGAATATAATCACATGCATAAATATAATCACAGAAAATGTATATATGTAAAACATATAAAAAACACATTAAATGAACCATGAATATATATCACTATAATGAATACATGTAAATAATCACATAATATGATGAATATGAATCATGAAAATTAATTACATGTAAATGAATCACATCATGAATATGAAATACATGAAAATAATCATAAAAATCACATGTAAATATCATATGAAAATGAATAAATAAACAAAAAACTCATACAAGACCATTGCCAAGCAGTTTGGTGAGAAGGTGACAACAGTTGGTGCGATTATTCACAAATGAAGAAACACAAAGAACTGTCAATCTCCCTCGGCTGGGGCCATGCAAGATTACTCTAGAGTTGCAAATCATGACAGTGAGAAACCCAGAACATCACGGACTTGCAATCTCAGCAATGGACCATAGCACTAAGAAACAATTGTAAAACTACACCGTGACTGAAATCCTGCAGCGCCTGGATAGTAAGCCTGCTCTAAAACACATATACTGTCTGAGTTTCCAATTACACTGATTACAGAACAACTGTATGAAAGTGTTGTGGTCAGATGAGACCAAAATGGAGCTCTTTGGCATCAACTCAACTCGTGGTGTTTGGAGGATGAGGAATGCTGCCTGTGACTTTGATCCCATGTATTTGATCCCATGCTGATTTTGTATGTTTGCCCACTGACAAAGAAATGATTAGTCTATAATTAATCTTTGGTGAGAACCTCCTTCCCTCAGCCAGGGCATTGAAAATGGGTCATGGATGGGTATTCCAGCATGACAATGGCCCAAAACACACGGCCAAGGAGTGCCTCAAGAAGAAGAACATTAAGGTCCTGGTGTGGCCTAGCCAGTCTCCAGACCTTAATCCCATAGAAAATCTGTGGAGGCAGCTGAAGGTTCGAGTTGCCAAACGTCAGTCAAAGAGGAGTGGGACAAAATCCATCCTGAGATGTGTGCAAACCTGGTGGCCAACTACAAGAAACATCTGACCTCTGTGATTGCCAACAAGGGTTTTGCCACCAAGTACTAAGTCATGTTTTGCAGAGGGGTCAAATACATATTTCCCTCATTAAAATGCAAATCAATTTATAACATTTTTGACATGCGTTTTTCTGGATTTTCTTGTTGTTATTCTGTCTCTCACTGTTCAAATAAATCTACCATTAAAATTATAGACTGATCGTTTCTTTGTCAGTGGGCAAACGTACAAAATCAGCAGGGGATCAAATACTTTTTTCCCTCACTGTAGTGTTGGGATTTAGGAATCTTTTCAGAGACACAACAAGTTCACAATAGATTTTGCAAATGTGAACCAAAGAGTCAACCAAAAAGCATTCTGGGACTTTAGGACACGGAATCATGGTAGGAACTGTGTAGTATTGTAGATAGATACTTGTGTTTACCTTATGTAAATTCAAAATACGTTGAAATGGTAAAGGCTTGTTGTGTTATCGACTGCCATAACCATTCGCATGATTGCAGTGTAAACCATATTGAAAATGGAGTGCGATTTTTCAGCATTCCGGCTTGGAAGCAACACAAAAGAAATCAGGTCGCCAAGTTAACAAACGGCATGGGTAGCAGCTGTTCTCATGGAAAACAATCTTTCCATGTTATGAGGACATGGTTTCTTTCTTAAAAAAGAAAATGGTTTCACTCAGTCAGAGTCTTTGGGTTTTTTATTTTTTCTCCCTGACCTTGACCAACACTCCCTTCTTAGTGCAACGACACGGGACTTGGGAGCCAGGAAGTAAGTGCAGGAGCGAGTCTTTATTATACACGCAACTCAATAACCAAAGAAAACGCGGTCTTCACAGGAAAACGAGAAACTGGAATCATGGCATGAAACGAGAGCATGAATCAAAGCATGGAAACAAACGATACAAACTATATCACCTATATAACCTATAATACTGAGCACATAATCAAACCAAAACCATGGACACCTGGGGCAAATTAAAGACACTTAAACTAAACTAAATGGTCAAGCAGGAAGCGAGCGAACCTAAACAAAGTCTTGTGACCAGTCAGGAGCCGTGCCACAGGGCCATCTGCTGGCCGTGGTGTAACACCAAGGCTGAAACCTACCTCCCCTCCTAAGGCCCTATCCTAACTCATTAATTGGTATCTGGCCAAAGTTATTTGCTTCTGTGGCGGAAGATATAGGCTGGTACAGAAAAACAATTATTGTACAGTAAGACACAGAATTCATCTAACTCAATACACACTTAGAATATAACTTCATCAGACATTGTTCTGTGGCTTTAGATTATGCTTCTAAATATAGATTATACATATAGATTTTGCTTGTTAACCAATATTGATTAATTCATTAATTGATCATTATGCTTAAATAACAATTCTAAATGTTGGTAATATATATTGAATATTGTCACACCTCAGCCAGATCAGAACTCCAACTCCCAAGATGCAACACTCCCCTCTCATGCATGCATGTGCTCACCATCCCCGGATTTCTGATCAGAGACACCTGTCCCTAATCTCACACATACCATCACCTCCACTACTTATGTTTGTCACTCATTCAGTATCACTGCAAAGTAAACGTTCAGCCTACTTGTTTCGCTATGTTACCAAGCTGTTCTAGTCTTGTTTACCTTCTAGTTTACATTGACCATCGTTTTCGGTTTTCGATTATGTCTCTGCCTAACCTAGTTTGTCCATTTCGTCCGATCGCTTGACTCTTGCTTGTTTATCTAGTACATCTCTTGTAACTGCCCAATTCCACGTTTGTACACCTGCCGCCCGCTTCTGCTTCTGTGCCGTTTTGAGGTGTGTGACAAATATACTGCATTAACATAACCAAATAGTAGTTACACACATTGATTACATTTCATAAATATTTTCTGTACTGTAAGATAAATAAACATCACATTCAGTAACAATTCCAGACACACATTCAAGTGTTCATGGCATTTTCAGACAGGTAAGTTATTATACTATCACCTATAACTTTTATTTAGTTACCGCTAGTACTGAAAATGTGCTGTAGAGTTATTGCTACACAACTAACTTTGTACAATTAGCTGGCTGCATAGATACATAACAAATAATATAAATTCTGTCATTTTTTCAGGCAAACCAGACTACAAAATGCAAGAGTGTTATCCTGACTGGATACCGTCATTACACATCAGGCACAGATGTCAAAGCAATGATGATGCAGCACCAACAGAGGTCAGAGATGTATGATGCTGCACCATCAGATGAAGCTCCACAGAGATCAGAGATGGATGATGCAGCAATAAAAATATAACATTGGAGAACAGCACAACTGATTTAAAATCATCTATCAGATACCAATCAAAAAACAATGTCTAATGACTTCTTATTATGTTTCTTTTAATTTGAATATAGGGTATACAAAGAGATGACATGTTGAAAGATGTGGCAAACACCACCATGATTATTTGTGTCATTAGAAAGGAAGGAGGAGATCTTGGATTCTTTTGAATTGTTGTTGATGGGGTCATAATTCTTGAGCACATCAGATCTGGTGCGGGGTGTAATCTATGTTCTTAGTTTGGCATACCAAAAAGAGCTCAAATACTACTATTTATTCAGAAATTCTCAGGGAACAGGGTTAGATCGTAACCCAGACGTTCCCTTTCAAAGGGAAATACACGTTGCATTTAGCATAACACTATGGGAATGAGAATACCCACTCCGTTATACCGAGGGTACAGCCTGTTTCAAAAGACCCAAGAGCGAAGGTCACTGCAAGACACTCGAACCCGTGGTGGAATGAATATCCAGGCTGTAATATCAAATGAATGTGCATGGCGTAGCCCAACCTGCAGCAGCACACACATCCTGTAAGGATACCCCATTGGACAAAGCCGTTGAGGAGGAAACTCCCCTAGTGGAATGAATCCTTTTGCCCTGAGGCGTAGCGAGACCATGTGCCTCATAAGCAATAGAGATTGCTTCCACAATCCAATTAGAGATGTGCTGCTTTGACACAGCATCACCTCCACTGTCACCGCCAAGCAGACCAGCAGCTGCTCCGACTTACTCCACTGGCCGGAGCGGTGGACGTAAGTAAAGAGACCCCTTACTGGAAAGATCAGGTGCATGCTTTCTTGTTCCGGTGTGAGGACCGGAGGAGGGCAGAAAGCCTGCAACACCACAGGCTTGGCAGCAGATGTAGGCACCTTAGAAATATAATCAGGCATAGGATACAGGAAGGCCTTGGCTAATATAGGGTTAAATCAAGACAGGAAGGTGCAACAGAGAGAGCTTGGAGATCTGCTCAATTGAGAGATGTCAGGGTCAGCAAAAAAGCTAACTTTAGAGTCAGAAGCTTCTCAGAGGCTGACTCTAAGGGCTCAAATGGGGCCCCTGACAGACCTTCCAAGACCACAGAAAGGTCCCAGGAAGATATGTGCTGCCTGCAGATGGGCCTCAGCCACCTGACACCACACATAAACCTCGAAGTTAGAGGATGTTGCCCCACAGAGGCTCCATCAACAGGGGCACGGCTGGAATTGAGGTCATGTAAACCCTGATTGTAGAAGGAGCCCACCCTGCTGAGAAACATCATTAAGAACTCCAGGAATGTAGCTATTGTGCAGTTTACTGGGTCTAGCTGATGTTCCTTACACCACTAGCCAAAACGTTTCCTCTTGAGCACATGTAATTTTCTCATGGATGGTGCTCTAGCGTTCAACATGGTCTTTACAACCTCAAAGACCAAAATCTATGAGCATATCCCCAGTGTCCACAGGGTCATAAATCAATGCTTTGGCTTGAGACAGTAGATCTGTGCAGACAAAAATCTGGCAAGGAGTGCTGTCTAGCAGGGATATTATCTCTGAGAACCATATTCAAGCTGACCAATAAGGTGCTGCTAGCAGGAGACATAGACGGTCTTGGCGAACTCTTGCTAGAACTTGTGGGAGGAGAGCAATCGGGGGAAAAGAATACCTTAGCCATGTGTGGGGCATGGCGTCCAGCCTCAGCCCCTGCCTTGACAGGATGTCTGCCCCCACATTCTGGTTGCCCAGAACATTCAGGGTTCTGGTTGCCCAGAATGTTCATTGCACTCACTGACAAAAACTTTCCCTCCACCTAGACAGGAATTAGTTGTGCCTGCCTGAACAGGGGGTGTGTCTATTACAGTCCCTTATGGTTCATATATGACACCACCACTGTGTTGTCTGTTGCAACTAAGACATGGTGGTCTCTCAATAGAGTAAGAAAGAGTGTTAAAAATACAGCCCGCATCTCCAGGCGATTTACATGCCACTCCAGACGAGGGCCGCACTTATCTTGCAGATACTTATCTAGGATACTTATCTTGAGGTTCAACCTGAGCAACAAACTCTTCATGTGGGAGAGAACAACATCTCTATGTTGAACCACCAGTTCCCTGGATCATGCTAGAAATAACCAATTATCCAGGTAGTTTGGTACACATATGTCCTGGAGTTGCAAGGGAGCCAGAGCAGCATCCATGCATTTTGTGAATGTGCAAAGGGATAAAGTTAACCTGAAGGGGTGAACCTGATATTGGTATGCAGTGCTTCCAAATGTGAACCTCATGAACTCCTGTCACTGGGCAAAATTTCAATGTGGAAATATGCATCTTTTAGATGCATATTGTCACAAGCTACTGTCACAAGCTAGTCCTTAAACTGTATTTGTGGAATGATAAGTAGGGGCATCAGCATCTTGAACCCTTATGTCCAACGAGTATAGTTCACATGATGCAGATCTAATATTGGCTGTGTGCACCCATCTTTTTTGCAGACCAGTACTAACTGCTGTAAAAATCTCCCTCCCTCAGGGAACAGAGTAGCTGTTCTATGAACCCATTGTCCAAGAGGGATCTTACTTCCTGCACTGTTGTTGGGCTCTAGTTTGTGCTGACTGCTGTGGTAAGCACACTTCTGAACTGGGTGAGTCGAGCTCTGAACTGGATCTGGCACCCCTTTTCTATGGTGGACAGAACCCATGGAGACACATTTGACAGTAGTTTCCATGCTGCCAGATGGTCTTTTAATGACATTAACTCTTCCTCATTCTGTTGGAGGTAAAGCATCAGATTTCTGTTGCCCTGTGACAGCTCGTTGACCTGAGATGACTGAAAATTTGGGACAGCCTTCGCTAATGGAGGCCCTCCAGTTGTACTGGGGGCTAACTGCCCTAACAACCTCACGTTCCCTGAAACATACCTCGGTGTCCCATCAGGATCACTTCTTCTTTGTCTGCTTGTACTTTATGATCATTCTCAGATCAGGCCTGTTAGCAGGCTGCAACTGTGGCAGTCCAGTCCGCCTGGCTCACCATGGGGGAGGCAGGCTGCCACACTTGCCTTCTGTGCCTCCCTCCTACTAGTACTCCACTCATGGATGCCTGGGCAAACTCGACACAACGGGGAAGGAACTGGCTGAATGGCACCATTTGCTGATCCTCCTCGTGCACTTGTCGGCGGTGGCATTAACTACCTCTCCACCGCAAACCAAGATACCAATTAAACTTCTGATATGACGGGTTGTTTGTTTGGGCGCCTGGAGAGACAAATCCCTGCCACAGCTAAGCTCTGCCTCCTCCATCTTTGGCACAGCTAAATAGCCATGCTGTTCATCCCCAAGGATGGACGAATAGTCAGATGTTGCAGGATTATAAATACAGCTACTGTATGGTTTTCGCAGAAGCGTGATATTACATTATGCACATCTGGAAAAAAGGGGGTGTTACTGTTTGAGGAAGATTTATATTCACTGGGGAGAAAGCGCTCCCCCAGCCTGCTATCAGCCATTCCTCAGACCAGTCTATATTAGGTTTTACAACTGCCATAGTAATCACTTCAAACAGCTCTTTATATGCTTCCTCAGAGTCAGAGAGGGTGTTTTGGCTTTCCATTTTGCAAGGAGGAGTTGCGACCAGGGATGAGATAGACCAGGAAGACAGAGCAAGAGATAGAGCAGCACTCATCTCCAGCTCCTCTTCCAGATCCATATGAGATCCATAGGAACTGAACTGGTTGCCTAGGCAATGGCCAGCCCAGATCCACGAGCCTCTGAAACACAACTCCCTTCGGCCGAGAAGAGAGCAAGTCGTGAGAAGAGCTGCCTTATCAAAAGTATTTTATTGACACTAACGGTGCCCTTGTGTCAGCTGTTGTTTATGTGCACTCTTTTGAATTTAACTTATTGTCATTTTCTGTATTCTACTTGATTCATTGTAATAATTTTTTATTAATTTATTATGCATGTAAAAAGAACTGCATGTTCCTGGAGTTAAACAAAAAGGGTCTCATGTGCAGAAACCTTACTAGGTAGAGCTGTGCATCAGGACTGAAAGTTGCGGAAGTCGGTGGTTTTTATTCCTGTGGAGGTGGGTAGGTGGACAGGACCGTCCATCAGCATAGCTGAATCTGGCTTCTCAACTATGCTCAAAAAACTGCTCATTTTGATGTCATAAACAGTTTCATTAATCAGACAAACCTTTATACAGTGGTGCTTGAAAGTTTATGAACCCTTTAGAATTTCAAATTTTTCTGAATAAATATGAACTAAGACATCATCAGATTTTCACAAAAGTCCTAAAAGTAGATAAAGAGAATCATATTAAACAAATGTGACAAATATATTATACTTGGTCTTTTATTTATTGGAGAAAATGATCCAATATTACATACAGTGCCTTGCGAAAGTATTCTGCCCCCTTGAACTTTTCAACCTCATTTTTTTATTAGTTAAAAAAGTTTCAAAAATCCAATAGATTTCGTTCCACTTCACAATTGTGTCCCACTTGTTGGTGATTCTTCACAAAAAATAAAATTTTTATATCTTTATGTTTGAAGCCTGAAATGTGGCAAAAGGTTGAAAAGTTCAAGGGGGCTGAATACTTTCGTAAGGCACTGTATATGTGAGTGGCAAAAGTATGTGAACCTCTAGGATTACCTGTTTAATTTGAAGGTGAAATTATAGTCAGGTGTTTTCAATCAATGGGATGACAGTCAGGTGTGAGTGAACTCATTATTTTACTGAAAGGACCAGGATGTATCAAAGCCTGATCTTCACAGCACATGTTTGTGGAAGTGTATCATGGCATGAACAAGGCAGATTTCTGAGGACCTCAGAAAAAGAGTTGTTGATGCTCATCAGGCTGGAAAATGATAAAACATCATCTCTAAAGTGTTTGGACTCCACCAAACCACAGTCAGACAGATTATGTACAAATGGAGGAAATTTAAGACCATTGTTACCCTCCCCAGGAGTGGAGACCAACAAAGATCACTCCAAGAGCAAGACATGTAATAGTCCACAAGGCCACAAAAGAATCCAGTGTAGCTTCTAAGCAACTAAAGGCCTCTCTCACATTAGCTAATGTTAATGCTCATGAGTCCATCATCAGGAGAGCACTGAACAATAATGGTGTGCATGGCAGGGTTGCAATGGAAGGAAAACCACTGCTCCCCAAAAAGAACAATGCTGCCCCTCTGCAGTTTCCTAAAGATCACTTGGACAAGCCAGAAGGCTATTGGAAAAATGTTTAGTGGATAGGTGAGGCTAAAATAGAGTTTTCTGTTTAAATAAGAAACACTTTGTTTGGAGAAACTAAAACACTGCATTCCAGCATAAGGACCTTATCGACCGTGAAACATGTTAGGGGTAGTATCATGGTTTGGTCCTGTTTTGCTGCATCTGGGCCAGGATGACTTGTCATCAATGATGGAAAAATTTATTCTGAATTATACCTACGAATTCTTAAGGAAAAAGTCAGGACTTCTTTCCATGAATGGAATCTCAAGAGAAAGCAAGATAACTATCTTAAGCACACAAGTGGTTCTACGAAAGAATGATTAAATAAGAATAAAGTTAATGTTTTGGAATGACCAAGTCCTGACCTTCCAATAGAAATCCAATAGAAATGTTGTGGAAGGATCTGAAGTAAACAGTTCATGTGAAGAAACCAACCTTCATACCAGAGTTGAAGCTGTTCTGTACTGAGGAATGGACTAAAATTCATCCAAGCCGATCTGGAGGACTGAGCAACAGTTACCTGTAACATTCTGAAAGCAAAGGTTCACATACTTTTCCCACTCACAGATATTTAATATTGGATCATTTTTCTCAGTAAATAAATGAAAACTTTAAATTAAATTATTGATGTAAAAGGTCTGTGTTGTTATTTATCCCTAATACCCCAAATGTCCCAACAATTTAATCTGTTTGTAGACACAAATTGTTTAGAACAAAAACCAAAAACAAACAAACAAAAAAAGTGATATGTTGTGAGTATTTTTGAAGAATAATTAATTTATTAGAGTACCTACATATCTAGAAGATTATTTCACACATTTATTCTATGTTAAAATGTAAATAAATGAGTTCAAATTATTATTATTGAAATATTTTGTTTTGTATTATATAAAAATACATGTAATTAATAAAACATGACCTTTTTAGGTAATTAAAGATAAAGATGAATAAATTTTAAATGCATGTAAATTTATATGAATATTTAATAAGATTTAAACAAGAAGCTCTGATGTATACTACAGAATATATTGTATGTGCAAGCTTATTAAAATATATGGCAATGAGCCATATATATATATATAGAGAGAGAAATTCTTTCATTTTAAAGCTGTAAATGTATTCAGTATTCATATCCGTAGTTAAGAACTCTGTAAATACATTTAATGTGTACACAATGGGCCATGTTTTTGGTATATTAAATCAGACAACAATATGTAAAGTAATACATTTATTTGTTTACACATTTTTTGTAACTTTATCTTTTAGAGCTTTAAATTTAAAAAGGTTCTTGGCTGACATTTATAAATAAATATGAATGGGTGGTGCTTCATTTTGAGACATCTGAGAAAATTCATATACATTACGGATGTTTTTTAATGTTTTGAAACTAACAAAAAATTATTATTAATAATACTTTATTGATAGTATAGAAAATATATCAAAAATATGTATAAAAAATGGCTAGGACTTGTAATCAATGTGTATAACTCACTTCTGGATATGTTAATGAAGTGTGTTCAATATGTAACCTGCATTTAGAATTACTCCTTAAAGTATAATCAAATAATGTGTATGGGTTAAAAAGGGTGTGGATTGAGTTAGAAGAATTCTGTGTCTTACTAAACAGTGGACCTAATTACTTTCTGTGGCAAATCTAAAGCTATAAGATACTTCCAACAGGTCGTCTAAGTGTGTAAAGTAAGAACCTGTGTTTGTTTAAACTCAGTTTCACCTCTAAATGTGTAAATTAGAGGTTTTTGGGTTTTGTCTAAAGCAGACTTACTCTGTGGTAGTAAAACCAGAGCTTGTGTTTATCTAAATGCAACTTCACTTTATGGTAAAATTTGGACACATTCCAGAACTGGCTTTCTAAAAGAGAGCCTCTTAAGATTGTAAATCAGTGACAAAAGGAAAGATAAGAATCAACAGAAAGGTACCAAGATGTGGCTATAGGATGAAATATGCGTCATGGTAAACAAACCCAGGTCTGGTAAAACTTTTAAAGAATATACAACTGGCACATGCGCCACAAAGATAAGGTATCCTATGGATATGAATAATTAGTTAAAGCAGTGGAGATTGATCAGTTCTAAAAAGAAACGTTGAATGCCACACCTAGGAATTATGTTTACTGTTTTGGGAAGTATATAAAGACATGTTTGTGTATGTACAAGTTGGACTCTCTGCAGAAAGTCACCTTTGTTGGTTTCCAATAAAGTTTATTACTTTTGACATCTACTAAACTCTCTGTCTTTGACGTTTTTGACTTAAGCTAGAAAGGTTGATTTTATCCACAACAATAGTATATATTCATGATCCTATTTTAATATCTTTATAGCAGAGATTGCTGACAAGAGTATTAAACCAGAACAAACTGCTATATCTGTAAATGAAGGCAGCAACACCAGACTGTCCTGCAAATATACTGGATCAGTTTACAGTCTCCAATGGTATCAACAGCAACAACAACAAAAAAAATGTTGGTGAGTTTGTGCTTCTGATTCTTGAAGCCAGTAAACAGGTCACACTGGCTGAACCACCTCATTCAGGACTATCCATTAAACTTGACAAAATCAGTAGGAAAGTTGATCTACTCATCTCCTCTGCTGCAGTGACAGACTCTGCATTGTACTACTGCGCACTGAGGCCCACAGTGACAGGAAACCCAACTACACTACAAAAAGCACTACACATGTCTGGAGCAGAGCTATGCTTTTCTGAGAAGATGGATCTACTGGCATGTTTGCATTCACATCTTAACTACCTGTCAATAACATTAACTTGTGCATATATAATGGGTTGTTAAAGTTTATTTTTTTATTTCTATTCAAAATCATGTTCATCCATCATTTTCATGGATAAGATCATCATGAAATATAGTTGCATAGAACAGATGCAGTGGGTTCATTAGCAACAATTCTGTGATGTAATTCACTGTCACTGATTCTGTGAAACAGTGAAATAATGATCTGTACAAAATTATGCTACAAAGGCAGCACTTGCTGGGTGTGGCCTTCTAGAGACACGTTCCCCCATGTGTAAAGTTCAGTACATACAGCACTATTATACCGAATCATCAAAGGAACTGTGTTCAGAAATGGCTCAACAATACAACTTACTGTACATAGTGAGATATATTCTGCTGATTCTCACTGTAATTACAGGTAATTAATTAATCAGTTAAATTGTATTTATTAATACTTTTGAGTATGTTTTCAGAAATAGATTATTTACTAGATTGTTTTATATGTACATTATATCTTTATCTACTCTTCTTTACAACAGGCAGTTTGGCAGATATAATTGAGCCAACGGACAAAGATGGCAAAATTGTTGGGAACGAAACAGAAACTGTTACTCTGAAATGTTCATATAAGTCAACCAGCAATAACATTCGGATTTACTGGTATAGACAATATCCTAACAGCGCACCACAGTTTTTACTGTTGAAAGGCGCAAAGTCATTAATTTCTGATGATTTCAATCCTGCTGGCACTCGATTCGAGGCAGAAACAACCTCAGAGTCTACTGCACTTTCTATCAAAAATCTGCAGATCTCAGATTCTGCACTCTATCACTGTGCTATAAGAGTAGTATCACAGTAATACAGAGTCAGTTACAGGCTGTACAAAAACCTAAAAAATGGTTTACATGAGGTTAAATGCTATATGTCGAAGGTACTTCCTTTACCAATGTGTTATCAGTTAACCACAGGTACAAACAACATTCGTGATAACATAGGCAGCTGAAGAAAGAGAAAGTACAAATAAATAGTGAGTGTGTCAGGTGTTACTGGTGAGTGCTCTTTTAAATGATATTCATTGTACTTTATTGAACAGTTTTCCCTGTGATTAATGACAATCTTTTTTCTCCATTTAATGTACAAACACAAATTAAAATTGTACAACTTTTTTGGAAAAATATAATTGACAATTCAGAACATGTCTAAATTAAGAAGTGTAGTAAAATCTAGGGGAGGTGATTGTATTATCTAACATGAAATGTTAGACAATACATAATGAGATCAGCACACAGTTAATGTGCAATGGAATGTCCACAAAAAGACACTATTCCGGGGATAATGCCCTCTGGTGGTGAGCAGGAGGACCCACAGAGGCCTGAGGAGAGACATCATGATATGTCTAGCAACTATCCAGCCATTGTTTTGTTTGTAATTGTTTTTAACAAAAGATCAAAAGATTAAAGAATATAGACAAATTTCTCCAGCCTTCTTTGCTCATATTTACAAAGGGTGCCAATATTAGTGAAGGGCACTGTACATCGAATTTATTTAATTTAATCGAATTTCTATTCGATCTATTTCTATATCAGTATCAATTACTAATAACTGCAATTATTCAAAAATACACTACATGTTCTTTACAAAAATGAGGCTAATAAACTTGTTCTAATGATATAGATTATTTCTTTCCTATTCAAAATTTCAGCTAATCAGTTTGGCAACAGTAGATTAGAGGGGCTAATATTTCATAGCTTTCATAGCACCAATGTAGCAAGACACTACAGAAATCAATTCCTAATGTCATAATTTTTTTTACACTTTTCAGTGACAGATATAAACACAGGAGTTTGGATTAGATGAATGTAGCTGTTTGTCCTTCTGATGACCATTTACCATTTATGTAATATAGTTTGGTGTGTTATTCATGCACTATTGAAAATAAATAACTGAATATCTTGATATGAAACTGACTTTACTGCAATAAAAGAGATACAATGCCAACCAGCTTGGCATGTATGTAAATCTCTATGTACTGTAGTTCACACAACAGACACTACTATGGATTGTTAACAGGCAGCAATGTGGCCGACTGAACAATTCAATTCAATTCAATTTTATTTGTATAGCGCTTTTTACAATAGACATTGTCTCAAAGCAGCTTTACAGAAATATCAACACGGGGAAAACTAATTGAAATGAAATCCCTGAAAATAAAATGCAAAGGTAATGAAGGTCTTTACCTTTAAAAAATCCACCTGCTGAAGTTTTTTTTCTCTGTTTTTGGGATTCACTGTCATATTTTCTGTTATCTGAAATTATGCTAAGCAATTTTATAAGGTGCATTTGCATGACTTTTAGAAAATCTAAAATCTAGTTATTTGATAATAGATGCATCTAGCCTTTAAGTGAGCACTATTTATTCTCTCTAGAAAATTATTTTTTATAGGCTAACACTTGTTATATTGTTTATAAGCAGTGTTGGGTTAGTTATTCAAAAAAGTCATCCACTACATATTACTAATTACAACTTTAAAATTGTAATATGATCACATTACTGATTACTGCATGTAAAAAGTAATCAGATTAATAATTACTTTCTCATTATATATAAACTAGTTGGTTGACTAACTGGTCATTATTGCTTTCTTGCACTCATTTTTGTTTTCTGAAGTCCAAGTTGTCACCAGGACAGGAGCATTGACCCAGTGGATACTGTGGATCAGAGTATATGCTCTGTAAATGCTCTGTTCTAACATTGTTGCAACATTGCAGCTACATTCCTACTAAATTTATTTTATTTGGTTTATTCTAGTTTGATGGAATCAAAAAAACACATACTAATAAAATTACAAAGCAGACTATGTAAGCTTGAGTCAGCTATTTTAAGTTAATTTAAAAGCTAGTTTTACTTGAAATGGAACGTTGGTTCCACTAGATGTAGAGGCAACATTGATACTTGAAGTTAATTTTTTAAATTGTGATTTGATTGCATAATAATTATTAAAATAATTAAATAATTTGAACTATATTATTGTGATTATTAGCATTTTGATGTAAGCACTTGAATTATTGTTTAAGTTTTTGCTTAAAATTTATCTAGGTCAGGTTCCCTAACTGAGGCACTGAATATAAAGCTAGAATGTTTCAGTAAGAATCAACAATCTGTCAACAGTGTTGGGGACTGTTGGATTTCCATGTATCTCAGTAATCTCCAAATCTCAGATTATGTCTTTCACATCTCTGTCAGCCCTTTCAGCCTGTTGTACCATTACTTCAATTAACTTTTAGTTCTGTGCTGCTATGAGCTAGAAAATGTGGTTTACCGCAGAGTTCAGGCCTTGGGGGTCTAAAATGAACACACACTGACTTCATGCATACTCACACAGACATCCCACTTAATTCATGCAGAGCAGAAATATTTATACACAATGATAACGGCCAGACAGATAGACAAAACACATAGCGCACATGGTCATACCACAACCCAGTATATCCTGTATCCAAGGTTTCATAATAAAGTTCAAAATATGAGAATACATGAAGAGAATTGCCTTTCATGGACACTGTCATGTGATACTGTGGGGTGGAGCTTCATGAAACTTTAAGTTGTTAATATATTAGAGTACAGAACGAATAAAAAGAAATTCATTCATCTTAGACCATTCATCATGTTCACTGTTATATTCATGTATCTGTAGCTTTCGTTAGGTGAGTTAACATTGACTTTTTGTTATTTTAGACATTAGTGATTAATCAGTCTGTGTGGTGTTAAGGAAAAGCAGAATATGGGTCTAACATGCTTTTCTGGCTTGATTATGTAAATGTTAAAAACATTATGTCCTCTGCACTATGATAGGTGACTCCATGGCAGATTCAGTAGAGCCACTTTTCACTCACAAAGTTGTAGATGAAGGTGGTGATGACGAAACAAGTGCTACAGAAAGCACCCTACAATGGTACAAGCAATATCCAAAATCTAAACATGAGTTCCTTCTTTATATCTTTCAAAGTGGAGTTCTAATATACCATCACAAATGCCTCCTAAAGTTCATGGAGATAAACAAGTGGATCTGCTCATCTCCTCTGCTGCGGAATCAGACTCCGCCCTATACTACTGTGCTCTGAAGCCCACAGGAAATCACAGGAAAGTAGTTCTTTCAGTGCCTTAGAGCAGTGGTTCTCAACTCGGGGGGTGAAATCGGAGAGGTCGGACGGGGGGCACAAATAGTTTTCAAGAAACAAACACAGACAGGGCATCATTAGTGTATTTTATTGCTTTTCAAATAGAATATGCATAAATGAAAAAAAAAGGAACAACCTGCATTCAGTCTCCCTCTATTTTCTTTTAGCTTCGGAGAGGGGGAGCTTAACCTGCCTCTTGATCTAAATGCAGAGCAGTGTTGCCTTAGCGAATTTTTAGACCTCTTTAGCGACGTTTTTGCAACAAAATAAATAAAAAAATAAAAAAAAAAAAAAGCACCTAGCAACAACTCTACTTTTTGAACAAACCTTTGCGAGTTTCCAAATGTTTCCAGTACTGTCATACAAGCGCAATGACTTGATTTCCCGCTGCACTTACACCTCTCTCTGCATCGGCTTTTGTTCACTGAGTGGCTGAAAGCCGGAGTTGATCACACGGCAGCTGACAGACGTGATTGTAAAAAGAAGCAAGCGCAGGTTTTGATTGATTTAACAATGTCATGAGATGCACGCTTCTTCCAAATTTACATAATTCTTATGTGAATGTTTTTGAACGCAAGATGAATGTAATGCAACATGTTTTACATGTAAAGTAGTACACGTTATAACAGACAAGTTCTCTTGTTCAAAGTAGTTCTAGTGATCAGAAACATTTTTGATAATTCATGATCCACACCTGTCTGTTATATAGTTTTTTAAAAGTCATAAACGTTATTCTTAAAAATCATAAAAGTTATGAAAAGTAATTAAAAGAGTACAAAAGCACAAAAGCAAAAAAAATCTTTCTATCTATCTATTGTAGATTGTGGAATGTACTGATTCAACAAGGGAAGGGGGGCTCCTTCCCACTTTCTTCTTGTAGTTATCACTTTAAGGGTGAAGGACCTTGGGTTCTATCTGTTGGGTAAACCATTTGGTTTTGGTGAGTTGAAGAGAAGGGCTTGTTTCTCAACCTACTTGTGGCATTCTGTGGGGTTGAGTTATGGTTTTACTGAAACATTCGGCCAGGTGGCTACTCTGACAAAGGCCACAAGTGTTTACTAATGGTGGGTTTGTCCATCCACTCCAGAATTGTTGGCACCACTCCCGACAGCTTCTTCAATTATGGTTTGAGTGGTCAAGGGATGTTTAAACAGAATGTCTTATCTTCTGTTGTTATCATTTCTGCTGCCTGGTTCAATCCTAGAAACTGTTGGCAACCACTGTTTCCTTTATTTTTCCTTATTGTTCCAAAGATAGAAACATCAGGGTTACACATGTAACCCTGTTCCCTGAGAAGGGAACGAGACATTGCGTTTAGCATAAGAGTATGGGAAGCCCCCTTGTGGGTGTTACCAGTATCTGAAGCTTGTGTAAAATAATACCTCTACTTATAGGCCTGCCATAATCAGGTGACGTGGCAATTAAGCGTGTCCTATGATATATATATGGCACCTCTGAACCACGCTACCACGCTCTATTATCTGAACTGAAGAGGCAATTCACAGGCCTGCCCTGGTATGTCAAAGCTATGCAATGTCTTGTTCCCTTCTCAGGGAACAGGGTTACATGCGTAACCCCGACGTTCCCTTTCGGGAACTTCGACATTGCATTTAGCATAACAGAATGGGAGCGGGAATACCCACTCGGTCATACCGAGGGTACGGCCTGTTCAAAAAGACCCAAACCCGAGGGTGGAATGAATATCCAGGCTGTAATAATGAATGAATGAGTGTGGCATAGACCATCTTGCAGCAGCACACACATCCTGCAAGGATAAGCCTTCGAGGAGGCGACCGCCCTAGTGGAATGAGCTCTTATGCCCAGAGGCATGGTGAGACCGTGCGCCTTGTAAGCAATAGAGATTGCTTCCACTATCCAGTTAGTGATGCGCTGCATTGACACAGCATTGCCTTTACTGTCACCGCCAAAGCAGACCAGCAGCTGCTCCAACTTACGCCACTGGCGGTGGACGTAAGTACAGAGAGCCCTTACTGGACACAGCAGGTCCATCCTCTCTTGTTCTGGTGTGAAGAACGGAGGAGGGCAGAAATCCTGCAACACCACAGGGTGGGCAGCCGATGAAGACACTTTAGGGAATATAATCTGGTCTATGATACAGGAAGGCCTTGGTTAATCCAGGGGCAAAGTCAAGGCAGCAAAGTCCAGCCCTTCCAATGAATAGGCACCTAGACACATAGAGGAGGTATTGAGTGGATATTGATGAACAGGATTCACATTTTGGGATTGACACACTATGGTTTAATAGTCACAGAGAAGGAGAGTTAGGGAGGCGCACACACATAGATAACACACACACTCTTGCGCATTCAGGGTCAGGCGTGCAAACATAGCACACACACACTCTCTCTGTCTCTCTCTCTCTCTCTAACACCCCCTCCCAAAGGCCCGAACGCACACACACACAACATTAGAACTTGACAAGAATAAATACTATTAAGATATTATTAGGATAATTTAATAATATTATGAAGTAGGGAGTACAGTAAACCATATGCAAGTAGTATAACCATATATATATATATATATATATATATATATATATATATATATATATATATATATATAATAGAAATATAAAACAGATATGAAAATAAATTATAAACCAGAAAAATAGCAAAAAATAAGGTAAAAGAAACTTACACATGGTGCGGAGGATGGAGGTTCTTGTCTTGCGGGGATGGGTCGGGCATATTGTAGACATGGGCCTTGAATGTTTGGTATAGAACCGTGAGGAGCTATTTATATGAATAGCTGCGTCACACTGCACCTGTGAGACCAAGGTCGTTGCTCCAAATTGTTTTCTTTTCTATCTCGTTGCCCCAAATTGTTTTCTTTTCTCACTCTCTTGTTTTCAAACCTAATGGTTATCACGAGAGGCTTGTTTTCAATTCTAATGGTTATCATAAGAGGCTTGTTTTCTATTCTAATGGTTATCACAAGAGGCTTGTTTTCTGCCCTAATGGTAACTGTTTGGGAGGCTTTTTGAATCCTCATGGTGAATGTAGATGAGCTCTTTTTAACCCTATTGGTTATGAGATCCTAATCTTTCTGAAATTTATTGGTTATATTCTCTGTACATAAGCTATAAATACTGGAGCTTAAGCTCCAGTTATCAGATCACTTCTGAGAATTTTCATTGGTGTGGATCTCGTGTGGTGGACTGAAATAAAAACTGGACCCTTGCTTTTCCTCACTCACGGCTGATCATCTTTTTTCTATCTCCAATTGGGTTTATGGATGTGAGTATTTGCTTCTAATTTTAATTGTCTTTGGGTAATAGGCTAAATTTGGACCTTCAAGGGGCAACAGAGAGAGCTTGTAGATCTCCCACTTGCTTGAGAGATGTCAGGGCCAGTTGAAGAGCTACCTTTAGAGTCAGAAGCTTCTCAGAGGCTGACTCTAAGAACTCAAATGGGGCCCCTGACAGACCTTCCAAGTCCACAGGAAGCTCCCAGGAAGGAATGCGCGGCCTGCAGATGGGCCACAGCTGTCTGACACGATGCATGAATCTCAAAGTTAGAGGATGTTGCCCCACAGAGGCTCCATCAGCAGGGGCGTGGCTGGCCGAAATGGTGGCCACGAAAACCGTGATTGTAGAGGAGCCTACCATGCTGAGAAATGTTCTTGTAAGAACTCCAGGACTATAGCTATTGCGCAGTTCCCTGGGTCTAGCTATTGTTCCTCACACCACAAGACAAAAAGCCGCCACTAGAGTGCATGTAATTTCCTCATGGATGGTGCTCTAGCATTTAACATGGTCTCTCAGTTGTGAGACCAGAATCTATGAGCTGGTGCTCCTCAGGGGCTAGACCCATAGTTTCCATAGTTCCGGCCGAGGGTGATAAATCAGCCCTCAGGCTTGAGACAGTAGATCCCTGCGGATGGGAATCTCCCAAGGAGCATTGTCTATCAGGGAAATTATCTCAGAGAACCATATTCAAGCAGGCCAATAAGGTGCTACTAGCAGCAGACGTGGATGGTTTTGGCGAACTCTCGCTAGAACTTGTGGGAGCAGCATATAGAAGTGTCCTCAGCCACATGTACACCATGGTGCGGGAAGATTGGGATGTCTGCCCCTACATTCTGGCTGCCAAGAATGTACATTGCACTCACTGACAGCAACTTTCTTTCTGCCCAGAGAAAGTTTAGTTGCACCTGCCTGGTGGTTGAATATTTTTAATGAATATGCATAAATTTTTGTAAATACAGACAAAGTGAATAGCGGAAAAATTACATTCAATATTGTAACACAAAACAGCCAGATATACCTATGTATTGCTAATCTAAGAAAACTATTTATTAATCAGACATCAAATAAACAAACTCATTAGAAATGTACTGTTGAGAGATTTGAATTCGGAGTTCGATGGAGTAAGTCGCAAAGTTGGAGGCTCCTGCTGATTTCGATTAAAATTGTAATTAATTAGCACTTTTTGGTCATATAATAT
>CM022756.1:37086942-37369442 GCA_012411365.1 Ameiurus melas | reverse complement strand
GTGAAAATGAACAAGTATATTTAAATTAATTAACTGCTTAGTATTTCAGTGCATGTTTATCATTTGTGAGCCCATAATGATTATGAACCCAGTAAAGATTATCGCATCTGCTTATATCACATAAACCACAGAAGATGAAAATGGTGCCAGAAAACCACAAAAAAAAAATACAATTTTATCAGATACTTTTTTAAATGACCCAAGTTCCACTTAAAAAACTTCAGTGGCAGAATCTTGAATGGCCTCATATTTCCCTATACAGGCACACTGAGTATGTTATAACACACTGCCCTTAAATAAATAATTAAAATTAATTTGAATATATGGTTGAATTTATTGAACTAAGAAATGCAGGTCATATTCTACAGACGCAATATTCATGCAACTAGTGAAGATGTCCTTATGCTCGAGTGATAACTGTGTAATATCATCAGACGAATCAGCAAAATGGATACAGTAACAGAATTAGCATGCCTCTTGCAATTTGACTTCACTACATCTGGTGGCGTTTCTCCATTACTGTTAAATGTTAATGAATATATATAGTTTAATAATTAGTTTATATCATGTATAATAAGATCACATGTCTTCATTATATATATATTATACACTACAGCGATACCATGCAGTGGTCTGAATATGTGCTTACTTTTTTAGTGGCTCAGTCCTGGAAGATAATGACCAAAATGGGGGAAGAAGCAAGCATGTGGACAGAGACAGGAGACACTTTTTATTCTGTTCTGTTTTATAGACTGTTTTTATAGACTTCTGTTTTCTGTTGTCTGGTTTAAATGCAGATGCTAACAAGTTTGTGTTAACCTGTGAAAATAAAAAGAGTCAAAAGGAAAATGTTTGTTTTGGGGTATGTGTTTGAGATTTTGTTATCAATATATCAGGTTCTGTGTTATTGTACCCATCACAGGACTGGGGTATCTTGAACCCAGGTTTCATATCATATAAACAGAACAGACAGACAGACTTTCAAGGAGAGGTATGACTTACAGTTCTCCATGTAGTCTGAGATTTGTGATTTTCCCATTTTAAATCAGAAATGAAGTATCTAGTAACTTGCTTCTTGAGTAGGCTTCTCATTGGATACTTTATTACTCTTGCTCTTACTTGTAGTTGAATGAAATTCTTACCTACTTTACCCACCTGCAGCCCAGAAAATAGGTAGGGTTGTGTAAGTAAGGGTCTCTAGCATAAAAACTTGTGCCAGAATTAATATGCAGATGGGTGAGCTCAAACCGAAGCAGCAGAAAGGAAAATATATCAATATTCAATACTTGTTTTAATTATTTTATTTAAATAATGGATTGTAAACTTTTCTTGCTCATTTCTAAATAAATTATGGCAGGATTTCCATGATCGTAAGCTGAGGGACTGATGCCAGTAAGAGTGGGTGGAGCTAGATGTGCTGAGATAGTTTTGACAGTTTCAGAGATTTGGCACTTTATATCTACTGCAAGAGAAAGAGACAGAGAACAATCATGTTACTCTTCTTTGTTTTCATAGTCATTAAAAACATTGGTAAGTGATTTATATTATACACAATTATTTTGTGTACATTAGAGATTTGATACCTAAACATGATGATTCATTTGGATGAAAAATTACAATATCTTTACAGCAGGTGCTCTTGGCATTACACCAGACCAAACCATCATATCTTCAAGTGAAGGCAGCAACACCACACTGTCCTGCTCATATGATGCATCAGCTTACAGACTCTATTGGTATCGACAAAAGCCTCAATCTAGACCAGAGTTTCTACTGATGATTCTTGTATCTTCAAATGTTGTCAAAGAAGCTGAAAAGCCTGACCCACGACTATCCATCAAACTTCATAAAACGGGAAACAAAGTATATCTCGAGATCGTTACTGTTGCAGTATCAGACTCTGCATTGTACTACTGTGCCCTGGAGCCCACAGTGACACAAAACTCAAACAGCCTATACAAAAAGTGTTTTTTTGTTCAGGAGAGGGAGCTATTTACCTGTTTTATTTAAATGTAATTTGCTTCCTATGTTCCCAGACTTTGATGTTTGATTTTCTTTGAATATCAACAATATAATTTTTTTGGTAATGCTTATAATTACCCCAAAAAATCAATTAAATTAAATGTTTATATTTAGTCAATAAATGTATTGTTTTATTGATTTAATTTTTTTTTGCCAGTTTCATGTTCTTATTTTCCGTGATATAATAAAGACTTAATAGAAAGTTCAAGTTGGATACACGTGCAGATTGTACTTTAATGAAAAAACAAAGAATACAAATGACATAATTTGGAAACACAAAACCATGAAGTAGGATATCAAATCAAAAACATACATGGACTAAAGAACATAACAATAGCAATGAACAGCAACAGACGACAAAAGCTAGACAATGGGTGAGGTGCAAGATGTGACCAGAGATTGACGACAACCTCGCAGAGATATCACCTATGATTATTATCACCATCTGATTGCAAAGAACTTGATCAGGGGTCTGATCAGGTTCTTTGCAATGTTCTGCTGCACACTAGACAAGGTACCTCTACTTAAAACAAAAATAATTAGAGAAAAATTACATCCCATATACATCGTGGTACAACGATAACACATGTACCCTAAAACAGACCACTCAAAAATTTGAACGTAAATGGCGTCATACCAAATTGGCAGTATTTCAAATAGCATGGAAGGAGAGCCTCATGAACTACAGACAATCTCTTAGTGTTGCAAGAGCAGTCTATCTCTCCACCCTAATTGAAGATCTCTGTCAGAGCTGTGTCAACCTGCAGTTCTCCCCTTGTGTTTCTCTAAAACTAAGCAGGGTAATGAGCCTGGCCAGCACCTGGATGAGAACACTAAGGTTGCTGCTTGAAGCATTATTAGGTAGGTCAGCGGGGCATGCTCACCCTGTGATCTGTGTGGGGCATAATGCCCCAGTATAGTGATGGGGACACTATAGTATTAAAAAAAAAGAGTCATGTGGATGAGACATTAAATTGAGGACACTTCTCGTAAAGAGTAGGGGTATAAGCCCAGTGTCCTAGAGAAATTCCCCCATTTCCCTTATCTATCATGGGCTCCTAATAGTCTCCATCCCTGAATTGGCTACATCAATCTCCTCTCCTCTCCACCAATAGCTGGTGTGTGGTGTGCATTCTGATGCATTATGTCTGCCGTTGCAGCATCCATGTGGATGCTACACACTGGTGGCGGTGGAGAAGATTTATCCCATACAATGAAAAGCACTATATAAATGTAACTGAAAGTAAAATAATTCTAGATTTTTATTTAATACTCAATACTGTAGCAAAATTGATTAGGAATAAGACGACCACAGAAACATTCATACAATTTGTCATGATTCCCCCGTGCATTGTCTTGGGCGCTGGTGCGCATGCATATGCTGCTTCCGGGTTGACGTCATGTCTTCGTCCCGTCTCGCAATGTGTCACGTGTGTTATGGTGTTGCCGGCAGCTGTTAGCAGACTTCAGCCTTTACTTCTCTTAACTCTTAGTTCTGTGCTATGAGTGAGAAAGTGTGGTTGACCGCAGAGCAATCAGGCCTGGAGAGTCGGAAATGAACCCACAATGACATATACTGTTCAGAGACATCTGAGTTTATTCATGCAGAACAGGAGTATTTATACACATAGGTAAACAGCAGTGCGTGGGTGATTTCTACTTGTGCAAGGTGCTAGAAGGTATGGAAGGAATACATGTATCAGGAATAATAAAGGATGGCAGTTGATCAGCTTATCAGAAGAGGTAATTAAATGAATACACACACATGTTTACAATAATTCCCTTAGGCTGGGAGTTCCCTAAATAGCATGTTTACCAGAAGCATTGATCCTTATCCCAGCATTACAACATGGACATCCCTTAATAACAAAACAGAAACTATAACCTAGTATTTCCCATATCCAAGGTGTCTTAACAGCAGTTCATAATATAAGAGAGTACATGATATAAGACATTATACAAGCAATATAAGATTGCTTGTTTGCTTGATATTAGTGCAGCTTTTGATACCACTTATATTATTCTCCATGCAAGACTGGAAAATGTTGTTGGCATTAAGGGAACGGCCCTCTCCTGGCTCAAGTCTTATTGGACTTATCGCTATAAGTGTTGAAGCAAATGGTAACTTCTCTATGCACACTGAGGTAAACTTTGGTGTTCTGCAAAGTTCTGTTTTAGACCCACTTATTTTTTCTTTATATATGCTACCTCTGGGTCTGATTATTTGTAAACACGGAATTAGTTTCCACTGTTATGCTGATGACACACAGTTGAAAATTTCAGCAAAGCCAGATGACAGAAACCAGCTTAATAAAGTCGTGGAAGGTGTAAAGGACATGAGGTACTGGATACTTATTAACTTCATTTTACTTAATTCTGACAAGCCAGCAATACTTGTACCAAGACCACACGCAGTTAGAAATAAGCTTTCTGATTACATATTAACTCTAGATGGCTTTCTGTTCATCATGTGCAACAGTAAAAGATCCTGGTGTGATTATTGACTCCAGTCTTTCATTTGCAGTCCATGTAGATAATATTACTAGGATGGACTTAAGTCCAGGCTGAAAATTTATTTGATTAGTCAAGCTTTTTGTGTGTAGTTTATTATTAGGTAAATGAGCAGATCTAGAGTGCATAGAGTGTTGTGGTGAACTGGGATGTTTGGATGCTCTCACCCCCCACCACACTTTTATATGTTCACCTAGGTTTATTGATGGTGGAGTGGCCAGCCATCTTATGGCAAAGTGCAACATAATGTCTGAGTTACTTTCTGACTCTCCCTCTTAGTTATGCTGTCATAACTCGTCTTGCCAGAGTCCCAGCTTGTACTCATGCAAAGTACATTGTCCAAAACTATTACAGGACAATAAGCATACCTAATAATCTCCATCACTCTCCTTCTGCTGAGCTACACATAATACTCCTGAGACACCAGTGATCCTGACTCATTTTCCTATCCTGACCTGCCTGATCCTTCCTGATGCCCTACTTCTGAGTTCTCATTAATTGGAAGTCGCATGCTGCTGCTGAGGATGGCCCCACATGTACAGCCTAAAGATAATTGAGATTACCTGGGATGGTAACACATAAAACCAATAAAGATGGCTTTGGACCTCAATATAAACAGTTATGCTATGATGGCTAGGACTACAATTGGTATGATAGCTTTAGGACTGAAATTGCCACAAACAGTTTTGCAATCAAGTCTTGGTCAGTGAACAGTGGATTCACTCAACAAAACAGACTTCATGTAAAAACTGTATAGACAAAATCTTTATCCACAAAGCCACATAGCCATAATTAATGTTTGCCGTCTGTGGGCACAGTATTCTTTCTGGAATTATTCTGTAATGCTTCTTTCTGAGATTAAAAGTATAAAGAGAATTTTATTGTGCATAACACTGAGACTGTCACAGTAACCAAGTACTAGGTGAAAGAGCAAATCCTCTCTCCTTTTACAAGAGTTCGTCTCTTTTCTGCCAGCACACTAATGTTAGCTAGTGATGTTTTCTTGTTCTTCAGAGGTCAGTTAATGTTGCATGTTATTTCAGATCAGAACACAAACTAGCTGACCTTACAATAACCAAAAGGCCTTGTTGAATAGAATCTCTTAAGGAAGGCTGCAGTGAGTTTTACTGCTCTTCTCTGTGCTTCCTGATGCTCAAAGACCAATCATAGGAAGCTATTCTCATTGAAATGGAAATGGTTGCTCCACTTCGAACTCTTACTGTGCTGCCACACAGTCACCCTCTCTGCAGCATTAAATGCAGTTCTCAAAGTCAATGGTGGCAGGTTAGATGACTTATTTAGGTCTAGAGGTGTGTGAAAGTTTGTGGACCCTTCAGAATTTTCTATATATCTGCATAAAATTGACCTAAAACCTGATCAGATTTTCCTTAAAGTAGACTAATAGAACCCAATTAAACAAATGAGACAAAAATATTATACTTGGTCATTTATTTATTGAGGAAATCTATCTAATATTACATATCTGTGAGCGGAAAAAAATGTGAACCTCTAGGATTAGTAGTGAAATTAAAGGTGAAATTAGAGTCAGGTGTTTTCAATCAATGGTTGACAATCAGTTGTGAGTGAGGGCCCTGTTTTTTTTAAAGAACAGGGATCTGTAAAAGTCTGATCTTTACAACACATGTGGGAAGTGTATCACGGCAGGAACAAAGAAAATTTCTGAGGACCTCCGATAAAGAGATGTTGATGCTCATCAGGATGAAAAAGGTCACTAAACCACCTCTAAAGAATTTGGACTCCACCAATCCACAGTCAGACAGATTGTATACAAATAAAGGAAATTCAAGACCATTGCTACCCTCCCCAGGAGTGGTCGATGAACAAAGAACAATCCAAGAGTAAGACGGGTAATAGTCTTATTCCATTTGTGAAATATGGTGGTGGAAGTATCATGGGTTGGACCTGTTTTTCTTCATCTGAGCCAGGACTGCTTGCCATCATGGAACAGTGAATTCTGATTTATACTCGCAAATTCATAAGGAAAATTTCAGGACATCTGTCCATGAACTGAATCACAAACAAAAAGGGAGTCATGCAGCAAGGAAATGACCCTAAGCACACAAGTTTCTCTGACAAAGAATGATTAAAGAATAATAAAGTTAATATTTTGAAATGGCCAGTAGAAATGTTGTTGAAGGACATGTAGCAAGCAGTTCATGTGACCCACCAACATCCCAGACTTTAAGCTGTTAAGTAGTGAGGACTTGGCTGAAATTCCTCCAAGCCAATGTGTAGGACTAATCAACAGTTACCAGAAATGTTTAGTTGTAGTTATTGGTGCACACAGGGGTCACCCCAGATACTGAAAGCAAAGGTTCACATACTTTAGCCATTCACAGATATGTAATATTGGATAATTTTCCTCATTAAAGAAATTACCAAGTATAGTATTTTTGGCACATTTGTTTAACAGGGTTCTTGTTATCTACTTTTAAATATGGTTTTAAATCATATTTATGCAGAATTGTAGAAAATTCTGAAGGGTTCACAAACTTTTCAGCACCACTGTTAGTAATTAAATGTTAACTGTTTAATCAGCAATCCAGACTTTCTTTTATCGTGCCTCAGAATTAATATGTGTTTCTCAAATCTTTGCAGGTTTGTAATTTACTTTTGGGTCTTACAAGATAACTGAACATCTGGATAACTGAGAATTTTCCAGAATAAAACCACAGTGGGCTCCACACAAGAAGCTTGAGTCTAATTACACACACTACACCAGCTGCAAAGGAAACAGAAATGATGAGGCAGGGAGAAACAACACTGCATGCAAAACCAAACCAGATAAGAAACCACATTACCTGACTGAAAAGCATACTATTTAGAATTACATATACGTTATGTCTACCACCAAATGGCGTACACCACAATCTTTCATTGGTAGTGTATTTTAGATTTGATGAAAAATATATTTTATAATAGTTATTGGACGTGTCAACATTTTTTTTTCAGTAAATATATTTCCAATGAAATTTCCACCAGGCATCAGTATTAACTCAAGAAATCCACAAATACAAAAAATTCACAACATTTGCTACTAAATAAAGTAATAAAGTGGAATGACACAGGAAAAGCTATTGAACAGGCTAAGAAAAAGCAGTTCTCCAAGGCACGGAAAGTAAGACAAGGAACCAACTGAAATCCATAAGTAATTATACCCCCTATCTGTGCAAATTAATATCAACTGGGTTAGTAAATTGATGGATAAAAAGGCTTTTCGTTACCAAAGTGTCACAAAAGAAACATCTTATGATGGGTTAAGGCAAATAGATCTCCTAAGACCTTCAGAACCTTATTGTTGCAAAACATATCGATGGAATTGGACACAGACATATTTCCACACTTCGGAATCTTCCAGTAAGCACCATTTGGGCCATTTCCGGAAGTGGAGGCAACATCACTTAACAATCAACTTGCCATGCACAGGAGCTCCTCTGAAGATTTCTGATCAGGGAGTCAGAAGAATAGTTAGAAGAGTAGCACAAGAACCAAGGACCACTCAGAAAGAGCTTCAGAAACACTTTGAGGCAGCAGGTACCATTGTCACAGAGAAAACAATAGGTAATGCACTACACTGCTCACGCTCACCCCACAAGACTCCATTACTAAAGAAAAGGCATGTTGAAGCTTGTTTACTTGTTTACATCACATGGTACTGGCAAACTTCATATCATTGAAGGAATGATCAATGGAGCCCTTTACCAAGGGATTCTTGAGAGGAATCTGCTGCCATCCACCAGGATGAAGATTAGATGTGGGTGGACTTCATATAATTGAAGGAACCAAGAATGGAGCCTATTACCGGAAGATTCTTGAGAATTTTAATTCCCCCTCTGTATCTCATTAAATTGTTTCAGAAAATTTCGAAAGTATTTGGCCTCCTCTAACTTTTCAACCTTTTGCCATATTTCAGGCTTCAAACATAAAGATATAATATTTTTATTTTTTGTGAAGAAATAACAATAATTGGGACACAATTGTGAAGTGGAACGAAATCTATTGGATATTTTAAACTTTTTTAGCAAATAAAAAAATGAAAAGTGGGGCGTGCAAAATTATTCGGCCCCCTTTACTTTCAGTGCAGCAAACTCACTCCAGAAGTTCAGCGAGGATCTCTGAATGATCCAATGTTGTCTTAAATGACTGATGGTGATAAATAGAATCCACCTGTGTGTAATCAAGTCTCTGTATAAATGCACCTGCTCTGTGATAGTCTCAGGGTTCTGTTGAAAGCGCAGAGAGCATCATGAAGACCAAGGAACACACCAGGCAGGTCCGTAATACTGTTGTGGAGAAGTTTAAAGCCGGATTTGGATACAAAAAGATTTCCCAAGCTTTAAACATCCCAAGGAGCACTGTGCAAGCGATCATTTTGAAATGGAAGGGGTATCAGACCACTGCAAATCTACCAAGACCTGGCCGTCCCTCTAAACTTTCAGCTCAGACAAGGAGAAGACTGATCAGAGATGCAGCCAAGAGGCCCATGATCACTCTGGATGAACTGCAGAAAACTACAGCTGAGGTGGGAGAGTCTGTCCATAGGACAACAATCAGTCGTACACTGCACAAATCTGGCCTTTATGGAAGTGGCAAGAAGAAAGCCATTTCTCAAAGATATCCATAAAAAGTCTCGTCTAAAGTTTGCCACAAGCCACCTGGGAGACACACCAAACATGTGGAAGAAGGTGCTCTGGTCAGATGAAACCAAAATCGAACATTTTGCCCACAATGCAAAACGATATGTTTGGCGTAAAAGCAACACAGCTGATCACCCTCAACACACCATCCCCACTGTCAAACATGGTGGTGGCAGCATCATGGTTTGGGCCTGCTTTTCTTCAGCAGGGACAGGGAAGATGGTTAAAATTGAGGGGAAGATGGATGCAGCCAAATACAGGACCATTCTGGATGAAAACCTGTTGGAGTCTGCAAAAGACCTGAAACTGGGACGGAGATTTATCTTCCAACATGACAATGATCCCAAACATACAGCAAAATCTACAAAGGAATGGTTCACAAATAAACGTATCCAGGTGTTAGAATGGCCAAGTCAAAGTCCAGACCTGAATCCAATCGAGAATCTGTGGAAAGAGCTGAAAACTGCTGTTCACAAACGCTCTCCATCCAACCTCACTGAGCTCGAGCTGTTTTGCAAGGAAGAATGGGCAAGAATTTCAGTCTCTCGATGTGCAAAACTGACAGAGACATACCCCAAGCAACTTGCAGCTGTAATCACAGCAAAAGGTGGCTCTACAAAGTATTAATGCAAGGGGGCCCAATAAATTTGCACGCCCCACTTTTCATTTTTTTATTAGTTAAAAAAGTTTCAAAAATCCAATAGATTTCGTTCCACTTCACAATTGTGTCCCACTTGTTGGTGATTCTTCACAAAAAATTTAAATTTTATATCTTTATGTTTGAAGCCTGAAATGTGGCAAAAGGTTGAAAAGTTCAAGGGGGCCGAATACTTTCGCAAGGCACTGTATATACGCGCACACACTGTCATGGCAGTGATGCATGCACACCTGTATATGACATAGTAGAAGGACTCCAGAAGTGAACATGGCAAGACCTGGACACGACAGAAAACACAGAAACATAGGCAAAGATGCACAACAGGTGCGTAGCATAACAGTAGCCATGAACATTAAACCAGACCTAGGCTTAGCACAACAAGTTAAGTTTCACAAATTTAAAACAGCATTTAGCTTAATACATAATGCTTATCTATTTGTGTACATGTTCTCTCACATACACCTTCTTAAGGGTTATATTTTATAAGGAATTGGTAAATCCTATCAATCAGTACGGTCCCTCTGGTGTCTTGTATAAATGTAAAGGGTGTACTATAAATCTGCTGAAGAATTTCATTTTATTATTAGAATCCCAATCCCAACTAAGCAGTATTTTGACATAAATTTTTAATGAAGTATTCTATGTTACACGAATGCATTATTTCAAGGCAAATAACTGCAAGTGTAAATAATTAACAATGCAGTAGCACTTCATTAGTAATTATTAATGTGATATTAGTAATTCTTAGTAAATTAGCAATTATTAAGTCATTAGTAATGGTGTGTTCCACTTTACAATACTGTTCAAGATCATCATTAACTCCTGATGATTAACACCTCAGGAATTATTAATGTGTTGTCATTATGGTTATTGTTCCTTACAGCCAAATGCTATAATAAATAAATCTTTGTCATATTACAGCAAACCACATTAGACTACATTTCCCAACCTGCATTGCGGCCTACAAACATGGCCGCCATGGATCCCAATTCCCAGAACAGAATTCCCAGAATTGAAGACCATTCCACTCATGGAGTTTCATCATTCCATCAATTTGAGCAGTAGGTAAGATGTATTTCATATTATGTAGTACCATTCATTACAGTAAACCTTCTGTTGATGGATTAAAGAAAATATTAGTGCTGACACATAATATAATATGTTAAAGCATTCACATTGTAAGTTTTTTTGTAGTGTAGGTCAACATTACTCATGAAGTTGCTCGTATGCTAGCACATTAAGACAAAAGTTATGGTTTGCATGTTACCAAGAAAATAAGACTTTTGTTGTGAGTATGCATGGATTTGAAGCATGTGGGAGAGATCGTGCCTGCTTGTACTGTGCCAGTGAACGAATGTGTGCGTGTGTTTGTCCACTATAGTATGTTTTTACTATGTGACGAATTTCCAGTTTTATTCCTATCAGATCACAATATAGTGTTGGGATTTATTAATCTTTTCAGAGACACAACAAGCTCAACGAGTTTGGGAATGTGACGTCAACCAAAGAGAGCAACACAAGGCATTTTGGGACTTTAGGTCATGGAAGTATGGTAGAGACTGAGTAGTATTGGAGTTAATCATTATTTAACTTCAAAATACATTGAAATGGTAAATGCTTGTTGTGTTATTGACTGCCATAACCATTCGCATGACCGCAGTGGAAACAATATTGAAAATGGAGTGCGATTTTTCAGCAACACAAAAGAAATCATGTCACTGAGTTTAAAAATGGCATGGGTAGCAGCTGTTGTCACAATCTTTCCAGCCTAAGTCAAAAACTTCAGAGACAGAGAGTTAGTAGATGTCAAAAAGTAAATCAACTTTATTGAACCAATTAAGTGACAGTCTATAGAAAGTCTAAAATATGCAAACACACAGCCCTTTTTTATACCTATCTCCATAGAATATTCATCTTACGCAGGGATTTTTCCTTTCCTCATTAAAAGAGACCAATTTTCATCACCACAAATAATTATTCGTGTCTGTATGTTATTTTAAATTTGTGGAGCATGCGCAGGTAGTTGTTTTTCTTGAAATTGTGTTATGAGGTGATGGTTTATTTTTTTTATTTTTATTTTTTTTAAAGGTTTCACTCAGTCAGAGTCTTTGGGGTTTTATTGTTTCTCCCTGACCTTGACCAACACTCCCTTATTTGGCTTAAACCTACCTCCCCTCCTAAGGCCCTATCCTAACTCGTTAATTGGTGTAAGGCCTCAAAGTTATTTACTTCTGTTGAGGAAGATATAGTCTGGTACAGAAAAACAATTATTGTACAGTAAGTCACAGAATTCCTTTAACTCAATACACTTAGAATATAATATGATCAAACATTATTCTGTGGCTTTAGATTATGTTTATAAATATAGATATAGATTTTGCTTGTTAATTAATATTGATTATTTGATTATGCGTAAGTAACAATTCTAAATGTTGGTTATACATATTGAATATACTTTATTAACATAACCAAATTGTATTTAAACATATTGATTATACTTCATAAATATTTTCTGTACTATAAGACAAACAAACATCACATTCAGCAACATTTCCCGACACACGTTCATGTGTTCATTGCATTTTCACACAGGTAGGTTATTATATAATCACCTACAGCTTTTATTTGGTTACCGCTAGTAATGTTGGCGGCTGTGGCGCAGTTGGTAGAGCAGGTTGTCCACTAATCGTAGGGTTGGTGGTTCGATTCCCGGCCCGGGTGATTCCACATGCCGAAGTGTCCTTGGGCAAGGCACTGAACCCCAAGTTGCTCCCGATGGCAAGCTAGCACCTTGCATGGCAGCTCTGCTACCATTGGTGTGTGAATGCGTGAATGAGACACAGTGTAAAGCGCTTTGGATAAAAGCGCTATATATGTGCACATTTACCATTTATGTAAACGTGCTGTAAAGTTGTTGCTACACAGCTAACTTTGTAGAACTAAGCTGGCTTCATAGATACATAACAAATAAAATTAAATTCTGTCCTTTTTTCAGGCAAACCAGACTATGAAATGCTAGAGTGTTATCCTGACTGGATACCGTCATTACACCTCAGACACACAGACATCAAAGAAATGATGATGATGCACCAACAGAGGTCAGAGATGGATGATGCTGCACCATCAGATGAAGCTTCACAGAGATCAGAGATGGATGATGCAGCACCAAAGGATGACATTGGAGAACAGCACAACTGATTTAAAATCATCAATCAGTTACCAATCAAAAAACAATGTCTAATAGCTTCTTATGTTTCTTTTTATTTTAATATAGTGTGTACAAAGAGATGACTTCTTGAAAGACATGGCAAACACCACCATGGCTATTTGTGTCATTTGTGAGAGATTTTGGACACATTTGAGTTCTTGTTGACGGGGTCATAATTCTCAACCACATCAGATCTGTTGCAGTGATGCGGGGTGCAATCTATATACTTAATTTAACATAGCTCAGATACTACTATGAATGTATTCAGGAAGTCCTTATGCAGATGAATTCAGAAAAAGGTTCTTCCCTAAAGTTCTAGGACTGAAAAACTAAACAAGTGCTGTAATTTTGCTACAGGAGCTGATGTTCAGGTTCATAATATACAAAGTGCAATTTGTTACATGAAATGTCAGCACTTTGTTGTTAATTGTTGCTATTACTATATTGTGGCTGGTTACTTATGTGGAGAATTTAACAATTGTATAGTTTAAGCACTGTGGTTTCAATGATGCACAAACAAATGTTATGTAACCTTTTTCTACCTGTGAATTCTTTCTTTTTCTTTACTTGTTGTGGGTATGTTATGAATGTGCAAATTGTTCTTTATAAATGTCAGAAGTTTTTTAGCAGATGCATTAAAAAAGTGTATTGCGCACTTTGTACATGATTTTGCAGAACCATTTATTTATGAGCTATTAACGTTAGTAATCTGTGAAAGTGCACCTTAGTGTAAAGTGGACGCCTGTGAGCCAATAATTCATGAGGTATAAATATTAGTAACCTGTGAGAGTGTATCTTAATGTAAAATGGACGCCTGTGAACCATTTATACATGCGTAATATACAGGTGTCCACTTTACATTAATGGCTCACTATTTGGCAGGTATTTCAATAGAGTGACTCTTTTTATTCATGCAGTTATAACTGCCTATCAATGATTTATATTGGACTTGTAAATGAGTTATTACTCATTAATAAACGCCTTTATTAATGCCTTACAAAGGGAACCTTAATTTAAAGTGTTACCCACATAATAATAATAATAATAATAATATAATAATAATAATAATAATAATAATAATAATAATAATAATAATAATAATAATAATAATAATAATAGTGTGTGATTGTGCCCTGTGATGGATTGGCTTCTCAGTTCAGGGTGTTCCCCGCCTTGTGCCCATGCCCCCTGGGATAGGCTTCACGTCCCCCATAACAAAGTAAGTATAAGTGGTACAGAAAATTATTACTGAATTATTATACAGGATTACTGAAGAAAACATCAAAACTACAGAGGTTAAATCTTGGGAGATAAAATAGCCTCTAACTCCAAAAGATATGTTTAAGAGGTGAAGTTCTGTGTTGTATTGGTGACTCTTGCTGATATTGTGAAGTGATTATCTGTACAAAGCTATGATAAAGCTGCAGCGCTTCCTGGGTGTGACCTTCTAGAGATGTGTATGTGTCATGTGTAAAGTTCAGCACATACAGCACTATTATACAGAATCCTCACAGAGCTGTGTTCAGAAATGGCTCAACTATACAACTTACTGCACATAGTGAGATACATACCACTGATTCTCACTGTAACAAAAGGTAATTTATTTTCATCAGTTAATTTATTGTGTTAATTCATAACCATGTTTAAAGCATTATGGTATTCCTTTCTGAAGATGATGTTTTGGTTTGTTTACAAAAATACTTCACAGATTTAATTATTTATTTATGCTCTTCTTTACAACAGGCAGTTTTGCAGATACAATCTGGCCGACAGATGAAAATGCCAACATTGTCAGGCACGAAAAAGACACTGTTACTTTGAAATGTTCGTATGAGGCAAGCAGTGAATACATTGTTCTTTACTGGTACAAACAATATCCTAACAGTGCACCGCAGTTTTTGCTGTATAAAGGCGCAAGGTCATATAGTTCTCAGGAGCGCAAGGCCACTGACGCTCGGTTAGAGACAACAACAAGTGGAGACTCTACTGAACTTACTATAAGAGATCTAAAGCTCTCGGATTCTGCACTCTATCACTGTGCTCTCAGAGTAGGATCACAGTGATACAGAGTCAATGAAAGGCTGTACAAAAACCTACAAATGGTTTATATCCAATTTCTTAAACCACTGAAGATTAAAGTAACTCCCTGCCAACTTTTTAACCACAGAGACAAACAACATTTGCGGTAACATATGCAGCTGAAAGAAAAAGAGGAATAAAGAACACAACAACTACACATTTATCACAGTGAATCCATAAATTCTAATTTTTCATTCTCCAAAATATATTTTAATGACAAAATATGTTTTCATTTGTGTGTTATTATGCATGCAGGTGTGTTTGTCGAAACAAATGTGAGTTTGATTGTACAGATACGAGATAAATAACAAAACTCTCAGATTAATTTGCTTTTCTTGTCTCCTGACAAGATCTGACTGTGCAGAACTTTGTTGCATATGGGTCATGTTTTATATATATATATATATATATATGGGTCATGTTTATATATATATATATATATATATATATATATATATATATATATATATATATATATATATATATATATATATATATATACTGTAACCCTGAACAGGATTAAGAAGTTATGGAAGTGTGGCCAGGATAAAGTGGTTACTGAAAAGGAATGGTGAATGAATGGACATTTCTTAGGCTGAAGCTGCAGGGCACTAATCAGTTGCTTATATTAGTCATAAGGTAGAGTTGGATTGTATGTGATTATATAATATGTCACATAGCAATCTTGGTGATTTTTCAGGGTGGACCTTGGGCTTGGTTGCACAGGGCTTTATGTTGTAGTTTCATTATACTAGGATGTGCTAATTTGTGTAGTAGAGAGTACTATACAGTATGAGATTTGGTTTTCTTCACTATCGCTGATATTGATAAGTCTCCTCTGGTATCAGCAAAAACCTGTATCAAGACCGGAGTTTCTCCTGTTCATTAATGAAGTCAGTGAACAAATTACATTAATTGTTTAGTTTGGGTAAACGCCGGGTATTTAAGGTTCCCGAGCAACAACGCACGCTGCTCGGTATTATCGAAGTGGTGGTAACACAAGCGGGAGTCGTTCTAGTTATGGTCACGCTATTATAGGTGTAGCGGACTTCAGGTTCATTCATGCTTTGTTTGTTTCATCTTTGTTTTCATTGAATAAAGAGTTTGATCTGCGATTGTCTCCGTCTCCCATCTACAACCCCGTGACACTGTGGTGAACACACTGCTGAACCGTGGAGGTCGAACTATAAACTGGACCAGGTAACCCTTTTCTACTGTAGACAGAACCCATTGAGACATATTTGGCAATAGTTTCCATGTGCCAGGAGTTTCTGCAGTGTGATGGTTCATTGTTTTCAATATCCCTTTTTTAAAAACCAAAGAAAAAACCTCATCAGCTCCCTAGGTCATTATCATTTTGGCCATCATTGAGCGAGGACCTTGACCTTTTTCCTCAATCTCCTGTTGCTTTTCTCTATGGGTGAGTGCATACATTTTACTTGATTTCTGTAATAATCGCTATTGTCTTCATATCATTATATGTCTAGTAAGTGTGTTAGTAACTTATTCTTCTATACCTTATATTTAATCCTGTGTGTGTGCTATACCATTTTATGTAATGCCTTAGCCAGACTGGGGGAGCATGCCCCCGCTTCCACACTTAGTCTCTTCAAATTTGAGTTAATTTTTTTATTTCAAATCAAAATATGGGACATCATCTCAGGTTGCAGGATGTGGGACAAAGGACTAAAATTATGTGCATTACAACACAAAGAGGGATGTCTGGTCACCCTACTACGTCCGTGTGCGCCAAAACTATTTTTGATTCCTCTGACCTTGGAACCTGATCCCCGTAGTGTCTGGCAAACTGAAGACAACTGAGTTTGTTTTTGGTTGAGAGTAGAGGCTTTTTTCTTGACACCCTTCCAAACAACTTGTGGTGATGTAGGTGACTTTGGATTGTAGTTTTGGAGACTTTCTGACTCCAAGATGTAACTAACTTCTGCAAATATCCAGCTGGGATCCTTAGAGATTTTATGATTACTAAAGCAATCCTCTTCACAGTGCATTGAAACAATACACACGTCCAATTCCAGGTTGATTCATAACATTTCCAGTTCTTAATTATTGCCCTGATGATGGAAATGGATATTTTCAATGTGTTTTATTTTCTTATAGAAATCTCATTTTGTAAAGTTCAACAACCTTTTGCCACAGATCACAGATATAGTCCTTGGTCTTACACTTATTTTATTTTATTTTTTATGAATGACTAAGGGTATTTGGCCTATGCGTTACCTCATAATTATTTACCTTGTTAAACAGGAAGTCATGGTTGAACAATGTCCTGTTCCCAGTCACCCAGATGTACTTAAAAATGAAAAATGTCATTGGGAATATATTTGAAATACAGTATCTCACAAAAGTGAGTACACCCCTCACATTTTTGTAAATATTTGATGATATCTTTTCATGTGACAACACTGAAGATATGACACTTTGCTACAATGTAAAGTAGTGAGTGTACAGCTTGTGTAACAGTGTACATTTGCTGTCCTCAAACGGAAGGTGGAGGAGCACAAGGTCTCTAACATCCACCAGCTCGGTGATGTCATCATGGAGTTGTAGAAGAGGACTCCAGCGGCAACCTGTGAAGCTCTGGTAAACTCCATGCCCAAGAGGGTTAAGGCAGTGCTGGAAAATAATGGTGGCCACACAAAATATTAACACTTTCGACCCAATTTGGACATTTTCACTTAGGGGTGTACTCACTTTTGCTGCCAGCGATTTAGACATTAATGGCTGTGTGTTGAGTTATTTTGTGGGGACAGCAGTTATTAAACAGCAGCAATTCCTGGTTGCGGCCTTCTAGAGGCGAGTTCCATCATGTGTAAAGTTCAGCACATACAGCACTATTATACAGACTCCTCACAGACCTGTTTAAAGATATATCTCAACTGTACAACTTACGTAGTGAGATACCACTGATTCACTCTGTAACAATGGGTAATTAATTTTTATTTGTTAATAGATATTATTAATTAATACGCATGTTAAACTATTAAATTTCTAAGAGAAAGCTTTGGTTTCTTACAGAAATTTTTCATAGATCTTTATTATCTTTATAGTCATGTACTGTAGATAAAATTGGTCCATCATCAAGAAAGAAATGAAAATGGTTACTCTGAAATGTTCAAATTCAGGCAGTGATTAAATTTATCTTTACTGGTACAAACAGTATCCTAACAGCACACCACAGTTTTTACTGTATAAGGTGCAATGTCAGGACAGATAGGAAAAGCATTCCTGATGATCCTCGATTAGAGGCAACAAAAATGATAGTCTGTACTGTACTTACTGTCAGAGGTCTAAAGCTTTCAGATTCCTCACTCAGTAACTGTACTTTTAGAGACACAACACAGTAATACAACAGTCAATGAAAGGCTGTACAAAACTATAAATTGGAACATATGAAGTTTCTAAAACCACAGAAATATCAGATCAAAATTATCAGAGCAAAGATACTCAATTTACCAACTCGATTTACCAATATATGCAGCTGAAAGAGATAGAAAATAAAAATAAATATGGTTTAAATATCAAAACTACACATCAATCACATAAAATTAACAAATCGACTTTATTCTTGATCAAAAGTATTTTACTGACAATAACAAAATCATTGTCAGGTGTTACTGGTGTCAATATATTGAATTGAAATTACTGACTGTCATGATTCCTATATGCGCTAATGCGCGAGCATCTGCTTTTTCTATGTTGACAGCAGTGATATTTCAACACGCGCATAAACACGTGTCTTTTGTTATTGTTGATGTCATGTCTCCGTCCCATCCTGTCATGTGTTGTCAAGTCACGTGTGTTGGTATTACCCGCAGCTGTTAGCAGTTGCGGGGCTAATCATGCCGGTATATATACCGTGTGCCATGCGACACTCATTGCGGATTATTAGCTTAGAGTTAGCTTAGAATATAGATGATAGTCCTGTTCATAGTCATAGTCACGTTCCAGGTTAGAGTTAGTTCACGCTTGGTTATCCGCTCCCAGTTCCACGTTATAGTCCACATTTCATGTTTGTTTATCGACCCCGTTTTCCGTACCACGACCTTGATTTCTGCCTTGCCCTGTATATGCCTGTTTGCCGTTCGCCTGACCTTCGCCTGTCTTGGATTAAGTTTATGGTTCACGTTTTGGATTTGTCTGCCTGTCTCTCTTCTAAACTGTTCATACTGCACTTGCATCCGTCCTATCTTCCCTCTCCGTCACGATTCATGACACTGACTTTCTTGTTTTCTTCATGATTCATTGTAATCATTTTTTATTCATTTAATTAATTAATTTATTATGCATGTACACACAGCTCCATCCTGCGAGCTGATCTGTCAAGCGCTATTCAAGATAATGGCATATAGAACCAAGGCTATATCCCCGACACAGCTTGAAGGTAAGGCACCACTGCCGCAGACTGTAGGGCAAATGATGACTTTTTTGGGCATGACTGGGTTTAGCTCAGACTGGATAGCCGACTATGCGATACAGGCAGAATTGTTAATATATATAAATACTGACTCTGCTTATGCCCATGGATTGTGTTACCTGTTTGGAGTTGTCTGAATGCAATGAGGGCTTAGAAAAATCATTGGAATGCCACGTTAACATACCAAGCAAATAGTTTAATTCTGATTGTACACACTGCACTTCTCACTGTATGCATTTCAGATACTTCTCACTGTATGAGTTTCAGATGTGCATGGTTTTAACCAGTGCCCAAGGGGGAAGTTATGGGATAGATAAAACAGCAAGAGGACTGGTCTTTGTACTTACAGGCAATGATGGATAATTTTTTCTGAGTGTGACATTTATGCGCAAAACTATTTCAGAATGCGAAAATCAGTATCGATAGGGCACATGTCAATGCCGAAGGGCCATTTAAGCACTTGGTGATAGACAGGTTTAGCAAGTGGAGGTAGGCAATGCCATCAGCAGACTAGACTGCTGGAACAGTGATTCAGTTTTTGACTAGAGAGGTAATTCCAGAGTTGGCATACCATCTCAGATTAGCTCTGAAGATGGCTCAGCATTCGTTAAAAAAAATGTTGCAGTAACTGTGAATAAATAAAATTTTTTATGTGTTTATCACACATCAAATAGTGGAATAGTGGAAAAGGTAAGTGGTACCTTTAAGGCTAAGCTTAACACAAATTGTTTTGGTAGATGCTCTACCTCTTGCACTAATGACCTATCGCATGCAGACTAACAGAAATATGCATCTAACACCGCATGAAATGCTTTCGGGTCGACCCATGTCTGTGTCATATCTGAGAGGTCCTTATGAAGAACTGCCGCTGGAGTAATTGCCGAACGAACTAAGAGCCTATATGAGATAACTAACTGCTATGTATGAAGCTATTTATTCACAGGAACAAAGCTGGGGAGTGAGAGAGAAGGAAGTGCCTTGTCCAGTGACTCCTGGAGAACAGGTGTACCTTGGGTGTTCCAGCCCAGAAGGGAAGAGCCGTACACAGTAAGCACCTAGATTAAGACCTAGGAGAAGGGAGGATCAGGTGATCGAAGGGGATGATCCAGTGGTTGACATTGCAGAAGAAAGAACAAGCCAAGTCGTGAGAGAGGGTCTAAAGGACAGTACGGGAGAATGGCAGTCTGAGGTGATAACAAATAAGAAGGTCAGTCAGGGGTCGTACCAACAGAGCAGGAGGAAAGAAGAGCTCCTGCTGCTGAGCCTGATACACCTGCTGAAGGAAAAAAAGCCAGGCTGGATCTCTGATAGGTTGGAACGGGATGGATCAGATTCCAGATCCTCCAGTAAGGATGAAGAAGAAGTTGATGAGCCATGCCCTGGGTGTATGTACTAGCCTGACCTCTCCCCAAAAGGGCAGACCTCCTGCGATATGCAAAGTATCTAGGACGAAGACAATCATTGAAAAAGGATGTGATGGAGTTTAATTTTTGCTTTTTAAATTTTTTAATTTTTTAATTTTTACCTTTTCTATTACAATATTATCATATGTAATTAAGAGACAGAATAATCATTGTCTGAGTTATCAGTGTAATCAAACTGAGAATTGTTTTGCATGCATGTTTATTAGTCTATACTTGTATCAGCTATATGTGCTTAATCAACTGTGTACTCTACATAATCGTGACGACCACGGGCAAGTGCTGAAAAAATGTATGGTCACGCTTACAAACACTGTTTTAATTCTTGTGGTTAGGGAAAGGGAGGCAGAATCTTTTACACCTTTCTAGTTAATGGGAGAGGAGATGTTTGGTTCTGATCTCCAGAGAGAGTGGTTTCAGGATTTGATCATGGGAAGATGGCTGATGTGATCATACATTGATCACTAGTTAGTGTAAATGATGGGACTGGATTGTGTGATTACTTTCTCAAGTTAGGTGGGGCTTAGTAAGCCCCAGAGGGGGAAAATATATAGAAAATATGTATAGAAAATAGCTATGACGTGTAATCAATATGTATAATTCACTTCGGGATATGTTAATGAAGTATATTCAATATGTAATCTGCATTTAGAAGTACTACTTAAAGCATAATCAAATAATCTGTATGGGTTAAAAAGCATAATCTATATGTATAATAAACCATTAGAAGCATAATCTAACTCCATAGATTAATGGTTGATCAAGTTATATTTTGAGTGTGGATTGAGTTAGAAGAATTCTGTGTCTTACTAAACAGTGGGCCTAATTGCTTTCTGTGGCAAATCTTAAATTATAAAACACTTCCAACATGTGGTCTTCTAAGTGCGTAAAGTATGTACCTTTATTTGCCTAAACTCAGTTTCACCTCTAAGTGTATAAATTAGAGGTTTTGGGTTTTTGTCTAAAGCAGACTTACTCTATGGTAGTAAATTCAGAGCTTGTGTTTATCTAAACGCAACTTCACGTTATGGCAGTAATTTAGACACATTCCAGAACTGGGTTTCTAAACAAAGCCTCCTAAGCTTGTAAATCAGTGATAAAAAAAAAAGATAAGAATCAACAGAAAGGTACCAAGATGCGGCCATAGGATGAAATATGTGTCATGGTAAAGAAACCCAGGTCTGGTAAAACTTGTAAAGAATATACAACTGACTACGCATGCGCCACAAAGATAAGGTATCATATAGATATGAATAATTAGTTAAAGCAATGGAGATTGGTCGGTTCTAAAAAGGAAAGTTGAATGCCACACCTAGGAATTAGTTTTACTGTTTTGGTAAGTTATATAAAGACATGTTTGTGTATGTACAAGTTGGACTCTCTGCAGACAGTCACACTTTGTTGGTTTTCAATAAAGTTTATTACTTTTGACATTTACTAAACTCTCTGTTTTTTAAGTTTTTTGACTTAGGCTACAAAGGTTGATTTTATCCACAACAGTAGGTACCATGTTTAGAATTTGCTGGCATATTTTATATCTTGCTAGGAATACATTTAGTGTAAAATATTCCTGGTGCCAGCAGGTGGCAGTATAATGTTCAATGAATATTGGTCTGTAGACACATTCAGTGCAGGATTAGTATCAAATATGTGAAGTTTGGTGCAGATAGAACATTGAGTGTTTGAGTTAGTATAAATGACTAAAACTGAATATTGCCATGTATATAGCCTCAGGCCAAGTATTGTACAAAACGTGAAGTTTGGTGCTGATTGAACATTGTATTTCTGAGTTAGTGTATAATATGTCAGTTCATGTTGCCAGCAGGTGGCGCTTTGACTATAACTGAACAACGGCATGTCTTCAGGCCAGCTTTTATCAAACTTGTGAAGTTTGGAGCAGAATGGACATTGTATGTTTGAATTATAACAACTTCCTTTTTCATGGTGAAACATCAAAGTTTTGCAATTTAGCATCATCAAGGCCTTGAAATTAGAGTAACCGAATATGATGTGATCCAATGCAATCTCTAGGAGATTACCAGTCAATAACCAATCAATAACCAGTCAGTCAAGATGACTCACGGGGAAACTCATTTCACCACAATCTGCCCTCCAATTTGTTTTCGTCGTCCCGACGATAGAACCAACTGGCATCCCCATCTTAGTGTGGTGAAATGGGTTTCCCCGTGAGTCATCTTGACTGACCGTTTATGGTTTACAATCCCAATGCTGTGGCCAGGGTGGTTGTCCCATTTTGACCATTGATCCGTGCGGAGCTGGAGCATCAAACCTGCTGCTCAAAATAAGTAGCTATTTGTAGTATTGCTAGCATACCTGGCTTGTAAGATCAACCACTCTGTTAATTAGTGCTTGTGTTTCCTCTTTCCCGTTGGTGAGGGGGCTCGGCTCCCACTAGAGGTTTCAAGAGATCTCTGTGCACCTGTTTAACCTTGTGAACTTCATCTACAGGGGCAATGGTATAGACTACGCCCCCACTGTTTGGGACTTTGAGGACCTGGTAGCTCACCGAGCTCCAAATGTCCTGAATCTTGTGACGGCCTCTAATGCCACAGTCCCGTAGAAGAACCAATTGACCCACTTTCAGTGGTGCATCCCGCACCCGCAAGTCAAAATGGGACAACCACCCTGGCCACAGCATTGGGATTGTAAACCAGCATGCATACACACCCACACGCCCACACACACACAACATACACATACACAACAAGCAGAGTAGTAACACAAGCAGAGCGGGGTTTATCCCACAACCAACAAATAAAAATACAAAATGCATGCAGGTTAGGCCAGAGAAACGGCAACACAGCACTGCATAGCCCAAGCATGCATTAGAACAAACAAAACAAAAATCCTAGCACCAGCCAGAGCCAGTGGCTAGAAAGATCACAGACTAAACAAATATCCTAATAATTAGACATGACATTACTAAAAAAAGGAGACAAAGCAGCAGTCTCTTAGGATGTGGGAACAGCCGATGAGTATAGCGAGCATATAGGCCACTCTGTAAAGCACAACAAAAGCTAAAATTACGATTAGCAGCTTATTCTAAAAATAGACTGCACAGCGTTGCTTTAACATACATACCTCAGAGCTGGCGATCCTATGCTCCACTTACAGGTACAAGGAGGAGAGACAACGCACTCACCACTCTACTGCTGATAGCAAACTAAAGCAGACACAACGTTAGATATATGACGAAGCAGAGAGGCCGTAATAGTATGTTGAGCATAATCGCCTACCTGACACCAACAAGTTTCTTGCATTGCGGTCCACTGGGCGTAATGCATGCGAGTTTCCAAAGCAAATACCAACCGCACTAAAACCCACAACCGAACAAACAGCTAAGATTCCACCTCAAAAAGAGTCATTTAAACAAATGGGAAAACAAGCAGTGCTTACCTGTTGAGCCAGCGGTTTCACCTACACGCACACCAAGCTACCGGTATCCCACGTCACTAACCAGGAAGTCCTTTCACTGACTGAACGACGTACCGGTCAGTCGAAACCCACTTCCTTAAATACTGATCCAGGGCACGCCCCCCTAATCAATAACCAGTCAGTCAAGATGACTCACGGGGAAACCCATTTCACCACATAGAGTTTATACAGTATTTTTGGCACATATTAGATTACTTGGTGACAGTCCATCAATTCACTAATTTATTCATTCCACGTCAGTAATCACTGTTTTTATTTTTGTGATCTGGAACCTTTTCTGTGACCACTGGGAGTCAGGCAGAAATGTTGTGGAAACCCAACAGCAAGAAAAAGCCCACTCAAAAAGCAATGCTAGCTGCTGCCTCCACCTCACAGATCATCAGCTCCGAAAAGTGGAAATTAGACAATATTTTGATAGTCAGTGTTGGTGAACATTTGTTTCTACAAAGGAACTAATAATACATGTTGATGAAACTACTGTGTTGAGCCTCTCATCAGCCAAATGATGAGTCATAGATAGAGAGGAGGTGGAGCAGTTAGACATTATTGTTGACCTCATGTGATCAATCTGTGCTGTTCTGCTGGTGTATTGAAGTATTGAACATGCTAAGAAAAAGCAGTTCTCCAAGCAAGATAAGGCAAGGAACCAGCTGAGATCCGCAAGTAATTATACCTCCTATCTGTTTAAATTAATATCAGCTGGGTTAGTAAATTGATGGTCTATAAAAAGGCTTTTCGTTACCAAGGTGTCAGACAAGAAACATATTCATGATGGGTGTAAAGATAAAGCAAATAACAACTTTATCTTCACTTTTCCTCCATCAGCCTTTCTGCTACATGGGTGGCAGTGAAGGTCAGGGGCCTCGATGGACCAGACTTGGGCAGCAGAGGCTGGCTCTGGGGACGTGGAACATCACCTCTCTGTGGGGGAAGGAACTGGAACTTGTGCGGGAGGTGGAGCGCTACCTGCTAGATCTGGTGGGACATACATCTACGCACAGTCTTGGGTCTGGAACCTTACTCCTGGATAGGGGATGGACTCTATTCTACTCTGGAGTTGACCAGGGTGCGAGGTGCCGGGCAGGTGTGGGGATACTCACAAGTCCCCGGTTGAGCGCCGTTACGTTGGAGTTTACACCGGTGGTCGAGAGGGTCGCCTCTTTACGCCTATGGGTTGTGTGTGTGTGTGTGTGGGGGGGACTCTGACTGTTGTACGTGCATATGCACCGAACAGCAGTTCAGAGTACTCAGCCTTCTTGGAGACCCTGAACAGAGTCCTGTATGGGGCACCAGTAGGGGACTCCATAGTTCTGCTGGGGGGTTCAACACGCACGTGGGCAATGATAGAGATAACTGGAGAGGTGTGATTGAGAGGAACGTCCTATCACGGGTAGTATGGTTGAACTGGGAACGTCTGGAGGAAGCCCCTGTCCGTGAGATCTTCAACTCACACCTCCGGCAGAATTTTTCTGGCATCCCTGTGGAGGTTAGGGGCATTGAACCAGAATGGGAAATGTTCAAAGTCTCCATTGCTGAAGCTGTGGCGGAGAGCTGTGGTCTCAAGGTCTTAGGACTCAAGGGGCGGTAACCCTCAAACACCATGGTGGACACCGGTGGTCAGGGAAGCCGTCCAACTGAAGAAGGAGGCCTTCCAGGATGTGTCTTGGGACTCCGGAGGCACTTGCAAGGTACTGACAGGCCAGAATGGCTGCAGCTTCTGCCATGAAAGAAGCAAAGCAGTGGGTATGGAAGAAGTTGGAAAGGACATGGAGAAGGATTTTCGGTCAGTACCAAGGTGTTTCTGGAAAACCATCCGCCACCTCAGGAAGGGGAAACAGGGAACCATCCTAGCTGTGTACAGTAAGGATGGGACACTGTTGACCTCAACTGAGGAAGTAACTGCACAGTGGAAGAAACACTTTGCGGAACTACTGAATCTGACTAACACACCCTCTATTGTAGAGCCAGTAGGGGAGGCGGATGGGGGATCATCATCAATTTCCGTGGTGGAGGTTACTGAGGTAGTCAATCAACTACACAGTGGCAAAGCCCCGGGGATTGATGAGATCCGTCCAGAAATGCTGAAAGCTCTGGGTGTGGAGGGGATGTCTTGGATGACATGCCTCTTTAACATTGCGTGGAAGTCAGGGACAGTGCCCAAGGAGTGGCAGACCGGGGTGGTGGTTGCCCTGTTTAAAAAGGGGGACCAGAGAGTGTGTGCCAATTGTAGGGGTATCACACTTCTCAGCCTCCCTGTTAAAGTCTACTCCAAGGTGCTGGAATGGAGAGTTTGACCAATAGTTGAACCTTGGATTTCGGAGGAACAATGTGGATTCCGTCCTGGTCGTGGAACAACAGACCAGCTCATTTCTCTCGCATGGATCTTGGAGGGGGCCTGGGAGTATGCCCATGTGGTCTACATGTGTTTTGTGGATATGGAGAAGGCATATGACCAGGTTCCCTAGGGTCTACTGTGGGAGGTGCTGAGGGGGTATGGGGTGAAGGGTTCCCTTCTTAGGGATATCCAATCGCTGTACGCCCAAAGCGAGAGTTGTGTCCGGATGCTCAGCAAAAAGTCGGATTTGTTCCAGGTGGGGGTTGGTCTCTGCCAGGGCTGCGCTTTGTCACCAATCCTGTTTGTGATATTCATGGACAGGATATCGAGGCGTAGTCATGGTCGGGAGCGGTTGTGGTTTTGTGACCTGAGGATCTCATCGCTGCTTTTTGCAGATTATGTGGTCCTTATGGCATCATCAGTCCGTGACCTCCAGCACCTACTGGATCAGTTTGCAGCCAAGTGCGAAGCGACTGGGATGAGGACTAGTACCTCTAATTCTGAGGCCATGGCTCTCAGCAGGAAACCGATGGAGTGCCTACTCCGGGTAGGGACTGAGAACATAACCCAAGTGAAGCAGTTCAAGTTCCTTGGGTCTTGTTCACTAGTGAGGGGACATTGGAGCGGGAGATTGGCCGGAGAATCGGAGCAGCAGGAGCGGTATTGCAATCGCTTTACCGCACCGTTGTGATGAAAAGAGAGCAGAACCGGAATGCAAAACTCTCGATCTACCGGGCAATTTTCATTCCTACACACACCTATGGTCATGGAGGTTGGGTAGTGACCGAAACAACTAGATCTTTGGTACTAGCGGCCGAAATGGGTTTTTTCTGGAGGGTGGCTGGCCTCTCCCTTAGAGATAGGGTGAGAAGCTCGGCTATCCAAGAGGAACTCAGAGTAGAACCGCTGCTCCTTTGCATTGAAAGGAGCCATATGAGGTGGTTCAGCCACATGGTAAGGATGCCCCTGGGCGCCTCCCTGGGGAGGTGTTCCAGGCACGTCCAGCTGGGAGGAGACCTCGGGGAAGACCCAGGAGTAGGTGGAGAGACTATATTTCCACACTGGCCTGGGAATGCCCCAGGATCCCCCAGTCAGAGCTGGTTAATGTGGCTTGGGAAAGGGATGTTTGGGATCACTTGCTGGAGCTGCTACCCCCACGACCTGATCACGGATAAGCAGTTGAGGATGGATGGATGGATTGTCTCAAAGCAGGTTTACAGAAATATCAACACGGTATACAGATATTAAAGGTGCAAATTTATCCCAACTGAGCAAGCCACTGAGTGGCAACAGTGGCAAGGGAAAAACTCCCTAATATGTTTTATGAGGAAGAAACCTTGAGAGGAACCAGACTCAGAAGGGAACCCATCCTCATCTATGTAACAACAGACATTGTGAAAAAGTTTAGTATTGACTTATATGAAGTCTGTATGGCCTTAGGAGCAGCCGTATTCCCAGCAGTCTGGAATTGTAGCAGATTTGAGCTCCATCCAGAGCAGAAACGACCTGGATCTCTAGTATCTCCATAAAATCATGTGGGGCTCGGCAGAAGGAGAGAGGGAGAGAATAGATTATTAGGACAGGGAATTAGTTTAATAGAAAGTCTAGTCAGGGTAGGCTTGATTCAACAAATACGTTTTAAGCCTAGACTTAAACACTGAGACTGTGTCTGAGTCCGAAACACTAATAGGAAGACTGTTCCATAACAGTGGGGCTCTATAAGTGAAAGCTCTTCCCCGTGCTGTAGCCTTCACTATTTGAGGTACCGTCAAATAGCATGCATCTTTTGATCTAAGTAGGTAGGGCAGATCATAGAAAACCAAAAGGTCGCTTAGATATTGTGGCACAAGACAGTTTATTGCTTTATAGGTTAAAAAAGGAGTTATAAACCTACTGGAACATCCAGACAGTAAGGCATTATAGTAATCTAATCTAGAGGTGATGAAAGCATGAACTAGTATCTCTGCATCATGTAGTGACAACATATTTCTTATCTTAGAAATATTTCTGAGAAGAAAGAAGGCTATCCTAGTAATATTATCAACATGAGCATCAAATGATAGGCTGGAGTCAATAATCACTCCAAAATCTTTAACTGCTGTACATGTTGAAACTGAAAGACCATCCAGATTAACCATGTGATCAGAAAGATTTTTTCTAGCTACACGTGATCCTAATAATAGGATTTCTGTTTTATCAGAATTAAGTAAAAGGACGTTAGTTAACATCCAACATCTAATGTCCTTTACACAATCCTCAACTTTACTAAGCTTCTGTCTGTCCTCTGGCTTCGCTGAAATATACAACTGTGTATCATCAGCATAACAGTGGAAGCTAGTTCCATGTTTACGAATAATTTGTCCTAGTGGTAGCATATATAAAGTAAAAAGCAGTGGGCCTAAAGCAGAACCCTGTGGTACTCCAAAGGTAACCTCAGTATGCGTGGAGAAGTCTCCATTTACATCTACGAGCTGATAACGATTGGTCAGATAAGATCTGAGCCAGGAGAGGACTATTCCCTTAATGCCAACAACATTTCCTAATGTATCAAGGAGAATAGTGTGATCTATAGTATCAAAAGCTGCACTAAGATCGAGTCACACAAGCAGCGAGATACAACCCTGATCAGAGGCCAGTAGTAGGTAATTTATTACTTTAACTAATGCTGTCTCTGTGCTATGACGAAGTCTAAATCCTGACTGATACATTTCATGAATGTTATTCCTATCTAAGTACGAGCATAACTGCTTGGCTACAACCTTTTCTAAAATCTTCGAGAGGAAGGGGAGATTTGATATAGGTCTATAGATGGATAGTTGAGAGGGGTCAAGGTCAGGTTAAGGGTTTAATAACTGCTAATTTAAGTGATTTAGGTACATTGCCAGTGCTAAGGGAAGAATTGATTATATTTAAAAGTGGTTCAATTACTCCTGGACAAATATGTTTAAAGAAACATGTAGGTAGCTAGTTCGGTCTCTCTAAGCACAACAAAACACTCTAAACATTGATCTGATATTGCTACATTATCATCTAAGGGGTTTGTTACAATACTATCCGGTTTTAATTTAATGGCCTGTATTTCACATCTAATATTTTCAACGTTATCAATGAAAAATTTCATGAAATCTTCACTGCTATGTAATGATTGAGTGTTTCTCTGTAGTGTTTTTATTCCTAATTAATTTTGCTACCGTGTTAAAAAGGAATCTAGAATTGTTTTTGTTATCTCCTATTAAGGTGGAGAAATAGATTTTTCTAGCATCGCCAAGAGATTTTCTATATTCAGTACGCTCTCCTTCCATGCTGTTTGGAATATCACCAGTTGGATTTGACGCCATTTACGTACTAATTGTTGAAGGTATGCATTTGATCGTTATACCAGGGTGCTAATTTTTTACTCTCTAATTATTTATCTTATGAGTGGAGCCATAAGCGCATAGCGGAGTGTTGACTCCAAGCTTTCAGTCGCCTGATCGAGTTCTGTCGGATCTGACGGTGATCCAAATCTAGTTGATGTTTTATGAAGCTCGGTGCAGTAGCTGATGTGTAGGTACGTTTTACGCGGTAGCGAGGTGAGGTGGAAATATTATGATCAATATTTATTATGAACGAGATAAGATAATGGTCTGAGACAACTTCAGACTGGGGAAAAATTGCAGTATTTTCTATATTTAATCCATATGTTAGTATGAGGTCAAGAGTGTGACCACCATTATGAGTAGGCCCGATTACGTTCTGATTAATCCATACTGAATCTAAGATGGACACAACTGCTATTCTTAGAGGGTCTTTCTGGTTATCAAAATGAATATTAAAATCTCTGACGATTAATGCTTTATCTACAGACACAACCAGGTTTAAGATAAAGTCTGCAAATTCACTAAGAAATTCAGTATATGGCCCTGGGGATCTGTAAATAATAATTAGAGGAATTGACTTTGTGGCTAAATATTTCCAGATTTATATCGGGTCCCGGAGGCCTGCCGCAAGGCTATTGAGGAGGAGATCGGCCGAATGCTGCAGGACAACATCATCGAGGAGTCCAACAGCCTCTGGTCCAGCCACATCATAGTCATGCCAAAGCCCAATGGAAGTATGCACCTATGCAATGACTTCTGGAAGCTGAACCAGTTCTTGGAGTTCGACAGCTATCCCCCCAAGTGAACAACCCACTGGAGCGATTGGGGAGGGCCCGGTTCATATCCACCCTGGACCTGAGCAAAGGATACTGGGAAGTGGCATGGTGAATGGCCACTGGCAATACCAGGTTCTCCCCTTTGGGCTCCAAGGGGTGCCCGCAACGTTCCAGTGACTGATGGACATTGTCATGTGTCCCCATCATGCCTTCACAGCTGCCTACCTGGATGATGTGGTCATCCATTCCTCCACCTGGTTGGACCACCTGTTCCACCTGAGGGAGGTCTTGAAAGAGCTTCGGAATGTGCCACCTGGGGCTGAGTGAGGCACAAAGCCACAGACAAAGAAAATTGAGGCAGTAAGAGACTGTCCCCGGCCTACATAAAAAAAACAGGTATGTGCCTTCTTGGGGTTGGAGGGGTTCTACCCCAGATTTGTACCTAACTTCTCCTCTGTAACCTCCCGCTGTCAGATCTTATGAAGAAGGGCCAGCCGGACTGGGTGATGTGGGCCTTCCAAGCCCTGAAAGAAGGGCCTTCCAAGCCCTGAAAGAAGCCCTCACCAGCGCTCCAGTGCTACGCAACCCAGACTTCGTCCTTCCATTCACCGTGCACACAGACACTTCTGAAACCGGGCTTGGCGCTGTTCTCTCACAGACCTTCAGCTGAGAAGAATCCCTGGTCCTCTACATCAGTCAGAAGTCCCCAGCTGAGAGGAGGTATGCGGCCATGGAAAGAGAGGCCCTGGTGATTAAGTGGGCCATCACAGAGTTGCAATACTACCTGGCCGATCGGCACTTCATCCTGGTGACAGACCACGCCCCTCTGCAGAAAATTGGCCAAAGTAAAGGACACTAATGCCAAAGTGACCTGATGGTTCATCTTGTTGCATCTTGTTGGACCCACCATGGGAATGCGGATGGCCTCTCACAACGGGATGTACTGTGGGCCAGACATGCAGCGGCAGTAGGCTCGGAGCTGGGGGGTACTGTGACGATGGGCCTGCAGCTGGCTCACAAGAAACAAAGATCCCTCCTCCTGAAGAGTCACATATATAAGTATACCTATGTATATATATATATACAGTGCCTTGCGAAAGTATTCGGCCCCCTCTAACTTTTCAACCTTTTGCCACATTTCAGGCTTCAAACATAAAGATATAAAATTAAAATTTTTTGTGAAGAATCACCAACAAGTGGGACACAATTGTGAAGTGGAACGAAATCTATTGGATATTTTAAACTTTTTTAGCAAATAAAAAACTGAAAAGTGGTGCGTGCAAAATTATTCGGCCCCTTTACTTTCAGTGCAGTAAACTCACTCCAGAAGTTCAGCGAGGATCTCTGAATGATCCAATGTTGTCCTAAATTACTGATGGTGATAAATAGAATCCACCTGTGTGTAATCAAGTCTCTGTATAAATGCACCTGCTCTGTGATAGTCTCAGAGTTCTGTTGAAAGCGCAGAGAGCATCATGAAGACCAAGTAACACACCAGGCAGGTCCGTAATACTGTTGTGGAGAAGTTTAAAGCTGGATTTGGATAGAAAAAGATTTCCCAAGCTTTAAACATCCCAAGGAGCACTGTGCAAGTGATCATTTTGAAATGGAAGGAGTATCAGACCACTGAAAATCTACCAAGACCTGGCCGTCCCTCTAAACTTTCAGCTAAGACAAGGAGAAGACTGATCAGAGATGCAGCCAAGAGGCCCATGAACACTCTGGATGAACTGCAGAGAACTACAGCTGAGGTGGGAGAGTCTGTCCATAGGACAACATTCAGTCATACACTGCACAAATCTGGCCTTTATGGAAAAGTGGCAAGAAGAAAGCCATTTCTCAAAGATATCCATAAAAAGTCTCGTCTAAAGTTTGCCACAAGCCACTTGGGAGACACACCAAACGTTACACCAAACGTTGAGAAATGGCATTCTTCTTGCCACTCTTCCATAAAGGCCAGATTTGTGCAGTGTACGACTGAATGTTGTCCTATGGACAGACTCTCCCATAGTTGTCCTATGGACAGACTCTGGTATTACCGGAATCCCATTCTCGCGGTCGAAACAAAAAGAAAACCCAAAAGGTTTCCCTCACTCTTGGTGCGTGGAACATACGCACCTTATTGGATCGCACAGAGACTGACAGACCAGAGAGAAGAAACACCCTGATTGCAAGAGAGCTTGCTCACTACAGTGTAGAGATAGCAGCCCTGAGTGAAACCCGCTTGGCCGATGAGGGCCAGTTGACTGAAGTTGGAGCTGGCTACTCCTTTTTTTGGAGTGGACCGGGCAGCGATGAACGTCGGGAATCTGAAGCTGGGTTTGCTATCAAGACGAGTCTGGTGAATAAGCTCTCTAGCTTACCAAATGGAAGTGACAGGCTTATAACGCTGAAGCTACCTTTACCTGGAAGAAAGCAAGCCACACTCATTAGTGTCTATGCACCAAACATGACCAACTCTGAGGAAGTCAAAGACAAATTCTACCAGGATCTGGAAGCTCTGATTGCTTCAGTACCAAAGTCAGATAAACTGATTATTCTTGGTGATTTTAATTCCCGAGTGGGCGCGGACCATATTGCGTGGGAGGGAGTTATTGGTAGACATGGCATTGGCAACTGTAACAGCAATGGACATCGGCACTTGAACATCGGCACTTGATCTCCTGATCACCAATACAGTCTTCCGTTTGCCCAACCGGAAGAAAACAACCTGGATGCACCCACGGTCTAAGCATTGGCATCTGATTGATTACATCTTGGTCCGTAGGAGTGACAGACAGGATGTCCGTGTGACCAGAGCGATGTGTGGTGCTGACTTCTGGACAGACCACAGGCTACAGATATCCAAGATGAATCTTAGAATTCAACCTCCCAGACGCCCACAGGGAATTTTGGGATTCCCAAACTCCCGTTTGGGAGTCCCAAAACGCCTCAATGTCTCAAGACTGAAAGACTGCAACGTTGAGCAACTCTGTCTGATGCGCTGACAAGCAAGCTAGAAACTACATATTCTGATACCAATGGCATAGAGCAATGTTGGGGGGCCTTTAAACAGTTGGTGTATTCTACTGCATCTGAAACTATTGGCGTCACTGCGCGAAAACACCAAGACTGGTTTGATGAGAACTGTGAAGAAATACAGTCCATGCTAGAGGACAAGCACCGTCTCCAACGTGCAGTCAGCATTGACCCAAAGTCCTCATCAAAGAAAGATGCTTTCAGCAGAGTCTGCCAAGCGGTGCAGAAAAAACTGCGCGAGATGCAGGATACATGGCTGAGCCGAAAGGCTGATGATATTCAGTCTGCTGCTGACAGACATGACATGAAACATTTCTATAGTGATGCTCTTCGTGATGTCTATGGCCCAGTAACCTCAGGCATTGCTGCAATCTTGAGCTCTGATGGCAGCACTCTAATAACCGAGAAGGAGAAGATACTGGAGCGCTGGGCTGAACACTTTGTCGGTGTCCTAAACAGACCCTCTTCCATCAATGATGAAGCTATCAACAGCCTACCCCAGGTGGAGATAAATGAGAGATTGGCTGACCTTCCATCAGTGCTGGAAACTCATGAGGCCATTGAGCTTCTGTCTAGTGGGAGCAGACTCCATTCCAACGGAAATTTACAAGTGTGGTGGGCCTAAGCTAGTGGAAAGACTAACAGAGATGTTTTGTGGGATGTGGAAGCAGAAACGTATACCCCAAGAATTCAATGATGCATCTATCATCCACATTTACAAACGCAAAGGAAATCGGCAATACTGCGCAGGAAAGGTCCTTGCCAGGATTCTGCTGAATAGACTCACAGAGCACCTTATTCATGGCCTACTGCCAGAAAGTCTGTGTGGTTTCAGAAAGAAGAGAAGCACCATTGACATGATCTTCGCTGTTAGGCAGATGCAAGAAAAGTGTCAGGAAAAAAAATGTCCAGCTATACATCACCTTCGTAGACCTAACAAAGGCATTCGACACCGTCAGCAGGGAAGGCCTTTGGAAAATCATGGCCAAATTTGGATGTCTGGAACTCTTCATTGAAATGGTGAAACAATTTCATTATGGCATGCTTGCTAGAGTCCAAGACCAGGGTAACTATTCCATACCCTTTGAGGTTACGAATGGTGTGAAACAAGGATGCGTCTTAGCCCCCACCCTCTTTAGCCTCATGTTCTCTGCCATGCTTATGGATGCTTTCAAGGACAGTGATGTGGGAGTCGGTCTTCGATACCGTCTGGATGGGAAGTTGTTTAACCTGAGGAGGCTGCAAGCCTAGACCAAAGTCCAAGTTGAATACATTCAGGACTTTTTGTTTGCAGATGACTGTGCTCTCAGTTCCAGTACAGAGGCAGGCATGCAATATAGCATTGACCTCTTTTCCACAGCGTGCACCAACTTTGGGCTAACCATCTCCACTAACAAGATCAAGGTTCTGCATCAGCCAGCTCCGGGAAAAGACTATCTGGAACCATCCATCACTGTCAGTGGCCAAAAGCTCAAAAATGTGGATCGATTCATATACCTCGGCAGCACCCTATCACAAGCAGTCCACATAGACAATGAGGTCAACTCCAGGATTGCTAAAGCCAGTGTAGCATTTGGCAGACTCCGCTCAAATGTTTGGGATAGAAGAGGCATTAAGTTTGCAACCAAACTCAAAGTCTACTCAGCGGTGGTTCTACCCACCCTCCTTTATGCTTGTGAAACATGGACTGTGTATAGCCGACATGTTAAAAAACTCAACCACTTCCACATGAGCTCCCTGAGAAAACTGCTGAAGATCAGTTGGCAGGACAAGGTACCGAACACAGTGGTGCTCAGTCAGGCTGGCATGACAAGCATCCACACCATGCTGTGCAAGGCACAGCTCCGATGGGCTGGCCATGTTGTCCGCATGCCGGAAGAATGCCTACCCAAGAAGATGTTCTATGGAGAGCTATAGCAAGGCAAGAGATCTCACGGTGGTCAATATAAGAGGTTCAAGGACACCCTTAAGGCATCGCAGAAGAAATTTGGCATTGATCCTGGCAGTTTGGAGAGTGTCGCTGCTGAGAGATCTGCTTGGCACAGTCAAATCAATGCCAGTGCGGCAGCCTTCGAGCAGAAAAGGCTGGCAGACGCAGCTGAAAAAAGTGCTCTGCGCAAATTCAGGAACGACAGTTACACAGCTCCCAGTCAGCAACCTGCATATCCTTGTCCTCACTGCAACAGACTCTTCTGGGCCCGGATTGGATTGATCAGCCATCTCCGGACCCACCTCCCTAAGTGAATAAATGACATAAATGGTCTTCATCGACCCTGATGGACGAACATCATCACTGTCTAGACATCCCAGTATCAATAAACATATCAACAATGCTTCCTCCTTCTTGTGGTGTTCCTGTGTATTTACTAACCAGCAGCTATCGGTTTGCTTGTGAAAGCACTGCTGTAGTGTTCGTTGTCCTACAGTTATCTCTGTCATGTTGCCTAGCCCTGTACCGGGGTTAGCTTCTGTTTTAGGGGAGGGGGGCTTGGCGTTCTCATTTACCTTATAAGGTAAGCTAGATTATCCTCCTTGTGTGCACTTCTCATATGTAATTTCAAATTCGAAGGGATTTTTCCCTTCAATAAATTGTCAACTCTGAAAGCTATTTGCTCTATGAGAGACATTAACAAAGACAAAATCTAAGGACATATACACTATAATTGTTTTTTATTTTTATTTAGTTTTGCAAACAGACAATACAGTTTTAGTCAGTTATAATTTTTTTTGGAATGCTTCATTTTTATTTTGATTTCAATTAACGACAATGTTTTTTCACACCTAGTTTTCGTTATTTCGTTCATTTTTGTTTACGATTATAACCTTGGTCATGCACTAGTACATGGAGAGGTCTGGCCATCCTTCATGTCAGTCCAGTTTCCCCATTGGACTGACATAGACCTCCCGGATCTGAATTATGGATTACATGACTACCCAAAGCAGATACAATGTCTCTACTGTAATTAACTTGGGACATCCAGATCAAGTTTCTGCTCTCTGGAATGTTTCAAGGGCAGATGGCGTGGCTACCAATGGCTCCTTAAGAATGCGACGAGACGACCTCCCATGTCAAGTTCCAGCTAAAAGTCGACGAGCTGATCTCCCACGCCAAGTTCCAGTCTAAGATTGACGTCATCTCTTGCTCTTTCTTCCGGGTTCGGCCGGCTCTCCGATGGATTTTTGAGTTTGTGTTGTGACTCCTCCTCCTCGTATTGGAAAGCCAAAAGGGAAATAATTCCTCACTGACTCCGAGGAGTTAGAAGGATGTGTTAAAAACTGAGAGCAGTATATAAAGAGCTGCTTGAAGTGATTACCCGGTGAAAGTAAATTCCTCACACTGCAGAAACTCTCCTGTCTTCCAGAAGTTATGACAATATCTCAGGCTTCTGGGGGAAAACCACACATAAGCCATATTGGTAGGCTTACAGCCTTTATTTCCTGTTCCGCAAAAAAGTGGTAGTATGCGGCCAATTTTAGATTTGCGACATCTGAACCGTACTCTTTGAGAACTGGTTTGTGGCAATAGATATAAAAGGTGTATATTTCCACATAGGTTATCGCTAGCTTTATCCCCTTGCACATTCACAAAGTGCATGGATGTGACTCTGGCTCCATTGGGACTCCAGGGCATCTGTGTACCAAACTACCTGGACGACTGGTTTATTCTAGCGTGATCCAGGGAGCTGGCATTTCAACATCGAGATGTTGTTCTTGCCGACATGAAGAGCCTGGGGTCAGGTTCTCAGAAAAGTGGGCTTTCCCCGGTGGAGTGGACAACTTTTCTAGGGGTTATAGGATTCTACTACAATGAATGCATTTCTATCCCCAACAGGCATAGTGTCAATCCGCTGTTTCGGCCAGCCATGCCCCTGTTGATGGAGCCTCCGTGGGGCAACATCCTCTAACTTTGAGGTTCATGCATGGTGTCAGACTGCTGAGGCCCATCTGCAGGACATGCATCACTTCCTGGGACCTTCTGTGGTCCTGAAAGGTCTGTCGGCTGCCCCATTCGAGCCCATAGAGTGGATCTACTGTCTCAAGATTTATCGCCCTCGACCAGAATTTGGCAACTGTGGGTCTGGCCCCTGAGGGGCACCAGTTCATATATTCTGGTATCACAACTGAGATTGTAGAACCATGTTAAATGCTAGAGCACCATGCACAAGGAAATTGTATGCCTTTTTGTCTGGTGGTGTGAGGAATGTCATCTAGACCCAGTGAACTTCGCAATAGCTACAGTCCTGGAGTTCTTACAAGAACATTTCTCAGTAGGTTGGCTCCTTCTACTTACGGGGCCGCCGTTTTGGCTAGCCATGCCTTTGTTGATGGAGCCTGTGTGGGGCAACATCCTCTAACTTCGAGGTTCACGAGTGATGTCAGATGGCTGAGGCCCATCTGCAGGCCACCCGTACCTTCCTGGTCTTGGAAGTTCTGTCAGGGGCCCCATTTGAGCCCTTAAAGTCAGCCTCTAAAGGTAGCTCCTTTTACTGGCCCTGACATCTCTCAAGCGAGTGGGAGGTCTACAAGCTCTCTCTGTTGCCCCTCCCTGCCTTGACTTTACCCCTGGATATCCCAAGTCCTTCCTCTATCCTAGGCCGGATTATATATAGTGCCTACATCGGCTGCCCACCCTGTGGTGTTGCAAGGTTTCTGCCCTCCTCTGTTCCTCACACTGGAAATAAGAGAGGATGCATCTGCTTTGTCCAGTAAGGGCTCTCTGTACTTACATCCACTGCTCCGGCCAGTGGCGTAAGCCGGAGCAGCTACTACATCACTTTTCCTGTAGCTGTAAAAGCAGCGCATTTCTACTTGGATAGTAGAATCAATCTCTTGGATAATCTCTTGGGCTTTCGACACGCGGTCTCGCCATGCCTCTGGGCATAAGAGTTGATTCCACTAGGGCGGTCGCCTCCTCTAAGGTTTTGTTCAAAGGAGTATCCTTGCAGGATGTGTGTGCTGCTGCAAGATGGTCTACGCCTCACACATTCATCCAGTATTACAGCCTGGATATTCATTCCACCCCGGGCTTGAGTGTCTTACAGTGACCCTTGGGCTTGGGTCTTTTTGAACAGGCCATACCCTCCATATGACGGAATGGGTATTCCTGTTCCCATACTGTTATGCTAAATGCAATGTCGAGGTTCCCTTTGAAAAGGAACGTCAGGGTTACACATGTAATCCTGTTCCCTGAGAAGGGAAAAATCATAAACCCACCCTTGGGCTTGGGTCTTTTTGAACAGGCCGTACCCTCTATATGACAGATTGGGTATTCCGGTTCCTATACTGTTATGCTAAATGCCACGTCTCGTTCCCTTCACAAGGAACAGGGTTACATGTGTAACCCAGACGTTTTGCCACTGTTCAGGCACAGAAAGTTATTGTTCATCCATGTTTTTATCTCAGAAATACATCCATCCATCTTCAACCACCTCGAACCACGACCTCGGACCCTGTAGGTGTGAGGTGAACGTGCTAACCGCTAAACCACGTGCACCTCAGAAATACAGTCAGAAAGAAAACAAACATCAATGTTTTCACCAGATTTTGAGTGAATCTAGATTTGGGTATCGTCAGCATAAAAGTGATCATGGAAGGTCGATCAATTGCAGCAGATGTCCAAGGGGAGATAGATATTGAAGAGTAGAGGGCCTAAAACTGAACCCTGAACCCAGGTACTCCGGTTTCCTCCCCCAGTCCAAAGACATACATGTGTCTGTAGTGTATGAGTGGGTGTGTGAGTGTGTATGTGATTGTGCCCTGTGATGGATTGGCACCCTGTCCAGGGTGTACCCAATGCTCCCTGGGATAGGCTCCAGGTTCCCCCGTGACCCTGAAAAGGAGTAAGTGGTTGAAGATGGATGGATGGATGGATGGAATCTGTTTGTGGTTTGGAAAAAGTGTCTGGGATTATTTTGATTCTTTAAAATAGCCTGAGAGAAATAAGATGATCTTTCAGTCTCCGTTAATGCTCGGTAATCATCCAGAAGATCCTTCCACGCTTGATAGTAGACATTCAGTCCAGTAAGGCTCCATTTGTCCTCTATTTTCCGACAAGCAGCCTTTCTAGAGTTTGTCATTATACCAGGGAGCAGAGCGGGCGAATGTGACCTTACATGACCTTAGAGGAGCAAAAAATTAGCAGCAAGAGCAGAATTTAACTGCAATTAAATCCATTGATTGTGATATTTGGAATTCCTCAAGCTTCAATTCCTTTGAGCTCGATACAAAAGGATGTTATTGCTTTACGATGAATATATAGATATACGATGAATGGTTGTGCAAATAAGTTTTTTCATAAATGGCATTCCTTTATTGCATACTTTATGGAGTTACAGACACTACCCACTTAAAGGTTGGTGCCTGTTGTTGAATTTTATAATATTTTTATAACCAGCGACAGTTATTGGGTAGCCATGATGAGCCGGAGGGGTGGGTTGTGGGTTAAATTTTGTTTTCCTTTGTATAAAAAGAAAAAAACCTGTGAATATTTACTGATGTTGCTCAATTTGTTTTTATTTTTGGGAAAGGGTGGGGAGGACAGAACAGAAAAGGCGATTTAGATAGACTTAGCAGAAATGTTCAACAGAAATGTTTAGCAGAAAGGTTATTAGAAATGTTAGTAGAAATGGTTCATCAGAAGTTCAGCAAAAATATTCAATAAAAAAAGAAATGTTCAGTAGAAATGTAGAAATGTTCTGTAGAATTATTCTGTAGAAATGTTCAGCAGAAATGTTCAATAAAAATGAAACAAACAAAAAAAAGAATTTAGCTGCAGAACTTTCTCCTCCAGCGATGAGGGATGCAGATCACTTAAGGTGGAAACAAGAGAATTGGAGAAAACTGTCTGATCAATAGACTTCCACCTCTGGAAGGTTACTGTTCGGATGATAGGCTCAGTTGGATGATACAGTTCCAGGTTAAAGAAGACAGCTGAATGATCTTGCAATTTTAAAGCTGAATTGAAGTCATCTCAGATCATTATCTTATCTCATTCATAATACATATTGATCAGAATACTTCCACCTTGCCTCGCTACCGAGTAAAACGTACCTACACATCAGCTACTGCACGAGCTTCATAAATAACCTCGCAGAAACATCAATTAGACTTGGATCACAGTCAGATCCAATAGAACTAGATCAGGCGATTGAAAGCTTGGATTCAACACTACACGCTAGATAGAGTGGCTCCACTCAAAAGAAAAATAATTAGAGAGAAAACTAAACTGGTAATATTTCAAACAGCATGGAAGGAGAGCCTACTGAAATATAGGAAATCTCTAGCCAATGCTAGGAAAATCTATTTCTCCACCTTATTAGGAGATAACAAAAACAATTCCAGATTCCCTTTCACCACGGTAGCAAAATTAACTAGGAATAAAAGCACTACAGAGAGAAACACTCAATCATTACATAGCAGTGAAGATTTCATGAAATTCTTTGTTGATAAGGTTAAAAATATTAGACATGAAATAAAGGCCATTAAATTAAAACCGGACAGTACTGTATCAAACCCCTTAGATGATAATGTAGCAATATCAGATCAACGTTTAGAGTGTTTTGCTCTGCTTAGAGAGACCGAACTAGCTACATTAATCTCTTCAGCCAATTCATCAACTTGCATACTAGATCCCATACCTACATGTTTCTTTAAACAGATTTGTCCAGGAGTAATTGAACCACTTTTAAATATAATAAATTCTTCCCTTAGCACTGGCTATGTACCTAAATCACTTAAATTAGCAGTTATTAAACCATTGATTAAAAAACCTGACCTTGACCCATCTCAATTGTCCAGCTATAGACCTATATCAAATCTCCGCTTCCTCTCTAAGATTTTAGAAAACGTTGTAGCAAAGCAGTTATGCTCATACTTAGATAGAAACAACATTCATGAAATGTATCAGTCAGGATTTAGACCACATCATAGCACAGAGACAGCGTTAGTTAAAGTAGTAAATGACCTTCTACTAATGTCCTCTGATCAGGGTTGTGTCTCACTGCTTGTGTTACTCGACCTTAGTGCAGCTTTTGATACTATAGATCACACTATTCTCCTTGATAGATTAGAAAATGTTGTTGGTATTAAGGGAACAGTCCTCTCCTGGCTCAGATCTTATCTGAGTGATCGTTATCAGTTTGTAGATGTAAATGGTGATTTCTCCATCTGTATTGAGGTTACTTTTGGAGTTCCACGGGGTTGTTTTAGGCCCACTGCTTTTTACTTTATATATGTTACCCCTAGGACAAATTATTCGTAAACATGGAATTAGCTTCCACTGTTATACTGATGATACACAGTTGTATGTTTCAGCGAAGCCAGAGGACAGACAGAAGCTTAGTGAAGTTGAGGATTGTGTAAAGGACATTAGACGTTGGATGTCAACTAACTTCCTTTTACTTAATTCTGATAAAACAAAAATACTATTATTAGGACCACGTGTAGCTAGAAGTAATCATTCTGATTACAAAGTAACTCTGGATGGTCTTTCTGTTTCATCATGTACAGCACATAAAGACCTTGGAGTGATTATTGACTTCAGCTTATCATTTGATGCTCATGTAGATAATATTATTTGGATAGCTTTCTTTCATCTCTAAGATAAGAAGATATAAGATATCTCTAAATATTTCTAAGATAAGAAACATATTGTCACTACATGATGCGGAAATACTAGTCCATGCATTCGTCACCTCTAGATTAGATTACTGTAATGCCTTACTGTCTGGATGTTCCAGTAGGAATATAAATAAACTCCAGTTAGTCCAGAATGCAGCTGCTAGAGTCCTAACTAGAACTAGAAGATATGACCATATCACACCAATATTATCAACACTGCACTGGTAAAATCTCGCGTCAACTTTAAAATACTTTTATTAACCTATAAAGCACTAAAGGGTCTCACGCCACAATATCTAAGCGACATTTTGGTTTTATATGATCCTCCACGCCTACTTAGATTAAAAGATGCAGGCTATTTGACAGTACCTCGAATAGTGAAGACTACAGCAGGGGGAAGAGCTTTCGCTTATAGAGCCCCACAGTTATGGAACAGTCTTCCTATTAGTGTTCGAGACTCAGACACAGTTTCCATGTTTAAGTCTAGGCTTAAAACTTATTTTTTACTCAAGCCTTCCCTGACTAGATTCTATCTTTCTAATTGACATTCATAATAATCTTTTTTCTCCCTCTCTCCTTTTGCCGACCCCCACACGAATTTATGGAGATATTGGAGATCCAGATCCTTTCTGCCTCTGAATGGAGCTCAAATCTTCTCTATTTCTGGACTACTGGGACTACGGCTGCACCTAAGACCTTACAGACTTCGTATAAATCCATTAGTAACTTTTCCACATTATCTGTTGTTACCCAAATGAGGATGGGTTCCCTTCTGTGTCAGGTTCCTCTCAAGGTTTCTACCTCTTAAACATCTTAGGGAGTTTTTCCTTGCCACCGTCGCCACTCAGTGGCTTGCTCAGTTGGGATAAATTCACACTTTCATTATCTGTATACCATGTTTTTATTTCTGTAAAGCTGCTTTGAGACAATGTCTATTGTAAAAAGCACTATACAAATAAAAAATTGAATTGAATTGAATTGAATTGAATTGACAGCTCTGACAGTTCGAATGTCAACAGATGAAAACTGCGATACAAATGATGTCGGGTCAGTTACAAACTGTGTGAAGCTAAAACAATCAATTAGTGACAGAAATTCCTTAACTGCCACAGAGTCACTCTGGTCCACATGAATGTTAAAATCTCCCACGATTAGAATTCTGTCAAACTTCATTCTCAACATTGACAGGAAGTCAGCAATCTCTGACATAAAAGCTGCATGTGTCTTAGCCTTAGGTGTTTTATAGACTGTAGCAATAATAGTAGATATAGCAGCAGATATACTCAAGACCAGGCATTCAAATGATGGAAAGTGGGGAATGGACACAGAGCTTTGAACTTTGGACACAGAGTTGAACCTCAGGTTGTATAAACCACAATAATGCCTCCGCCTCTGCCAGAAAACCTCAGGAGGTCAAATACTCCAATGCCCATAGGAGTGATCTGGTCAAACAGGAGCCCATCATTTTCTTTATGCTAGAATTCTGTTAAAAACAACAAGTCTGGCTTTTTATATGTAAGAAAATCCAATAAAAGCAGTGCCTTGTTATTCATGGACCGTGCATTGAATAATGCAGTATAAGCCAGGCTCTGACTTCTCACCATTCACGCCGGCAATCGGCTGTCACGACAATACTTACAAGGCCAAGACGTTGAAACTCCATAGCGCACTGTGAGCACAAAGTTGTACAATCCACACATGCAGCTGAACCGAGGTACTGACTCCACATTGCATGCTGCAGGTTATTCCAGGTAGAGCACAGAAGTAAAAACAATAGACCAAAGTATATACAATGGCACCACCACATCGCAATCATAATGGCACTAAAAACAATATAACTTAAATAAACTCGTAGTTATTTAAAATAATATGACTTAAAATAACAAATGAAAACAAACAAAACGGTAATAGGAGTGGCAGCATAATGCACCTGCGTAACCTATCACAAGAATTGGAAGTCTTTTGAAGACTTGTGATGGCTATATGAATTCAAATACATTAAATAAATTCAGAGCATTAAGTACATAAACATGCTCATATTTAACCAGTTTTAATTTTTTATAAAAAATTGCATTTTTAAAAACCTGTTGTAGTTGCTCTGGGCTTCTGTATTTTATTGAAAATTGATTCACCATCCAGCCAAACATCTTATTATCAACTACAGTCACTACAGGGACTAGATCATCCAGTGTTCTCATAAGCTGCATAACAATCAATGCAAATGGAGTGATTATGCCCCCTTACCCACTTTAAAGTATTGAATTTGTGATAATATAATAGGGAAGCTTAAGAAAATCAGAAAACTAAGTGACTTATTTTAAATACTAATAGAAAATTTTGAATTTACTTTATGATTTTATGCACTTGACCTGAGAATTCATGAAATATTAAAAATTTTTAGATTGATTCCAGTGTCATACAACTTATGACAGATGACCAGCTAAGCGAGTATCTGCCATCCTATGATGATCGACTGGCTGTATTTGGATACTGCAGATGGAAAGTGTGCACATGCCCAGAAAATCCAGTCACTTCACGGAAGTGATCAGTGCTCAGAGGATGTGCAGATCAGCTAGCAGATGTTTTCTCTGACATCTTCAACCCTGAGCAGCACCATTGTTCCAACGTGCTTCAAGGCTACCACCACCGTCCCTGTGCCAAAGAAGTCTTCAGTGTCCTGCCTCAATGACTACTGTCCCATTGTACTCACCTCCACCATAATGAAATGCTTCGAGAGGCTCGTCATGAGGCAAAATAAGACCCTACTGCCTACCACACTGGATTCGCTGCAGTTTTGGAATTAGTATCGCACCAACTGCTCAACAGATGATGCAATGGCAACCACTTGCATGTGGACTAGGTGGCCCTCACCCACCTAGTCAAGAAGGACACGTCCATTTGAATGCTGTTCAATAACTTCAGTTCAGCTGAACCTTCCTAAGAACCTGATTGGAAAACTGAACCTACTACACCTCCATTTGCAACTGGATCCTGGAGTTCTTGACTGGGAGACCTCAATCACTCCGGATCAGGAATAACATCTCCAGCACCACCACACTGAGCACAGGGGACGCCCAGGGCTGTATGCTCAATCCACTGCTGTTCACTCTGCCGATGACACGACTGTGGCGGGTTTCATCAGTAAGAACGAGTCAGCATAGAGAAAGGAGGTGCAGCAGCTAACGGACTGGTGCAGAACTGACAACCTGTCTCTGAATGTGGATAGAACAAAAGAGATGGTTGTTGACTTCAGGAGAGCACAGAGCAACCACTCTCCGCTGAACATCGATGGCTCCTCCATGGAGATTGTCAAGAGCACTAAATTTCTTGGTGTGCACCTGACGGAGAACCTCACCTGATCCCTAAACATAAGCTCCATAACTAAGAAAGCCCAGCAGCATCTCTAATTTTAGCAGACTTAAGAAAGCACATCTCCCACCTCCCATCCTCACCATATTCTACAGAGGACCTATCAAAAGCATCCTGAGCAGCTGCATCACTGTCTGGTTCGGAAACTCATTAGATCGCAAGACCCTGCAGCGGTTAGTGAAGACAGCTAAGAAGATCCTCATGTGTAACAGCCTCTTCACTCAAGCCATCAGACTCCTCAAAACTAACAGACTGGACTGCCACACACACACACACACACACATGTTCGGAACTGAACACCATCCCACATCTCACACTATTCAAGTGTTTTCTGAGGAAAGTATCATGGAGTATGACATTTACTTTCAAGTTATTCTTCCCAAAAGAAAACTTGAAAAGGTTGTGGATGATTGAGGTGTTTTGAGGGATGTACTGTCAGAATTCTCGAATGATTTTTATGAGCAGTGCACTATGGGAAATGGGTTCAAAGTGCCATACCTATGTCATCCATCTTCTACTGCACACTCCTTCATCAGGGTTGCGGGGGAACCTGGAGCATTTATAGTCACTATTATACACTTTACTTGGCTGCTACCACTATAACTGCTATGTTCGTATTTGGTAGAAGCTAAGTTGCTGAATTTCATATAAGCTAACTAGTCTTAGCATGTTATGTTTATATTTATACTATTTTGAAATTTTATTGTTGCTCCTTGGCACCTATCAGACACTTCCACACTAAAACTGTGTACTGTTCAGCGATACACTGTCAATTACTGTGCCTACTGTCCTGTTTTAGTAGTACTGTAATGTCCTGTGTTAGCACACGTCTGCACGTACACTTTATGGAGAATGTTTGTAGATATTATTTAGTTCCATGTCGTCTCATGTAGTTAGTGTGTTGTTTTGTGTAGCACGATGGTCCTAGAGGAACATTGTTTCATTTCACTGTGTACTGTACCAATTGTATATGGCTGAAATGACAATAAACCCACTTGAACTTGAACTTCTTATGATTCTGTTTAACAATCTGTAGAATTTATAGCTGTTTATAAAGGAAATGCAGTAATTTTAACAGACGAGTACCAACTCCAATACTTCCAATACCAATCCTTCCAATCCATTACAATACCAATCCTTAATTGTGTATGTGTACACCTAATGTAAAAAGCAACACAACTGACAGAGGGTTATATGTTTGTACAAATTATAAATATTTAGACACAACATTCCTCTAACACCCAAAGATATATTTCTAAGGTGACTCAGTAAACTGTCACTAATTGTCACGTCTCAAGATGTAACGCAGATAGGGATGGATGCAAGTGTAGTTCAACAGTTTTATTAAAGAGAGACACAGGCAGGTAATTCCAAATCATAATCCATAAACGTAATCCAAACATGCAAAAGGTCAGGCGATCGGCAAACAGGCATACACCGGGCAAAGCAGGAATCAAGGTTACCGTCACAGAAAACAAGGTCGAGAAACAAAACAAGAAACAAGAACAATAGCATGGGACTGGGAGCGGAGAAAGCAGCATGGACTAAATCTAATGTTTAACCTAAAGGAATCTAACATGGATCTTGACTACGTCTATGACTATGGTTAACTATGGTAAGGAATCTAAACAAATCTACTATACTATATCTATACTATAATATTCTGCGTCGTGTGCTGGGAGGTATGCTGGTATATATGCAAACATAATCAGCGCCAATTACTGATGGCTGACCCCAATCTAGACACACATTAAACAATAGCCAATGACAGAACACGGAGGAGACATAACAGAAACATAAACACACGTGTCCTAATGTCATGGTTGTCAACAAAGGAAAAGCGCACTCACATGCTCTCCCACACGCTTCTTAAGGGGAAACTGTGACATAACAACCCCCCAAGGATGAAACAACCATCTCCATTGGTGGTCCCGACCCCCTGGGCAAAATATCCCAAGCTGAAACTGGAGACCGCACGGTGTTCTTAGCGCAGCAAAAAAGCAGAGTGACTTTCACGGCAGACTAGAAAAGCAGAGCGATGTCCTTGATGGAACAGGAATGCGGAGCAATGTTCTCAGTGGAACAGGAAAGCGGAGCGACTTCGTCGGCTGAATAGGAAATTGGAGCGACGTCCTCGTTGGAGCAAGGAAACAGAGCAACATCCTCGGCGGAGCAGGGAAACAGAGCGACGTACTCGGCAGTGCAGGAAAGTAGAAGGATGTACTCGGCAGTGCAGGACAGCAGAGGGACATCCTTGGCAGAGCAGGAATACAGAGTGACATCCACATCAGAGCAGGAACACAAAGGCTGTGTCAGTGGATTCGGGCATGAGCATAACTTGGTTGATCATCTCAGCAGATTTGGACATGAGCAAAGCTTGATTGTCCGTTTCAGCAAACTCGGGTGTGAGCAGAACTTTGTTAAACATATTTACTGACTCTGGCGTGAGCATAACTTGGTTGGTCAGATCAGCAGATGTGGACGTGAGCAGAGCTTGGTTGTCCATATCAGCAGACACTTGGTTGGTCAGGTCAGCACACTTGGACATGAGCAGAGCTTGGCTGTCTGTCTCAGACACATGGGACAATAACTGGGCATTACAGTGGACCTCTGGAGATGAGACCCCTTCATGGGTCTCAGGTTGGAGCTCAGAGGTCGCCACGTGGACCTCTAGCTGGAGCTTGGCGGGTGAGTCCACCTCATGGGTCTCAGGTTCGAGCTTTGAGGTCGCCACATTATCCTCTGGCTGAAACATAGCAGGTGAGACCACCTCATGGGTCTCAGGTTCGAGCTTGGGTTCCGAGGTTCACATGTTGACTTCTGGCTGGATCTCTGGTGCTCCTCGTAGGTCTCAGGCTGGGGCTCTGGTGCTGAGCCCTGTTTGAGGGTCTCATGTTGGAGCTCGGAGGTCGCCACATGGACCTCTGGCTGAAACTCCAATGCTGAGACCTCCTCATAGGTCTCAGGCTGGAGCTCAAGTTCTGAGGTCATTAAGTTGACTTCTGACTGTAGTTCCATAGGGGCTTTTCTGTGTAGACGCTTGTGCTGACGCCAGCTGCACTTGAAGCATTCTTTTGAGCAGAAAAATGCTTCCTGGAGACCCAGCTTTTTGCATGTGAGACATTAGAGCCGAGTCTCTTTCCCGCAGCCCTCAGTCATACATCTCAGAGACACCTCCCCCATGTTGGCCGGAACCTGAAGCGGATCGGTGGAGACTGCCCTGTCAACCCCCTCAAAATAGAGGTTGAATGGCAGGTCAGCCTGGGGCGGTCCATTGACTCTCCACCCCAGTAAATCCAGACCGTGTAGCTGCCCTGGCTGCGTGAATTACTCCATAAAAAGTTCTGCAAACTGAGTGACATCCTGGAGGGCAGAGGACCCAGCTGATCCGCCCAGCTGGGTGAAGTATTCCATAGCGAGCTCCCTCAATATCACGAAGTTGACGCCGTACCTTGGGCTGTCTGGACTGTGTAGTCAGGGAAAACGGAGATGTTCAAGTCCCTCACTTTAATCCGCTGGAGCTCTCTCGCACGGTGTAAAATATCAACACAGTCATTGTGATAATGGAATCTGCACACAATAGCTTGTGGTCGTTCAACAGGCTTCGGCTTCAGCTGCAGGGTCCGGTGGGACTGGTCCAGAACCGGCTCCTTCTCCAGACCGAACGCCTCTTTTAACAAGGCCGCTACAGCAGCGGTTATGGTTATATGAGGAGAAAGAGGCGCGTGTGCGGGTTCGTGGTGAGAGGGAGGCGCGGCTGCAGATTCATGGTGAGAGGGAGGCGCGGCTGCAGATTCATGGTGAGAGGGAGACGGGCTCGTGGTGCGCACACTAGACCTAAGTTTTGTCTGAATGCTACCACCGATTTTCGAGTAATTCCCCGACATCTTAACGAACCACCGAGTTAAAAGTACAAATAAGGAAATGAAATAGAATAAGTCTAAATATATTATATTACCAAAAAAAGTGCTAATTAATTAAAATTTTTAATCGAAATCAGCAGCAGACTCAAACTTCACGTCTTACTCCATCGAACAGTGAATTCAAACCCCAGCTACTGAATTTATTATCAAACATCTACAGATCTTAGATTCTGCACTCTATCACTGTGCTCTTCAAGTAGGAGCATAGTAATAAAGAGTCAATGAAAGGCTGTACAAAAACATAGTTTTTAAAAATCACAGATCATGTGTGTGTTTGTTAAACACTGACACAAACAAAAGATGTGGTAACAAATGCAACTGAAATTAAAAGAAAAGTAAATTATTTACTTTGCACGCTAGTGAGTAGTAAAGAGTAAAGAGAAATAAACAACTACACATTTTAATGGTCAAAAATATATTTTAATGACATTATCGGAATCATTATGTTCAGATATTTCTTGTGCATACAATGTGTAATTAAATTAGTTTACCACTTCTGGTCAATTTTCCCCATGATTCACTCATTCATTCATTCATTCACATGCTAATTATGTAGGTATGTACAAATGTTACTTTGCTGGATGTGAGCTAAAGCAATAGCCATTTAGGAACACTCTGGACAGATGAAACAGATGAACAGTGAAACTAGTGGTGGATTTAGCTTTTCCTTGAACGTTTAAATACTATGTGGTTAGAATTGTTTCATAATTCCAAATAAATAGATTACAATCCACAAATAAATGTTCTAAAAGACTCAGGAACCTTAGGAGTTAGCAGTTTGAATCAGTCTAACGAATCCTTAATGAATCACTGAATAAGTCATTTCTAATCCATCAGACCACTCATCTATAATAACAGTGCAATTATGATCCATAATCATCAATCCATCCATCCATCTTCTACCGTTTACTCCTTTTCAAGGTCACGGGGAACCTAGAGCCTATCCCAGGGAGCATCGGGCACAAGGCAGGGTACACCCTGGACAGGGTGCCATTCCATCGCAGGGTACAATCACATACACACTCACACATCCACTCATATCCTACAGACACTTTAGACATGCCAATCAGCCTACCATGCATGTTTTTGGACTGGGGGAGGAAACCGGAGTACCTGGAGGAAACCCCCGCAGCTCGGGGAGAACATACAAACTCCGCACACACATGGCCCTGACGGGAATTGAACCTTGGACCCTGGAGCTGTGAGGTGAATGTGTTAACCACTAAGCCTATGATCCATAACATTGCTTGTTTTCTTTTAGATGTTGTTACAATAATGCTGTTAGATTATATATGCTAGTTCAGAGTAATATGACTCTGTTCCTGTTCTGACTGTAAAACGAAATGTAAGTGGTTGGAGTGAGAACGTGCTATGATTGGTCAGTACAATGTGCCGGTTATCCAAGTGGCTTGAGTACATGGTGGGCGGAGTCCAACTATTTGTTGATTTATATGCACTCTTGACACTAGAAACGTTTCAAAATCCACAAATGCACAAAGCAATCCACAAATTAATACAAGACAGAGTTGTGCTTGTGACATAAAAACATATTTGTAAAATACATTTTTATCTGCAAATCTCATTTTATTTATGTGTCAATTTAATTTATTTTTGTGCAACTACTAACTATTATATTTGTGGATCTCATTCAATGCATTTGTGAATTTGTTTAATTTTTGTAAATCTCCCTACATTTATTTGTGGACTGTAATCTATTAATTTGGAATGATGAAGCAATTCTATCCCCATAAAATACAGACCTATCAGAAAGATAGCAGACACTTTATGAGTGGCCAAATCAAGAAGAGTCGTCATGAATATGAATAAATATGAGTGGGTGGAGCTACATGTTAAGATATCAGAGACAATCGCAAATACACAACACTGACATTTATTTCTAAAGCTAGAGGTCTGAACTAAACTCTTAGGGTAACAATGTTATTCTTCATTTTGTTTTTCTTCACTATTGCTGATATTGGTAAGTCATATACATTGCACATGACTTGTTTTAAAATGCACATAAAAGAGCAATTATTTATTTATAATAGTTTATTATTAGTAAACGGTCATGATATTTTAATATCTTTATAACAGAGGCCGCTGACAACAGCATTAAACCAGAAGAAACCACCATGTCTGTAATTGAAGGCAGCAACACCACACTCTCCTGCACATATACTGGATCAGCTTACAGTCTCCACTGGTATCGACAAAAACCTGGATCAAGACCAGAGTTTCTGCTTCTGATTGATAAAAACAGTGATCATGTCACAGAGGCTCAACCACCTCATCCACATCTGTCAATAAAACTTGATAAAAATAATATGAAAGTGGATCTGCTCATCTCCTCTGCTACAGTGACAGACTCTGCACTGTACTACTGCGCTCTGATGCCCACAGTGACAGGAAACACAGCTACACTGTACAAAACGCACTATACCTGTTTGGAGCAGGATCATGCTTTGCTCACAAGATGGAGCTATTTACATGTTTACATTCACTTCTTCAATTACCGGTCTATGATGTCAGATTAACTAGATGCCAGATTAACATAATTTTTGCACTGAACATAAATTGTGGTAACAGTTTATTTTAAGGAACACAGTAATGAAGGTTAATCAATGTCTTATTTTTCATTAATTATTAGTCTTTATTCACAAAGACCTGCAAAGATCAGATGACATTTTATGACAAATTTATTCAGAAAACCATGAAATTCCAAAAGGTTCACATACTTTTTCTTTACACACACACACACACACACACACACATATATATATATATATATATATATATATATATATATATATATATATATATACACACACACATATTTATATATATATATATATATATATATATATATATATATATATATATATATATATATATATATATATATATATATATATATATATATATATATATATATATATATATATATATATATATATATATATTTGTTTGTTTGTATCCAACAAATGCATTTCTAGTAGGTAGTTAAAATTTGTCTCTTAGATCTGTGTAGTGAGCTAAAAGGGGGGCTGTTACCTTTCTAATCGTATATTTTATTTGCTTTACTGTAGAATTCAATTAATAGATCTTGTCTGGTAGCACTACTTGTATTGTTCTCTGCTTGATAAATTGCTTTGCTTGTATTCTCTCATTTATAAGTCACTTTGGATAAAAGTGTCTGTTAAATGAATAAATGTAAATGTAAATGTAAATGTACTACAACAAAAAATTTGTTTTAAATCAATTTTAAATAAAAAAAATCAAGGCAGAATTTCAGTTTAAATTACACACAATATTAAGTTGATGTCATTATCAACATTATTATGTCAACACAATTCATCAAAATAATGTTTACAACTTTAAATATTTAATCAAATCAGTAATTTTAGATTTTAGATTTTTTATCTAGCAACCACAAATTTAATTAAGTAGTGGTAATAGGTCCGTGTATTACTTTTTAGACGAAAGCATTGTTATTATTTCTGACTACGAGTTTCCTGAGACAACAGGAAACACATACACACACATACTGTACATGCATATCCTCTGTCTAACACTCATGATCCAGGTCAAAGGTAAACACCAACCTCACAAGTATAGGTCCTCACAAGTATAGGTCAAAGATTAATATCGGTAGTCCTTCACATAGATCGGTATGTTAAACATTTATAGATGATGTTTTAAAAGAAATGGGTGTTTCATCCATAATGGTCAAAAAGAAAAATGGTTGTACTGCAATTTGAAATAAATTGGTGGAGACACACTGAGTACATTTCTGTTCCAAAGTCTATAAGGATCCCCACCATTAACTTGTACAAATGTACATAACCTCCATGACTACGTTATTTAAGATTTAAACATTTTTAATTTGCGATGGCAGAAAAACAAAAATGTTGTACATTTGGTATCTGATGATTTTAGAATAGACCCTAACTGTCAAATATGCTTTAGGAATGTCTTTGTCAGGCAAAGAGCACAATGGCATGGAAAGAGTATACAAGAGTAATTCTGGTGATCTAATGCTTAGGAGTTCTATGGTACTTGTACTGTAGTACTGTGTTCTACAGAACATTCCAACATGACCCTCAGAGAGGCATTATTTAAAGTACATACTGTATATATTATATACTGTAGATCAGATCACCAGTATGTCTTTACCGACTCCTGATCTGGAGTCAAAATGTGTACTTTTTATGTCCTTGTATGGATTTATGACAGTGAGCAGTCATATACAGTATAAGCCAACGGTATAGAAGCAGTCGAGTTATTTTTAAAGGTTCCAAATTAATTTACAGTTAAGGCAAATATTCAACAGAACAGAATATTAGACATTTAGTGTAAACTAGTGTAAAAAAAGGAAACAATAACAACTTTCTCTCAAATATTTCAGTGAAATTTTCCATATTAAATGCATTATATTAGAAATGATAGTACAGACTTTGCTGATCAGTTACCAACTCGTACTTTATAATATTTTGTTTAGGAGCATCTGATCCTGGTAAATAACCTTTATTGTATTTAGGCATACAATAAAAGTTAATAAACAAATTAGGAAGAAATGACGTGTATACTACTGCTGCAGATATTAAGACAAACCATTTTGTTCAAACTCAGCATGATACATAGAGTAGCAGAAACTTATGGCATCTTATGAATACCATGTGAAGGATTAAGTTGACTAGTCACTTACAGTTGCAATGACATGTCTTTGTGCAGGCTCACCTTCTCAGCAGCATTGACCCCTCTTCTCCCATATCAACGTATAAATGGTAAATGGCGTACTTATATAGCGCTTTTATAAAGCGCAAAGCGCTTTACACTGGTGTAAAGAATGGTGGTCTCATTCACCCACTCACAGACCAATGGTAGCAGAGCTGCCATGCAAGGTGCTAACTTGCCATTGGGAGCAACTTGGGGTTCAGTGTCTTGCTCAAGGACACTTCAGCATGTGGAGTCACGCGGGCCGGGAATCAAACCACCAACCCTAGGGTTAGTGGACAACCCAATCAACCACCTGAGCCACAGCCACTACCATTTAGTTAGCAGCAGTTGGCACAGTAGTTAGCTTTCAGATGTCAGATGAAAATCAACTTTTTGAATCACAGTGTCAAACTACAGCAGAATATTTTGATTTTTTTTTTTTTGCCCCAAAAAACGGCTTTTTATTTAATAGACAGATGGCACAGCCATATACTTGGTCAAAGGATTTTAGAAATTTCTTTAAGAAAGGTTCATTTTTTTTTCTACAGTATATACCATTAAGTCCTAGTTTCCAGCCATCATTGCAGCATGGGAGAGGAAATCTCATTCATGAGATGTGTGATGTACATCTAGACAATCTGATAACAAACTACACACAACATTTATGTTGAGAAAATTCAGCTTGATCTTTGTCACCAAATATAATTGGACCAGATCTATAGTATACATCATCTGCCCACACGTGTTTAATCTGTATTACAAGTGCGGAACAAGTTAGAGGAACTTAATTCATTGGAACTTTATTGTTTATCTGGATCATTTTCATATTTTTTTTATATGTATATATATATATAAATATATATATATATATATATATATATATATATATATATATATATATATATATATATATATATATATATATAATTAATGAAGTACATTCAACCTAGGAAAATAAAAGCACATCACCTATTTAGATTATATCTATGATTAAGTTCACATTGCATTAAGAAATTAAGCTTATCTTAAGTCTATTTCTTTCACAGATGTCTTCAGAAGAAATTGACCAAATTGACCAATTCCCTAGGCATTGCGCCTCAATTTAAAATAAACACTCACATGCTGATACAGAAAGTATTATATTGTGCACAGAGGCAAGACAGACATGAAATTTCAAAAGATATTTACATATTTGCAATGATGGATACGAACCATATGAAAACTGAATAGATGAAACAGTTTGGAACACTGGCTGGTGATACTCAATATTCTTGTAATTTACTGCATTTGTAATGATGATGATTTTTCAAATGAACTTGAACACTTTTATGATGGATTCATATTAAAAAAATACACGGTCACCATAAGCATGTAGTAGTTGAAAAAGTAAACCCTCTGTACATTTACAAAAGTTTGCCTTTTAGTTAGCAGTAATGTAATCTAAGGTGGTAAGATTTCCTGAGCAGCTTTGTGTTTTTTGTCTTTTTGTGTTTCTTAGAGGTCCGATTGTGTTGCATATTATTTCGATAAGCACAATGCCTGAAAACAAGAACTGACACAGCAAGCTAGCAGCTAGCAAGGTCACTAAAACACAATGCTATGTTGAATGGAATCCCTCAAGCAGGTCTTCTTTATTTGTTCTGTGTTTCCTGAGGCTCTAAGGCCAATCATAGGAAGCTATCCAGCCAACGACAGTTAGATATAACACAAGTTCTGTTTGAAATGGACATGGTTGCTCGACCCCAAACTCTGCTGCCACGTGGTGGGATTTCTCACACACACCACCACACAGTTCAGCAGCTGTAAAGGAAACAGAAATGAAGCAACAGAGGCAACCAAGACTGCATGCAAAACCACACCAGTTAAGAAACCACATTACCTGAATGAAATGCATGGTATTAAGAATTACAAATATGTATGATATAGCATTCATGTGGTATTTCAGTACCTACAGGGAATGGATACGTATTATTGCAGGAATCGAGAACGAGAACAATATCAAAACAGTAACACACCAAAACAAAAACAAATGCTTGGTATATGGAAAACTCACGTACAGAGACACGAGGGGTTTAAATAACAAATGTAATCAGGGTTGAAACACAAGACAGCTGAGAACAATGATGTCACACATACAGGAAACAACCAATGAAAAAACAGGGGCAGAGACAGGACAGAAATCATCACAGTTTCTCATTATTAGGAAAGAAAACTGAAGTTATACTAAAGGCCTGGATTATCATAAGCATAAAATAGCCTATGTTTGTTAGTTTGTCCAATTACTTTTGAGCCTGTGAAAATGGAGGCTTAAAAGTGACTGTAATTCCTAAATGGTTAATGCAATATTTTTGTTAAACCTCTTGAATTAAAGCTGAAAGTCTACAAATTCATTTCACATACATTGTGGTGGCATACAGAGGCAAAATTAATCAGACCTGACTTATTTAATATTGTGTTTAATATTGTTTGTCTCCGACATGGACAAGCACAGGATGGGGGCATTAAATGAAATGGGCTCAGGTTCTCTGGTAATGGGGGTGTTTGTGATAATGTAAAACTTCATGTGCTCACCTCAACTGTAAGTCACTCTGCATAAATTAAACATGCAATCCAAATAAAACACAGTGTTTACTAAGTGAATACCTCTGCAACCTTGATTCAACCCAGCAAACTCCACACAAACAAACCATGCATCACTCCCCTTTAAAGCCCAATGGCTCAATGGCAACCTTGATAGCTACCAAAACCAGCAGCTGTTTTTTCCCCTCCATGTTTATCCTATGCATTAAAGTAATTCATTTATTTATATTATATATATATATTTTTTTTTTACTTGCCACAATGTTTTATGATGCTTTGTACCTCTGGTGGGGCCAACGCACCTAATATAGAGACACCACTGATTAAAAATTTACTTTAAATAATAATTATGATATTATTACATCAGTTTCCTGCTTGCGGTTTGAGTTTCTTAAAATGGTCTCATGACAGGTTCTCCATGTGAGTCTGAATGTAAAACCAGAATGCAGCAGCAACGCGACAATGTGACTGTAACATTGGTGACACTGTCATGTGATGTTGTTGGGTGGAGCTTCATGAAGCTTTATGATGTTAACACATTATAGTACAGAAAGGTCTCAGAATATTTTCATTCAGCTAAGATCATCATGTTCACTGTTATATTTGTGTGTCTCTGGCTTTTACTCGGTGAGTCAAAATTAGTGTTTTATGTCAGAAAATGTAAGTGTTGAATTAGTGATTAATTAATCTGGGTGGTGTTAAGAAAGTAATGCCAAATGTAATTCTGGTTTGATTATGTCATGATTTAAAAAAAAACAAACAATGTCTTCTCTTCTCTATGACAGGTAACTCCATGGCAGATTCAATAGAGCCACTTTTCAATCATAAAATTGTAGATGAAGGAAATAATGTTACCCTGTCCTGCAGATACAAAGGCAGTGCTTCAGTAAACAACTACTTACACTGGTACAGGGAATATCCAAAATCTACACCTGAGTTCCTTCTTTATATTTCTCAAAGTGGAAGTTTAAATTCTAACATGCCCCCAAGAATGTCTGCTGAAGTTAATGGAGATAAAGTGCATCTGCTCATCGCCTTTGCGGCTGTATCAGACTCTGCACTATATTACTGTGCTCTGGCGCCCACAGTGACAGGAAATCCGTCTGCACTGTTCAAAAACATTGAAACACTTTTGATATATTTAAAGCCATTCTGCTGATAATTTTCTCACACTTTTTTTTAAAGGGATTCTCTCATTCTCTCTCAAGATTTATAGAGTTTTGTTGGCACAAAGTATTATTGGCACATATTGGATTACTAGGAGACAGTTCACTGGGAGCGAAGTAGGAATGTTTTCAAACCAGAAAACCTAGAGAAAACCCACTCAAATATTGGGAGAACATGCAACCCTCTGCACAGACAGTAACCTGAGCTCAAAATTGAACAGGGGACTCTGGAGCTGTGAAGCAGCACTGCTAGCTGCTGCCTCCACCTCACAGCGAATCAGCCCGAAATGTGGAAATTAGACATTTTATATTTGTTGTTGGTGGATATTTGTTTTACAAAGGAAATAATAATATATGGTCACTTTTAAGAGTAGGTTGACTTTTGGTTTTGATGTTTACTGTTCTTAATCAGCAGATGTATTTCTTTGCAAATTCCAATCTGGTCTTCCCGTTTTTACTGCTTATGAATGGTCTTCATCTTGTGGTATGGTCTCTATATATTTCTGCTCTCGAAGTCTTCTTTGAATGGTGTATTGTGATACCTTCACCCCTGCCCTATGAATGTTGCTGGTGATGGAACTGACAGCTGTTTTGAGGTTTTTTTTCCACAGCTTTCACAATATTTCTGTCACTAAATGACACTGTTATTTTCATAGCCAAAACCCAGGGCTCAAACCAAAAACAGACATTCAGAGCAATTAATTCTTCAAACAATCAATCTAAGAGGGCACATCTGGGCAACAAGAAACACGGGTGGGTGGGTTCAAACTAAATGGGTGGGTTCAAACAAAAAGTGCTATGCACTTAGTTGTTTAACACATCTAGATGTACATATAAGGACATGAAAGCTGTAATTCTGATTGTCATCTCATATCTTTTTTACTCAAAACCAATTGTCTTGGGTGCATAGCAAGAACAAAAGAATTGACCTTGCTGTTCCAAAATTTTCATAGGGGACTATACAGTATGTAGGTATATAAATATAATTATGGAAAATCAAAACCATGTGGAAACTGCAACATTTTCCAACCTCACCTGCACCTGTTCACCTGTTAATTCATTTAGTAGTCAAATGTGTCAGATTAGCTTTGTCACATATAATGAAAGTTTAATGTATTCATAACAGTGAGTCAAGATTCCACGATTCCTGACAAATGATTTAAAACACACCGAAACTGGCAGAGGCTTATATTTTTGTATTGATTTTTATTTATTTATTTTGAGCCACAACACAGGACTCTAATACCAAAATATATGTTTAAGAGGGGATGCCGGATGCAGTGGGTTGCAACAGTGGAATTGTTCCACTCAGTTCACTCTCACTTATACTGTGACATGATGATCTGTATAAAGTAGCTACAACAGCAGCACTTCATGGATGTGGCCTTCAAGGGACGTGTTCCCTTATGTGTACAATTCAGCACATACAGCACTATTATACAGAATCCTCTCAGAGCTGTGCTCAGAAATGGCTCAACTATACAACTTACTATACATAGTGAGATACATACCACTGAATCTCACTGTAACAACAGGTAAATATATTAAATCAGTTAATTTTATTGCTAAATGAATTCATTCATACCAATGTTTAAGCATTAAAGAATTTGTTAAAAAAAAGAAATACACCATATAATTATTTATTTATGTTCTTTACAACAGGAAGTTTTGCAGATAAAATTGGGCTTACAGATGAAGATGACAATATTACTAGGAATTAAACACACACTGTTACTCTGAAATGTTCATATGAGTCAAAGAACAATAACATATGGCTTTACAGATACAAACAGTATGCTAACAGCGCACCACAGATTTTACTCATTAAAGGCAGAAGGTCATATAGTTCTCATGGGCGCAAGACCACTGACACTCGGTTAGTGGCGAAAAACAACCTCAGACTCTACTCAACTTACCATCAGTGATTTAAAGCTCTCAGATTCTGAGGTCTATCATTGTGCTCTTACAGTAGGAACACAGTAATAATAACAGTCAGTGAAAGGATGTACAAAAACAATTTTAAAAATGGTTTATATGGAGTTTATAAAACCACAGAAGATTAACAATACCCACCATTTTGTAATTAGTTAACCACAGACAAAAACAACATTTCTTGGAACATATAAAGCTTGAAGAAATAGAAAATAAAATATAAAGGGTTTAAACATGACAACTACAATTCAGTCACACTAAATTCACAAATGTACATTGGTGTCATTGTCATTCGTGTGCGCTATTTTGAATTAAAGTATTGACCTTTTCAGCCCATCGGATTTATTGATTCATTTAAATCCTATATCAGAGGGCAGATTATTTCTTACCCTGCTCTCTGTAATAAAAAGCACACTGCTAGGGTTAATGAACTTACATCTGCGATCATTAACCTCGATCAGAGATATGCATTGAACCCCTCTCCAGAACTTCTTAAACAGCGTCTTGTCAAAATGAATATATTTCCGAAGTTTCTTTGATTGTTCCAGCAAGTGCCTCTTTCTCTCCCAAAATCATTCTTTGAATCATTGGATAAGATAATTAGTACATTTATTTGGGGAAGGAAGCCACCGAGGGTTAGTAAATCTTTATTGCAGAAATGTAAACTTAGTGGAGGACTTTCATTACCCAATTTTCAATTCTATAACTGGGCTGCGCACATCCATAAACTTAGTTACTGGGTTCAATCTCCTGGATCTTCTTGGTCTAAATTGGAAGTATCTTCTTGTAGGGAATCCTCTTTACCTGCTCTGCTTTTCTCCTCTCTACCTACAAAACTTTCCCTATATACTGATAACCCTGTTGTCCTCAACACACTTATGACTTGGTATCAATTTAGATGGCACTTTAAATTTGTAGGTCCATCCGCTTTGTGTCCTTTAGTCAACAACCATCTATTTCCCCCATCGTGTTTGGACTCCTCATTTTCAGTGTGGTATGACACAGGTATTAAACAAGTTAGAAATTTGTATTCTGATGGTGTGTTTGATAGCTTTGCCAATTTGCATCCACTTATGATCTCCCCTTGACGCATATCTTTCGGTATTTTCAAATACGGAACTTCGTTTCTAGATGTTTATTTGATTTCCCCTCTGCACCTCATGAACAGGCTTGGGAAGGCTTGTTTTCAAATAATCCGCATCAGAGAGGAATGATTTCTAGGATTTATGATTTTATTCTGATGCTAGGTAGAGAGTCGTGTAACAAAATTAGGAATGCATGGGAAATGGAATTAGGAGTACAGATAAGTGAGGAGTGTTGGGAACATGCTATAAAGAGGGTACAGCCTACCACTTCTTGTGCTCGTCTTGGACTTATACAGTTCAAAGTTTTAAATAGAGTCCATCTGTCCAAGTCAAGAATGTCTGTGATGTATCCGTATGTAGAGGACAAATGTGATAAATGCCATAGCTCTCCGTGTCATCTTGGCCATATGTTTTTTTTGTGTCCTGATCTCCATGGTTTTTGGTCTGTTTTTTTTTTACCATCATGTCCACTATTCTGAGAGTAGATTAAAACCTTGCCCATTGATTGCTGTATTTGGGATTCCTTACACCTCAGTTCCTTTGAGCTCGATACAAAAGGATGTTATCTGTCATGAGGCGTGACGGCAGGAAGCAGGCAGGATACATTTGCAGTTAGAACGGTGTGGTTGATTTACAGGTGATGAAACAAACAAAAACAGAAACAGAAACAAACCTCTCTCTACAACTAAGCTAAACTGGATTATAAATTTGGCTAAACGCTAACGCTAAGGCTATGGCATAAAACGGACATGAATCCTGACAGAACCCCCACTAATAGTCCTCCCCATTCATTCTTGGCCCCGGTCCCCTGGGCTGAATGGCCCCTACAGCAGGGCAGACAGGATGAGCGATGTTCTCCGCGGTGCTTGGGAGTGGTGCATCGTCCTCAGCTGAGAGGGGAGGCTGGGCAGCGTCCCCAGCAAAACAGACAGGGCTCAGAGGCGTGGCTTGAGTGAGGGACGTGGCTAGAGCTATGACGTGAGCCAGGGACGTGGCTAGAGGCATGACGTGAGCCAGGGACGTGGCTTGAGGCATGACGTGAGCCAGAGACGTGGCTAGAGGCATGACGTGAGCCAGAGACGTGGTTAGAGGCATGACATGAGCCAGGGACGTGGCTAGAGCTATGACGTGAGCCAGGGACGTGGCTAGAGCTATGACGTAAGCCTGGGACGTGGCTAGAGCTATGATGTGAGCCAGGGACATGGCTAGAGCTATGACGTGAGCCAGGGACGTGGCTAGAGCTATGACGTGAGCCAGGGACGTCGCTAGAGCTATGACATGAGCCATGGACGTGGCTAGAGCTATGACGTGAGCCAGGGACGTCGCTAGAGCTATGACATGAGCCAGGGACGTGGCTAGAGCTATGACGTGAGCCAGGGACGTGGCTAGAGCTATGGCGTGAGCGAGAGGCGTGGCTAGAACTTGAGCAAGAGGCACGGCTAGAGCTTGAGCAAGAGGCCGCACAGGGGGGAATCATGACATTATCGCTTTCACATCCATTAAAGCAAGACGTTCCCCACTGTTGCATTGAAAGTCTGCTAAATATCCATCTATCTCCCAGTGGCTAAAGGACATGATGTTTTTTTTAAACTCAAGGAAATAAGGTATACGATGAGGGGTTGTACTGACAAGTTCTTTTATAAATGGTGGGGGGGTTGTTTTCGGTGTTAATTTTGTTTTCCTTTGTTGGTATAAAAAGAAAAAAAATGTGAATGGTTGCTGCTGTGTGTTAGTCTTTTTTTTTTCAATTGAATATTTGGGCAGAAAAAAAAGTTCTCTAGAAATGTTCAGTAAAAATGTCCATCAGAAATGTTCAGTAGAAATGTCCTGCAGAAATGTTCAGCAAAAATGTTCAGTAGAAATGTTCAGCAGAAATGTTCAATAGAAATGTTGAGTAGAAATGAAACTGGAGACTGTTTGTTTGAGCTAAAATAAAAATTGGAAAAGAAAAAAAAAAAAAAAAAAAAAAAAAAAAAAAAAAAAAAAAAACCCCTTAAGAACTTGAGGTCTGTAGCTATTGCGCAATTTACTGGGTCTGACTCACATTCCTCACACCATGAGACAAAAAGTCGCCACTTACAATTTCCTCATGTATGGTGCTCTAGCATTCAACATGGTCTCTGCAAATTCAGTTGTGAGACCAGAATCTATGAGCCGGTGCTGAGTTTCCATAGTTCTGGCCGAGGGTAATAAATCAGCCCTCCGGCTTGAAACAGTAGACCCCGGTGGTTGGGAATCTGCCAAGAAGTGCAATCTAGCAGGGATATTACCTCTGAGAACTATATTCAATATGTTTAATTAGGTGCTACTAGCACTTTGTGGGAAACGTGTGGGAACTTGTGGGAATACAGCAATTGGGGGAACAGCATATAGATGTGACCTCGGCCACATGTGCACTATGGCATCCAACAGCAATGGTGCGGGAGGAGTGAGGGCGGACCACAGTGGGAAGTGTGTTGTCTCCTCGGAGGCAAACACATCCACTTCCGCTTGTCCGAACCTCCGCCATATGGACTCCACCACTTGTTGATGTAGCCTCCAAGCCCCGGGCCTCAGCCTTGCCTCGACAGGATGTCTGCCCAACATTCCAACTGCCCGGAATGTACATTGAACTCACTGACAAGAACTTTCCCTCTGCCCAGAGAAGGATTAGTTGTACCTGCCTGAACAGGGGTCATGAACGTAACCTGGTGATTGATATATGAGATGACCGCTGTGATTTCTGTCACAACTAACTCATAGTGGCCTCTTAATTGAAGAAGAAAGAACTTCAGTGCAAGGAACACAGCCCGCATGTCTAGGCAATTTTTTATGGCACTCCCGTTAAGCGTGAGCTGGAAAGCCATCTAAGACCGCACCCCAGCCCGTGATGGAGGAGTCTGTCATTACCGTGTTGTGATAAGGAGATGCCCCTAGTGTGTGACCCAATGCTAGAAACTGGGGACACCTCCAAATACTCAGAGCACGTAGGCATTGCCCGGTGACAGTGATTACACTCTAGGTGTCATCCTCAGATGTCACCACTGAAACAGTGTCATGTGCAATAGGCCCAATGGTATGACATTGGCTGCTGCTGTCATAAGTCCCAACAGTCTCTCGTAGAGACTGGAGGGATGCCCAGACCCAGCTTTATCTTGCTCAATGTTGAAAGGATTGGTCCTACTAGTGTTGGGGATAGAAATGCCCTCATCGTAGTAGGATCCCATATAACCCCTAGAAAAGTTGTCCTCTGCACTTGAGAAATACTTTTTTCATACTTTTCTGAGGTTCAACCTGAGCCCCAAGCTTTGCATGTGGGCAAAAACTACATCTCGATGTTGAACCACCAGTTCCCTGGATCATGCTAGAATTAACCAGTCATCCAGGTAGTTCAGTACACAGATGCCCTGGAGTTGCAAGGGCGCCAGAACAGCATACATGCACTTTGTGAAGGTGCGAAGGGATAAAGTTAGCCCGAAGTGAAGATCCAGATATTGGTGTTGTCTACAAAAGCAAACCTCAGGAACTTCCTGTGACTGGACGATATTCTTTTGTGGAAATATGCATCTTTCAAATCTATTGTCACAAACCAGCCCTCGAACTGAATCTGTGGCATGATAAGTTTGAGCGTTAGCATCTTGAACCTTTATGTCCGAAGAGTACGGTTCAGATGATTTTAGACAGATCTAAAATTGGCCGCATACTCCCATCTTTTTTTGGACCAGGAAATAATGGCTGTAAAAACCTCCCTCCCTTAGGGAACAGTGTACATGTTCTATGGCCCCTTTGTCCAAAAGGGATCTTACTTCCCGCGCTAACATTGGCTCTGCTCTGTGTGGACTACTCTGGTGAGAACACCTGTGAATGGGGGGGGGAAGCCCTGAACTGGACCCAGTAACCCCTTTCTATGGTAGACAGAACACATGGTGACAGTAGTTTCCACGCGGCCAGATGGTCCGTCAGTGATGTTAGCTTTTCCACATTCTGTTGGAGGGAAAGTATTTTGATGCCCTGTGACAGCTCGCTGACCAGAGAAGGCTTGGGACAGCGTTGGCTACAGGAGGCCGTACAGTCACACTGGGGGCTACCCCTACAGCTTGGGGAGAACATGCAAACTCCGCCCGGCAGGACTTGATCCCCGGACCCTGGAGGTGTGAGGTGAACGTGCTAACCACTAAGCCATTGTGCGCCCCATTTATTTAATTTAAATCATAATTGTATGTGTGAATCTGGCCTAAGACAGCAGCGCCACGCCAACAGTCTCCGGCTGGAAGTAGGCGGAGTTAATAACAACTAAACCATCATGAGGGAAGGAGAGAACACAGTAAAAAGTTGTTTTTGTGTTGTGTATTTAATCAATCATTGTTGGATTAACGCTTAAGTTACACAAAATGTGGCTCTTCGATTTTTGCAATTGGGCTTTGAGATGAAGTCACTTTATCACGTCTGTTGATATTTTACAACTGCAATGTCTCAATTTGTTAGGTTACATGTCACGATTCCCCCTGGAGATAGCACTGCAGCTAGCAGCATGCTTGGAAAGCTGGAGCGCACCTGCATGAGCCAGGTGCATGAGTGCTGAGCAAATGCACGCTTTTCGACTGTTTAATGACTGTGAGTTTGTTTACTGTGGACACATGTGTTTGTTATGATTATGTTCTGTCTCCACCCCCATTTAGTGATTGGTTGTTTTCCGTTAGGTGTGTCAATATTGTTTCCAGGTGTCCGTGTTTAACCATAATTATGTTAGCCATTTAAACCCCTTGTGTTTTTGTGCAAATTGCACAGTATTGAGTTTCCCCCCCTCTATACTACGAACGTCTTGAGTTATGTGCTAATATACATGGTATGTTAATGACAAGAAATAGTACTTAATCTCAACACATTTTTAAGTTTAAGACCAACCAGGTTCTGCTCATTCCTGAAACCAACGTCACTACAAACCAAGTTCTCCTTATGCATGAAACCGACATCATGACCAACCAAGCTATATTCATGCCAGAGTCTGTTGACATGACCAACCAAGATCTCCTCATGCCTGAAGCCGACGTCACGGCCACGACCAAGTTCTGCTCAAGCCCTAGTCTGCTGACACAGACGACCAAGTTCTGCTCACACTCGATTCTGCTGACAAGGATGACAAGTTCTCCTCATGTCTTAAACTGATGACACTCCCAATAAAGGTCTGCGTATACCTGAGTTTGCTGACATAGCCAACCAAATTCAATCTGCAAAATCGATAGAGAATGACGCTCCGACTCTCTGCGTGACTTCGGACACCACCCAGCATCCCTATACAGCTGAGGATGCCCCTCAGTCACCCTGTTGTACTGAGGATATTTTTCCAACTTCCGTTGCAGCCAAGAGCTCTGTTTTGCTTCAGTACGCTGCTGTGGATGCCACTCCGCCTTCCTGCTCTGCTGAGGACATTGCTTCGCCTTCCTGCTCCACTGAGGATGCCACTCTGCCTTCCTGCTCTGCTGAAGTTGCCGCTCAGTCTCCCAGGACCGCTGGGGGAGGGAGTGTATTTTGGTGCTTTGGGGAAAGTACACTTGGGGGGGAATTCTGTCATGTCACAGCAAACCGGTGACTACACTTTCTATCCTGCACTGCGGCCTACAAACATGGTTGCCATGGACTACACTTTTCACACACAAATGTTCACCTTCTCTGGAATTCTAATGACACACCTGTTTCCAACCTCACACACACTCACCACAGTATACAAGAGACTGTTCATAAACTATGACTTTTCGTAGTATTGAGTTGAATTCTTTACCAAGCAGTTGTTCTTTGTTCTCATCTCGTGTCTTTTCATGTTTATTGACCTTGTTTCTCGTTTCCTGACTCTGATTCAAGCCTCACCCTATTTATGCCTCTTTGCTAATCGCCTAACCCATTGCCATGCTTCGGTCTAATGATTTGTATTTGTCTGTCTGTCATTTGTCTGTCATCCGTCCTGAACTTCATCACGTACTGGAATGTGACAATGATTGAAAATCTAATGGAAATTTCATGAATGAGAGTTGAAATCAACAAACTACTCAAAGTGACTGAGTAAACTTTCATAATCTGGTTTAAAAATAATTGTTGATGAAACTACCTCATATGAACCATAGTACCTACCTCAATGGAGCAGGTAATAAAACATGAGAAAAATAATGGTCAATACTCCAGCTCAACATTTTCAGCTCAGCTAGTGGACAAAAGTTTTGTTTTATGGAAGCCGCTGTAACTTACCTGTCAATGTATGACATGATCTGACAAAAAGATGTATTTATCATAAAATTTTGCCATGCAAAGTATGTTAGCTGTCTTTATGCTGTGCTCCTATACTTTTTACATAACTCAGAACTCATATAGACATTTACACACTTTTTTTCCTGCTCAGCATGAGAGGACGTTAGTGTTTCAGTTTCAACATCTTAACTGGTAAAAAAAGTAAAAAATAAATAAATAAATAAATAAATAAATCAGAGTATATATTTTTTCCCTCAGACTAAATGATGGTGTGAGCTAGCATTTGGCTGAATTGAGATGTGTCAACCAATAAGGCACTATTATTTCTGATTGGTCTTGCTTCAGTTCACATAAAATACTCTATCCATCCATCCATCTTCTAATGCTTACTCCTTCTTCAGGGTCATGGGGAACATGGAGCCTAGCCCAGGAATCATCGGGCACATGGCAGGGTACACCCTGGACAGGGTGCCAGTCCATCGCAGGGCACAATCACATACACACTCACACACCAATTAATTCACTACGGACACTTTAGACACACCAAGCAGCCTACCATGCATGTCTTTGAAATGGGGGAGGAAACCGGAGTACCTGGAGGAAACCCCCGCAGCACGGGGAGAACATGCAAACTCCACACACCCAGACCCTGGAGGTGTATTTTGATAAAATACCGCACTTCATTGACTTAAGATACAAAATGACAACACTGGCATCTTTTTTTTACTGGTGGTCAGTTACATGGTGATTTATTTGGGGTTAAAAAAATCTTCAGAATTACAGCCCCAAATGCCCATGGCAATATACCCCTGGTACTATTTCTTGTGTGTGGGTGGGTCATGCAGGGGCGTTGGGGCACTCATCAGCTCCGAGATGCTCCAATGCCCTGATGCTCCTATGCCTAGAAAAGGCCCCATTAAAAAATAAATATAAAAATAAATATGCCTGAAAAGGCCTTTATTATCCTGACTAACTTGCAGGCTATGGCCTCTGCATGCACTACAAGATTTTGCATCCTACTGTTCACCCCAGCACCACCATATAGATATCCTTCTATACCCCTTTGCAGCAACAGAATGCTTTTCTACTTCTCTATGTCAGTCCATGTCTATCAGAGCAGTATTCGTACTCTTTCAGCAGAAGCTGCTATATTGCAGATTTAGTCGACCAAAACCAAACCTACTTACACTGCATTCTCATCAATAAAAGCTGATAATCTCATTCTGAGCTTTGGTATGACTGAAATAAAGTGAAATGAAGTATTACATTGTTGTAGTTAATTTTGTTATGCAGCTGACTACCTCAAGAGCAAGCATGGTTGTTACACCACAACCAGCAGATGGCACTGTGGCATGGCTCCTGACTTGTCACGTGGCTTTGTTTTGGTTTCGCTCGCTTCCTGCTTGAGCATTTAGTTTAGTTAAGTGACTTTAATTTACCCCAGGTGTCCATGTTTTGGTTGTGATTATGTTTACTATTTAAACCCCTTGGTTACTGAGCACTTCGCTCAATATTATCATTTGTATCATTTGAATAGGTTATATAGTTTATATAGGTGATGTCGTTTGTTTCCATGCTGTGATTCATGATCTCGTTTTATGCCACGATTCCAATGTCTCATTTTCCGGTGAAGACCGGTAGGACAACAAGAGCTGCTGCAACAAGCCGGGCACGTGACCTGACATTTTGGAGATGCTGTGGCCCAGAAGCTGATATTAGCCTATACCTATATTAATCTCTTTTTCAACAATATTATCAAAAAATTTAGCAAAATGTTGATGTTAAAAGAATTGACATACAACATGAACTGTATTATCTAAATATAAAATTTATTTAAATTAAAGGATTAAATAATAGATTATTACTCCACCATTGTAATTTCAAATTAAATGACGGCAGTATTTACATGATTATACGGTGAGGGACTGATGCCCGAATTGACATGACCTAAGACATACACCTAAGAAAAAGTGGGTGGAGCTAGATGTGGAGAGATACAGTTGAGACAGTTTCAAAAAGATGCTGCCATTTACATCTACTGCAAGAGAGACACTCACAGCAATCATGTTACTCTTCTTCATTTTTATAGTTGTTAAAAACATTGGTAAGTCATTTATATTATGCACAAATTTTAGCTGAATGCTGGAGATTGGTTGATTTAATTTTGCTAAAAAAATATCCTTAAGCAATGAAAATAGAAATTTTCATGTTGTTGCAATATCTTTACAGCTACTGTTGACAGCAGCATTACACCAGATCAAACCATCATATCTTCAAGTGAAGGCAGCAAAACCACACTGACCTGCACATATGATCAATCAGCTGACTATATCCATTGGTATCGACAAAAGCCTCAATCAGGACCAGACTTTCTGCTGTTAATAATTCTATCTTCAAATGGTATCATTGAAGCTAAAGAACCTGACCCAAGATTATCTATCAGACTTCGTAAAGAAAAGAAAGTAGATCTGGAGATCTCTCCTGCTGCAGTATCAGACTCTGCACTGTACTACTGTGCCCTGGAGCCCACATTGACACAAAAGTCAAACAGACTGTACAAAAAGTGAAGCTTGATTTTTTTTTTCTCAGGAGGGGGAGCTGTTTGCCTTTCTTTCTTAGTTAGTTTGTGTATTTGCTTTGAATATCTTCAACCATGTTGTTATGTTCCTATGTTAAAGTGTGTTTGTGTTGTACAGTCAAGTGAGAAAAAATAAGTACACCCCAAAAACAATATTCTTTCAGTTGCAAGATGCTTGAGGTTATTGGGTTGAGGTTTATTGCATGTACTACCTGTTTCAAATCCTCCACAACATTTAAATGGGATACATTTCTTCTTTTTTTCTTCTTGGTGGATTTGCAAGTGTGCCTAGAATTATTGTACTGTTTTAAGGTCTACTTTCGGTTCAAAGTAAACTTTCGGGCAGATGATCTAACATTATTTCGAGCGTAGTTGTATGCAGATACAGTGATAAAATGTTGTGGTTCTTGGAGACTTCTTTTTGCATAAGACATCCTGCTCTTGGGATGAATTTGCTTGGACGGCCAGTCCTGGACAAATAGGCTGCCATTTGAAATCTGCACCATTTGTAGATAATTTTCCTTAAAGTGGAATGATGCATTTCAAATAATTTGGAAATCTTTTTAAATCCCTTTCCAGACTCATAGTACTATTTAAATCTTGGCATGATGACCCCATACACATCAATAGCAAAGGGAACAACAGACAATAAATAAAAGGAGTATAAATAAGACAGGTAAAATAAGACACAACATTTTTATTTTGTGAAAATGACTACAAAATATTAGTTTTATGTGTCATTTGATAGAATGTTTCAACGTTATTAATAGGCACTGTTTCAAAGGGGATCAAATGCTTGTCCAAACATGAAAAAATAAAACAAAATAATAATAATAATAATAATAATAATAATAATATTAAAGGCCACCATTTCCATGGGATGTACTTATTTTTTTCACATGACTGTATTATATTTAGAGGCAGAACACAGCCAAGCAAATGCCATAATGGTATACAATACAAGCCAAGCACAAGCTAGCAAGTTCATTAAAACACAAGACATTTTTTAATACAAAAGGGTTATCTGCTCTAATTACCTTGGGGAAGCCTATGTTGAGTTTATTTTGTTGTGCAAAATATGATTTGACATAGTTATGTTACACTGAAATTGGTATAAAAATCCCCCAATAAACAGCAGAAAATATTTTCTATATGTCCCACTTTAATTTAAATTTTCCCTGCCAACAGATGTCTTTTCTTCATCTATTCTATTTATTTATTTATTTATCTATTTATTTATGCCATCCTACGGCCGAGTTTGTTTTTGAAGCCCCATGTTGTGACAGACTGTTATAAATGCGAGTGAAAGTGAGGAGTGAGATGTTGCACAACATTTCGTTCGAACAGAATACATCTGCCACTGGACATCCACAGCACCCTACTATTTCCCCATGCTGTGTGAGCTTCTATCACTCAGAAACCATGTGAATTCAAACAATAACTGTAATCCTAAAACTATGTTCTAAATATGCATATTTTCAGTATCAAACTTTGGAAGTTTGGTGGTGGTGGGGGGGCGGTTCTCAGTTGCAATGGAAACAGAAACAAAGAGACAGATACAACCAACACTGCATGTAAAACCACATCAGTTAAGACACCTGACTTAAATGCATTTCATTTAGAAATACAAAGGCATGTTATATCTAACTCCATTCATGTGGTATTTCAGTACCTACAGGGAATTGTATTATGGCCCTGTAAAATGAAGGTTGTTTTCATTTAAGCCAAATTATTGGGCGATATGTGGGGTCTTCCTGAAACTAGGTCAGATTATGCTGAAGTCAGATATAAGAAAAAAAAATTATTAATATTAGTGAGCCCATAGGAAAAAACAGTGGTATTATTCTGCATTGTATTGGTAACTAAGTTCACAGCTCAAGTGATGATCTGTACAAAGTTGTGCTACAGCAGCAGCACTTCCTGGCTTCTGAATCGAATTTGGAGTTCGAATGGAGTAAGACGTGAAGTTGGAGGCTCCTGCTGATTTCTATTAAAATTGTAATTAATTTACACTTTTCGGTCATACAATAGATTTTGACTTATTCTACTCCTTTTCTCTGTTTACAATTTTAATTTTGTGGCACGTTAACAACAAGAAAGGTAAAAACGTGGTAGCATTCAGACACAGCTGGGCCGCGCGTCGCAGCCGTTGCGTAGAGCTAGTCCCCTTTTTCCCCTGAATCCGTGTGGTTGAGCGGTGACCTTGACTTTGTCGTACTCAAGCTCGAGTTGCTGGCTTTATTGAGGAAGGACATCGCCAATATTTTAAAAAGGAGCTCCAGGAGACTCTCTGGGATGCGCTGTCTACTTTTTACGCCGTGCGAGAGAGCTCCAGCGGATTAAAGTGAGGGATTTGACCATCTCAGTTTTCCCTGACTACACAGCCAAGAAAGCCCTGGCCCTAGGATCTAGTATGCAAGTTGATGAATTGGCTGAAGAGATTAATGTAGCTAATTCGGTCTCTCTAAGTGGAGAAAAACACTCTACACATTGATCTGATATTGCTACATTGTCATCTAATGGGTTTGTTACAGTTCTGTCCAATTTTAATTTAATGGCCTGTATTTCACATCTAATATTTTCAACCATATCAATGAAAGATTTCATGAAATATTCACTGCTATGTAATGATTGAGTGTTTCTCTTTGTAGTGGTTTTATTCCTAGTTAATTTTGCTACCATGTTGAAAAGGAATCTAGAATTGTTTTTGATATCTCCTATTAAGGTGGAGAAATAGATTTTTCCAACATCGCCAAGAGATTTCCTATATTTCAGTAGGCTCTCCTTCCATGCTGTTTGGAATATCACCAGTTTGGTTTGACGCCATTTACGTTCTAATTGTCGTGTTGTCTGTTTTAAGGTACGTGTTTGATCATTATACCAGGGTGCAAATTTTTTTATTATGATCAGTATGTATTATGAATGAGATAAGATAAAAGTCTGAGACAACTTCAGACTGCGGAAAAATTACAATATTTTCTATACTTAATCCGTATGTTAGTATGAGGTCAAGAGTGTGACCACCATTATGAGTAGGCCCGATTACGTTCTGATTAATCCCTACTGAATCTAAGATGGACACAACCGCTATTCTTAGAGGGTCTTTCAGGTTATCAAAATGAATATTAAAATCTCAGACAATTAATGCTTTATCTACAGACACAACCAGGTTTGAGACAGTCTGCAAATTCACTAAGAATTTCAGTATATGGCCCTGGGGGTCTGTAAATAATAATTAGAGGAATTTACTTTTTTTTGTGGCTACATAACTTACACTGGTATAAAGAATTTCAAAATAATTAAATTTATGACTAGGTTTTTGTGTGACGACTAGATTTCTACTATGGATGAGACCAACACCTCCTCCTCTACCAGTTGAATGAGGCTGATGTACATAACTGTATCCAGGAGGACTGGCTTCATTTAATGCATTGTACTCGTTTGGTTTAATCCAAGTTTCCGTTAAACACATTAAATTACATTCCTGATTGGTAATGGTGTCGTTAACAATAAGAGCCTTAGATGCAAGAGATCTAATGTTTAATAGTCCTAGATTCAGATCAAAAGTGCTGGCTGTGCATTCAATATGATTCAATTTTATGTTAATTAGGTTACAAAGACAGACTTTTCGAGATTTTCTCTATATTTGATTTTCTCTCTATAGAGTGTATTACTGGTTCTGGACTATTAATTGAATATTGATTATACTGAATGTTGTTATTGCCGAAAGATGTACTTACATTAGGCAGTCACTTGGAGTGTAGCGCCTTGGAGATGTTGTCAGGCAGCAGTTCCACTCCGAGGCTGCTGGCATCAGCACGAAACAACCTAGGACGCTCCCAGAACAGATTCCAGCTATTGACAAACACCAGATTCTGCTAATTACACCAAGAAACTAACCAATTATTTAAAGCTAGAAGTCTACTGAACTTTTCTGCTCCACGTCTGCTCCCACGTGAATGTGGGAAGAGGTCCAGAGACAATGATCTTTGCGGTGGGTGATATGCCTCGTACTGTCTTGATCAGGCTAGAGAAGTCCCTCTTCAGAACCTCCGTCTGCCGCAGACTGATGTCGTTTGTCCCCGCGTGCAGCACAACCACTCCATTGCGCTTGTCCTTCTTCAGAATCCAGGATACCTGCGCAGCAACATCAAGGACACGAGCACCAGAAAAACAGTGTGTGTGCACCTTACCTTTAGATGAGGCTACACAGATGTTCAGCACAATGGAGTCCCCGACAATCACAGCGTTAGGTCTGGTCTGACGGAGAAGGGCGAAGGGGTTCCTGGTTGGAATCTTGAACACCTGAGATGGACAGGTCCTTGACTGGGGTCCAGCCCAAGCCTTCCACCGCTGGTTCACCCAAGGCCCGTGGTGTGTTGGTGCCGGCGTGACGGAGACCACGGCTGGGAAAGTCCTAGGTGCACGGTCCCTGCACAGAGAAACACACGACATAGAGGGCCTGGGAGTGGAAATACCACGCTGTGTGCTTACCTTGGATATGAGGCACAAGATGTTTCCAGTGCAGTTCGTCGCTCCCGCAGCTGGGCCTGCTTGTCGAGTTAGCCGTGGATATGCTTCTCCACATCCTCTAGTTCCAGCAGCACCACGGATCCATAAGAGATCCCCCTGACCTGAGACGGCTACCTACCTTGGCAGCGGCTGGCCCAAATCCGCTCGGCGTTCCGAGAAGAGAGCAAGTTGCAAGTAGAGCTGCCTAAAGTAAGGCATTACAATACGCCCTTGCATGCTCCATCTCTAACACTTCACACAGAAAGTGTGCACTTCTCCCCATGATGAAACGGGAGCACTTAACACAGTTCCTGAATTCTCTCACTTCTTTTTCTCTCTTGCTCTTTTCTTTTTTTCTCTCTCTTTCTTTAAAGGGATAGAAAAGTCCAGAGATTTTGAGAAAAGAAAGATTTAGAGAGGAAATGAAAAATAGTTTTGTTTCTTTACACAAACAACCAACATGCAGACTCACTGAAGATAATAAGGCTGACAACATGGTTCACAGGTGCCATATATTTATTACGAGATGTGCTTAATTACCACGTCACCTGATTACAGCAGGCCTATAAATAGGCCCGATTTTACACAAGCTTCAGATGCCAGTCATGTGCAAGAGGCACACCCATAGTGTTATGCTAAACGTACATATGGAGTTCCCTTTGAAAGGGAACAGCATATTACATAAGAGATACTTTTCGGACAAAAAACACAACGAAGGCTGATAGGTTTGGCTGCAAAAATAAGAAGCAAGAGTCAAAGTCTCCAGAAGAACCGTGGCTGGTTATGCAAGATCCTCAATTAAAAATAGCTAATTTTCTTTATTTCTTTTATATTATAGACAATGACGTGGATGGAGAAACTGTTGATGTTGGCCTGACAGAGTCAATGGTTCCATTCCTCTTTAAATGAGGGATCATTTAAAAGCAAGCGAAATTCCATCTATTTGTACAACAGATGAAGGAAACCATGACGTTAACACTTGCACCTGTGCATGCAGAATGCCATTTGCAATCTTCAGCTGGAACAAGGTTGCTGCTGTTTGATTTTGTTTCCGCGAACTATTCTAAAATAAAATAAATGAATAAATAAATAAAAATAATAAGTATCTGGGTTGTTTCCATGTTTCCCCAAATTCCATTCCTTTTACTTAAACTTTTGTCAATTTCTTGCAACTTTAACATTGTTTTAGGGATGCTCTGAAATTTTCTTTGCCAAAGATATCAATGGAAAACACTATTTGAACAGATCAGATAGCCTTGACATTTCAGAAAAAAAAAAAACAGGGAGCACCTTCTCAGCCCAGTGTGAGTTTTTGGTACAACACTCATATTTATGTTTACTGTGTAATCATTTGTTTATTAAGTTTATCACAGCGTATGAATTGACAAAAAATATTAACTAGATAATGGTAGAGCACATATTTCAAGTAAAATTTATTTGGAAAAATGCTGCCGTTAGCGTTATTGTTAGTTAATTAATGCAGCAATTGGTCTTTTCAGTATTAAAAACTGGTACTTTACAGTATTGGTAATATTTTATGTATACCTGTTAGAGGTTGGGCGGTACCTACCTGATAATAACCGATTAATCAACTGATAGTTTTAAAAATTGATGCTGAATGAAAACATAACACTCAAAGTAAAATATTGCTGAGCTTTATTACAAAAATAAACAGCATGGGCTGAACCATGAGAATGTACTGTATTTTTACATTAAATAAATATTTATATACAGTACTGTATAAAAGTTTACAAAATGTTAAAAATGCTGTAAAGTATGAATGCTTTCAAAAAAATAGACATATTTATCAATTAACAAAATGCAAAGCGAGTGAACAGAAAAAAAAATCTACATCAAATCAATATTTGGTGGGACCACCCTTCACTCTTCAAAGTGAAACAGTCACAAAGTAACAGTCAACTTTGAGGACCGTACATGCAGTGGTGGTGCAAGCCTCTACTTACTCCAGTTACCAGAGTAATCAACCTCTTACAGTAATATCTGCCTATTCTGTTGTCCTAAATGCTCTCGCAGAACATTCACAATTGTCAAATTAATCCAGCACCTTGGTCTCCTTCATGCACATGAGGCAAATTTTTCAATAACGTGTGGTCTTAATGATTATCATAGAACATTTTCAAAGTATGAGTCCTTTAGATCTCATATTTACAGAAAGCAACGGACTGTGTTACAACGGACTATGGCTGATGATCCTTATCATCTGCATGAGTAAGTTGAGGAAGAATGTCCTAATGACGATGTTGACGTTCCAAACATGAACGAACTGTTGCAGCAATTTAGAGAGAACCTTTTTGCCTTCATTCGGAAATGCAGAGAAAAAATATCACCTGCCTCAGTCAGTGCAGCAAGAAATTGGATGATGTTAATTTCTCATTAGTTTTTTTCAAGGAGAACTATGATGCATTTCTTGCATATCACTTTTAAAAAATGGCTTTGGTATTGCTTCATGTCCGGAACTTCAAGAAGTTTTACTGTCCCCTGAGGCCTCAAGACTTTTTAGGTCTACATACATGTTCAAAGAGTTTTGTAAATCAAAATGTGAGATCACTGAACCTGTACAGTACACACTAAGAGACTCAAGTGGTAACAACACTGGATGTTACTCTTATGTTCATATTTGTGAGGTATTAGGGAAGTACTGTGCTCATGAGGACATTTGGGACCAAATACCAACTGAGCTGGATACAGAAAAAGATGAACTTGTACTAAGTGATTATTGAGATGGTCTTCATTTCAAAAAACACAAAATATTTGCAAGTGACCCACAAGCCCTAAGGCTACATATTTATGAATGAATTTGAATTATGTTATAATTAACATAATTATAGTTATAATTTGAATAATATAATTATTATGAATTATGAATTTGATGTTTGAAATCCCTTGGGGTCTAAACGTAACAAGAAAAAACTGTGTGCAATTTACTATACCACTGGAAATATGGGTACAAAGTGTTGCTCTCAGTTAAAACATTTTCATTTAGCTTTACTTGTCTGCTATAGACATGCGAAACAATTTGTATGAGATAAAATTTTGAAGCCATTGATAGATGATCTTAAAAAGCTTTCATCAGGAGGAATTAAGATACTTGTTGATGGGTTGGAAAAAAATGTTCAAGCAGCTGTTGCAGTTATATCTGCTGATAACCTTTTCTCTCACTTAATAGGTGGATTCAGTATGTCCTTTAATGTTGGTAGAATTTGTAGGCACTGCATGTCCACACATGGCAACATTAATAGATGTTTTAATGAATCTGACTTTGTTTTAAGAACTACTGATGTCCACAGATACCACATAGAGTGTGAGAAGCAAAATCCAGACAATAAAGCCATCTATGGTGAAAGCTGTCCTTTTGACAAACTGGACTAATTGATGTCACAACATCACTTCCACCTGATGTGATGCACAATTTTTTAGAAGGTGTAGTTCCTTTAATGTTGCACCTTGTTTTAAGTAAAGCTCACAGAGAGAAAATCGTAACCATACAAGAGTTTAATGAAGAGCTGAGAAAAATTACTTTTCAACAGAATGTTAGGAAAAATAAGCCTGTTCTTCTTTCTGAAAAACTTCTACATAACTGTAGTGTAGTAGTATCTGCCTCACAGAAATGGTGTTTGCTTCGCCTACTGCCCTTTTTGGTAGCACACAGAATCCCTGATGGCTGTCTACTTGCTTTGTCGTGAAATTTCTGCCATGGTAATGGCACCAGTTGTGAAAAAAGAATGGCTTCCAAAGTATCATTATTTAATCCATTACTCTTGTTTGATGTTATGCTATGGGCCTTTATGTTCTTTGTGGTGTTTGAGGTTTTTTTTTCAATATTTCAAACAGGTTGCTAGCAATTGTAATAATGTTGTTAACATTTCATCCACTTTAAGTAATCAACACCAACATAGACAATGTTGGGAATTATCTTCTATTAAAATGTTGGGGGAATATGAGAAAGTTTCTGGTTGTTGTGTCAGCACACAATTTAGATCTATACCTTTGGCTATGAAGCATTCAGTAAGTGCAAATAAGAAGTACAGCCATGTCAGTTTTGAAGACAAACAGTTTCAGCGAGTAATAGAAGTAGTGACTAATTATGTAAATATTGTGTTAAAGACATGTTTACTGTGGGTCATCTGCATGCAGAAGAAGTTCAGTTGTTTTTTCAAATTAAGTACATTCTTAACAATGACACAGACTGGGTATTGTGTTTCAGCTGTTAATTCTGGGGTCCTTTTGTTATCATTATTATTCATACTGTGTGAAATTTGAGGAATAGTGGCCTGTCCTCTCACCAGGTGAGGAGGTTGATTACCAGGCACTAGATACATAAAGTTTTGATGACAAATTATTTATTAGCACTGAAGACAAAACTGCCCTAGTTTGCATTTTCAGGCCCCAAAACGCGCCGCCGTTGTGTAAAAGGCCCCTAACTAAGCCTTTGTTGAGAAATTAATGAGTCAGACTCTCAGAATGTGGAGGAGACAGTCCATTTGGACCTTTCATTTTTATTCCATAAATTTAGTGATGATATATGGGTTCTCTTTTTACTCTATACCACGTGAGCAGAGAGATAAAAAGGAATACAGTATTTTTCTGTAAGCCTAAAAGGCGGTCTTAGCCCAGATTATAGAATACATGGCCAAGTTTTGTTAGTGATGTGTCATTTGTGAATGAATCGGCTCTAGGAGTCGTCTCCTTTAGTTATTTTTGAGTTAACGCAAGACAGAATAATAGGATGATCTTTTAGCCACAATTCATGTCCATGGGCGACTGTGCACTAACTGAATGTTATGTTGATGTATATGTGCATGAGACAAATAATGTGTGATAACATTCTCCATTTTAATACATTTAAGACATATATTTGAATAACAGACAAAATAAAGGGGCAAAATGTAGAATCTGTAAGGTAAATAATATCATATGGAGCAGGTTCTACACTCTAAAAAGGAATTCAAGGACCTATTACCACAACATAATTAAATGTGTGGTTGCAAGATACAAATTCTTATTTATTGAGTTAATTAAATATTTTAAGTTGTAAACATTATTTAGATGAGTTGTGTTGACATAATAATGTTGATAATTACATCAACTTAATATACCGTGTAATGTGAACTGAAACTTCTGCATTAATAGATTTAAAACAAAATTCAAGTTGTAGTAACTTAATGAAATTGGCTTGATAACTTCAAATCCCCTCCCCTACCCATTTAACATGCCTGTAAAAATTCAGACAGTGAAGACTGTGTTAGAGGACCTGTAGATTGAACAAAATACTACACAAAGGACAAACTTTAGACGAGACTTTTTATGGATATCTTTGAGAAATGGCCTCTTGGCTGCATCTCTGATCAGTCTTCTCCTTGTCTGAGCTGAAAGTTTAGAGGGACGGCCAGGTCTTGGTAGATTTGCAGTGGTCTGATATTCCTTCCATTTCAAAATGGTCGCTTGCACAGTGCTCCTTGGGATGTTTAAAGCTTGGGAAATCTTTTTGTATCCAAATCCGGCTTTAAACTTCTCCACAACAGTATTACGGACCTGCCTGGTGTGTTCCTTGGTCTTCATGATGCTCTCTGCGCTTTCAACTGAACCCTGAGACTATCACAGAGCAGGTGCATTTATACAGAGACTTGATTACACACAGGTGGATTCTATTTACCACCATCAGTCATTTAGGACAACATTGGATCATTCAGAGATCCTCGCTGAACTTCTGGAGTGAGTTTGCTGCACTGAAAGAAAAGGTGTCGAATAATTTTTCATGCACCACTTTTCAGTTTTTTATTTGCTAAAAAGTTTAAAATATCCAATAGATTTCGTTCCACTTCACAATTGTGTCCCACTTGTTGGTGATTCTTCACAAAAATCAAAATTTTATATCTTTATGTTTGAAGCCTGAAATGTGGCAAAAGGTTGAAAAGTCTGCAAGGGGCGAATACTTTCGCAAGGCATTGTATATTAAATCAGACAACAATAAGTAAAGTAATACATTTATTTGTTTAGATATTTTTTGTAACTTTATCTTTTAGAGCTTTAAATTTGAAAAGGTTCTTGGCTGACATTTATAAATAAATATGAGTGGGTGATGCTACATTTTGAGACATCAGAGAAAATTTCAAATACACAACACTGACATTTATTTCTGAAGCTAGAGGTTTGTACTAAACACTGTTCTATACTAAAAAATTCATGTTCTTTTTGCTTTTCTTTACTATTGCTGAAATTGGTCAGATACATTACAGATGTTTTTTAATGTTTTGAAAATAACAAAGTTATTGATGGTATATATTCATGATACAATTTTAATATCTTTATAGCAGAGGCTGCTGACAAGAGCATTAAACCAGAACAAACTGCTATATTTGTAACTGAAGGCAACAACACCAGACTGTCCTGCACATATACTGGATCAGTTTACAGTCTCCAATGGTATCAACAAAAACCAACAAAAAAAGTTGGTGAGTTTGTGCTTCTGATTCTTGAAGCCAGTAAACAGGTCACACTGGCTGAAAATCAGTAGAAAGTCGATCTACTCATCTCTTCTGCTGTAGTGACCGACATTGCATTGTACTACTGCGCACTGAGGCCCACAGTGACAGGGAACCCAACTACACTGTACAAAAAGCACTACTATTGGCATGTTTGCATTCACATCTTAACTACCTGTCTATGACATCAACTCATGCACATATAATGAGTTGCTAAAGTTTATTTCTTTCTTTCTAATCAAAATCATGTTCATCCATCATTTTCATGGATAAGATCATCATGAAATACAGTTGCATAGTATGGATGCAATGGGTTCATTAGCAACAATTCTGTGTTGTATTGGTGACGTAATTCACTGTCACTGATTCTGTGAAACTGTGAAATAATGATCTGTAAAAAATTATGCTACAACAGCAGCACTTGCTGGGTGTGGCCTTCTAGAGACATGTTCCCCCATGTGTAAAGTTCAGTACATACAGCATTATTATCATCAAAGGAACTGTGTTCAGAAATGGCTCAACAATACAACTTACTGTACATAGTGAGATATATACTGCTGATTCTCACTGTAATTACAGGTAATTAATTTTCATCAGTTAATTAATGGTATTTATTAATACACATATCTTAAATAATAAATTTATTAACTGAATGTTTTGAGTATATTTTCAGAAATAGATTATTTACTAGATTGTTTTATATGCATATTATATCTTTATCTACTCTTCTTTACAACAGGCAGTTTGGCAGATATAATTGAGCCAACGGACAAAGATGGCAAAATTGTTGGGAACGAAACAGAAACTGTTACTCTGAAATGTTCATATAAGTCAACCAGCGATTACATTCGGATTTACTGGTATAGACAATATCCTAACAGCGCACCACAGTTTTTACTGTTGAAAGGCGCAAAGTCATCAAGTTCTGCTGATTTCAATCCTGCTGGCACTCGATTCGAGGCAGAAACAACCTCAGAGTCTACTGCACTTTCTATCAAAAATCTGCAGATCTCAGATTCTGCACTCTATCACTGTGCTATAAGAGTAGGATCACAGTAATACAGAGTCAATTACAGGCTGTACAAAAACCTAAAAAATGATTTATATGAGGTTAAATGCTATATATCAAATATACTTCCTTTACCAATGTGTTATCAGTTAACCACAGGTACAAACAACATTCGTGATAACATAGGCAGCTGAAGAAACAGAAAGTACAAATAAATAGTGAGTGTGTCAGGTGTTACTGGTGAGTGCTCTTTTAAATGATATTCACTGTAATTTATTGGACAGTTTTCTCAGTGATTCTTGACAAACTTTTTTTTTACCTTTTGATGTACAAACACAAATGAAAAGTGTCATATATTCTACAGAATAGGCACAATATTGTACAACTTTTTTGGAAAAATATCATTGACAATTCAGAACATTCAGACGTGTCTAAGCTAAGAAGTGTAGTAAAATCTAGGGAAGGTGATTGTATTATCTAATATTTTATTGCAAAAAATATTACAATGAAATTTGATCAGCACACAGTTCATGTGTAATCAAATGTCCACAAAACAGTCAATATCCCGGGGATAGTGCCCTCTGTTGGTGATCAGGAGGAACAACAGGCCTGAGTAGAGACATCATGATATGTCTAGCAATCATCCAGCCATTGTTTTGTTTGTAATTGGTTTTAACAAAAGATCAAAAGGTTAAACAATATAGCAAATTTTCACAGGCTTATTTGTTAATATTTACCAAGGGTGCCAATATTAGTAGAGGGCACTGTACATTAATTTAATTGAATTACTTCTATTTCTATATCAGTATCAATTACTAATAATTGCAGTTATTCAAAAATACATTATATGTTCTTTACAAACATGAGGTTAAGTTGTTAAAGAGACTTTTTGTTGTACAACTAGTTTTAGAGATAATAAACTTCTTTCTTTCCCATTGAAATTATGAAATTTTCAGCTAATCAGTTTGGCAATAGTAGATTAGAGAGGCTAATATTTTATAGCTTTCATAGCACCTACATTTTCATACATTTAGATTTATTCACTTAGCAGACGCTTTTATCCAAAGAGACTTACAAATGAGAAAAATACAAGCAAAGCACCTATGTAGCAAGACACTAAAGAAATCAATTCCTAATGTCATAATTTTTTTTTTACACTTTTTTACCACTTTACTGATGATGCCTAACATTTCAGGGACAGATATCTTCAGAGTGAAATGTTATTAACACAGGAGTTTCATCATCAGTAATTCATCAGGAGTAATCTTATAATGGTGTGTTATTCATGCACTATTCAAAATAAATATCTGTATTTCTTTGTATGAAACTGACTATACGTGCGTATAAAAGAGATACAATGCCACCCAGCTTGGCAGCAAACCTCTATGTACTGTAGTTCACACAACAGACACTACTATGAATTGTTAACAGGCAGCAATGTGGCCGACTGAACAAAAGCCATGAAAAAACTTCTTCAAATGATATCCCTAAAATAAAATGCAAAGGTACTGTAGGTCTTTATCTTTAAGAAGTCCACCTTCTGAAGTTTCTTTTCTCTGTTTTTGTCTTTATCTGACATTATGCTAAGCAATATCAAAAGGTGCATTTGCATTACTTTTAAATATAAAATATACTGCTCAAAAAAATAAAGGGAACACTTAAACAGCACAATGTAACTCCAAGTGTTCCCTTTATTTTTTTGAGCAGTATTTAATGATTTGATCAAAGATGCATGTAGTCTTTAAGTTAGCACTATTTTTTCTCTCTAGAAAATTATTTTTTATAGACTAACACTTTTTAGGTTCCAGCTGCAGGGCACTGCTTATATGTTTATAAGCAGTGTTTAGTAAGTTACTCAAAAAAGTAATCCACTACAGATTATTAATGACTACTTTAAAATTGTAATCTGATTACATTACTGATTACTGCATGTAAAAAGTAATCAGATTATTAATTACTTTACTTTCACATTCTATTCAAAATCTGTCAAACCTACAAACATACACTACAAAGTGAAGCTCATAGTTCTTTCAGTAATTTTAGCATATGTCAATATATGATGTGATCAGAAAAACTTGGATTTATCATAACACTTGCCTCGGGTGTTGTCACTATTTGTAGGACAACCAGACCGATAAAATATAAAACTATGAACTATAAAGCTTTCTAACTAGGCTAATTTGGTGTTGCTATCCAAGGGGAGGCACAGCTAAACTATCATTGTCTGGGTTTAACTGCTACAGTGCCATGCAAAGTACATTATCCTCATGCTCTTCTCATATCATGTTCACGTAAACTGGAACTCGTATAGACATTTACACACCTTGTTTTCCTGCACAGCATCAGAGGATGTTACTGTTCCCTTTCAAAGGGAATGACACGTTGCATTTAGCATAACGCCATGGGACCGGCTTTGGCCAACCAGCATCTGAAAGTTGTGTAACATCATACCTATTTATAGGCCTGCCATGATCAGGTGATGTGGCAATATATACGACACCTGTGAACCATGCAGTCAGCCTTCAGCAAGACTGCATGTCGGTCATTTGTGTAACGAAAACAAAAAGCCGCTTCATTTCCTCTCTATCTTTTCAATAAATCTCCTGACTTTTCTATCCCTTTAAAAAAAGAGAAGAAAAAAATAAGAATGCGAGAGAGAGAATTCATAAAGTGTGTCACACCTTGCTCCCGTTGGGTGGGGGTATGGAGGTTGGTATGGCTGTCCCAAGTTTTCAGTCATCTCTGGTCAGCGAGCTATCACAGGACAACAGAAATCTGATGCTTTCCCTCCAACAGAATGTGGAAATGTTAATGTCACTAAAAGACCATCTGACGGTATCGAAACTACTGGCAAATGTATCTCCATGGGTTCTCTTTATGGTAGAACAGGGTTAATGTGTCCAGTTCAGAGCTCGACTCCCCCGGTTCAGAGGTGTGCTCACCAAAGTAGTCAGCACAGAGCAGAGCCCAACGATACCGCAGAAAGTAAAAACCCTTTTGGACAAAGGGGCCATAGACCATGTACCCTGTTCCCTGAGGGAGGGAGGTTTTTACAGCTGTTATTTCCTGGTCCGTAAAAAAGATGGGAGCATGCAGTCATGTTTAGATCTGCATCATCTAAACTGTACTCTTTGGGCATACGGGTACAAGACGCTGACGCTCAAACTTATTGTGCCACAGATTCAGTTTGAGAATTGGTAGGTGACAATAGATATAAATGACACATATGTCCACATAGGAATATCACCCAGTCACAGGAAGTTCCTGAGGTATGTGTTTGGAGACAATGCATACCATTATCAGGTTTTTCCCTTCGGGCTAGCATTATCCCCTCACACCTTCTCAAAGTGCATGGATGTTGCTCTGGTTCCCTTGCGACTCCAGGTCATCTGTGTACTAAACTAACTGGACGACTGGTTAATTCTAGCACAATCCAGGGAACTGGCGTTTCAACATTGAGATGTTGTTCTCGCCCACATGAGGAGCTTGGGGCTCAGGTTGAACCTCAAGAAAAGTATCCTTTCTTCAGTGCAGAGGATAACTTTTCTAGGTGTTATATGGGATTCTGCAATGATGAGGGTGTTTTTATCCCCAACATGCGTAGGGCCAATCCTATCAACATTGAGCAAGATATAGCTGGGTCTGGGCATCCCCTCTAGTCTCTACGAGAGACTGTTGGGCCTTATGCCTGCAGCAGCCAACATCAGACGGTTGGGCCTATGGCACATGAGACTATTTCAGTGGTGGCTGTAAAGTCAGGGGTTTCGTCCAAGGACTAAACCTCTGAGAGTAATCAGTGTCCAGAGGCGATGGCTACATGCTCTGAGTATATGGAGGTGTCCCCAGTTTCTAGCCCCGGGTCACACTCTAGGGGCATTTCCTTATCGCATGACAGTAATGACAGACGCCTCCCTCACGGCTGGGGTGCAGTCTTAGATGGCTGTCCAGCTCATGGTCTTTGGAGTGGCCCTCATCTGTAGTGGCATCCAAATCACCTAGAGATGGGGGCCGTATTTCTAGCACTGAAGTTCTTCCTTCCTCAATTAAGAGGTCACCATGTGTTAGTTGTGACAGACAACACATCGGTGGTCTCATATATCAACCACCAGGGAGAATTACGTTCACACCCCCTGTTCAGGCAGGCTCAACTAATTCTTCTCTGGGCAGAAGAAACCAGGATCCAGGATCTCCTCTCTTTGTGACACTAGTGACATTGCTACAAGGGGCTAACAACCACAACTAGTCTGCACTGGAAACCTGACCAGTGAAGCCCACCAGTTTGTCACTCAGTACGTTTACATGGACAACAATAATCTACTCTTAATCTAATTAAGACCATACTTTGATTAAGAAACTACCATGTAAACACCAACCTTAATCTAATTAAGTTCATAATCTAAGTAAGCTCTAATCGAATTAAGACAGGTGTATTACTCCTGTTTCAATCGTATTATGGACGTGCATTACAAACATGTAAAACACCTTAATCACTTTATGAACGTCGCGTGTGAGTTTTCACTGCATTTTGCAACAGGACACGATCACACACGGCAGTTTTACGTTTTACGGCGAACAAGAGAGTTCGGCTGCGTCCCAAACTGCATACTTTCCTACTATAGGCCTGTAGTGGGGAAAAATACATGTATCTCAGCTACTATACAATAGGTAAGTATGCGATTTGAGACGCAGCCCACGGCTTCAAGCAATCGTCTATTTGCACGTACAGCATGACAAATAATTAACTGCGCTTAAAGCATTCGTAAAAAAGTAAACAAAAACACCAAAAACTGTATATGGTCCCATAACGAAGACGAACTGTATGTTGATACGTGAAATTTTTGAGTGACGTCGAACAGCGTGGCGCGGTGACGTAATAACGCGGGCTCTTAATCTAATTATGATCTATAACATGTAAAACGGAAACATGACAGGAGTATTCTAAAAGTGACCCATGTAAACAACTTAATCACATTATTACCTTACTTAGATTAAGGTCAATAATTAGATTATTGCTGTCCATGTAAACGTGGCCAGTGTTGCCAAATACAAGAAAGTTCTAATTCCGCTGGAAGATGACAGACTAACCTGTGCCTTGTTCAGGTTCTGTTCTGCATTTGTGTGTGTCTGTGTGTGTGTGTGTGTGTGTGCAGGTGGGTGTGTATGTGGGTGTGTATGTGTGTGTGTGTGTGTGTTTGATCTGTCTGGTCTTTGACACATTTTAGCCCACAACAAATTTAGCGTGAGTTTAGCCACGGATCTTTTGGCAGGATTAATGGTGATACATTTCAGATCCAAAGTGATCCCTTTGTTCTCTTATTTGGGAATGAACTCATGTTTAGAGGATTCATTAACGACTCAGGATGGATAACCTGAACTTTCCTGCTTTGTCTTGAGGAACATTTTAATACATCTTGTAAAAAGCTTATCAGACCTTTTAGGAAAGTGCCACACTTCAAACACTTTTAGAATTTTGTAACCTTTTTCGACAGCTTTCTCAATTTCGACAGAAGGCCATGTTCTGCACTCTCCTGATCCGTATGGTTACATTGTTTTAGCAGATGCTCAGTGCATGTTCTACATAGAGGAAAGAGGAGTTTTCTTTTTACACGAAATGGGAGAACAGGTGCCCACAGACCCATAGGCGGAAATACGTTTGCTCTGACGATACCGAAGTAATATTTCAGTGGTTTGAAGTCACGATAAATGATGATTGGGTGATCGATCGGGTACGTCTTTGTCTTATTTACAAATTGGTAAAGAGAGGTAAAATGTAAATGATCGATTCTCTCCAGGCTGAGCTACATAATGCAATGTAACTCATTTGATCGACCACTATAAAGAGCATCTCACGAGTTTAAACAATCAGGAAAGTCAAAGTCTTTTAGAAAGTTTAGCACACGGTTGTCGTTTTTCTTCATTTCATTCCACTCGTGTTCCCACATCAGGGTGACTTGCAAATTGAGAGTGTCTTGCAAATTCTTAATTCTCTCAATAGATTTTTGATGGACATCTTCGAACGTAGTTTTGGATGTGCTAAGAAGATTCTGGGTCATTGAGGGAAAACACTTTTCACACCCCTGATAAAAACATACAAGCAACTCAAAAACCTTACAGTTTCCCCCATCTTTACAGTAACCATCTACGTAATAGTTGCCAAACCTGACTTCACCTTTGTTCAACACATGCTGAATGGGTAGGTTTGCGTGTTAGAAATGAATTCGAGCCATTGTATGGAAGGTGTGGAAATAGATTTATATCCGGTAATGTTGACACTTTGGGCCCAATTTGGACATTTTCACTTAGGGGTGTACTCACTTTTGTTGCCAGTGGTTTAGACAATAATGGCTGTGTGTTGAGTTATTTTGAGAGGACAGCAAACACACTGTTACACAAGCTGTACACTCACTACTTTACATTGTAGCAAAGTGTCATTTCTTCAGTGTTGTCACATGAAAAGATATAAACAAATATTTACAAAAATTTGAGGGGTGTACTCACTTTTGTGAGATACAGTAATTATCAAGCGCCGGAATAGCAAAAGCTAAACAGCCCTTTCACAAAAGTCTTACGTCTTTTACGCAGTATTCGGCCATCTCTTTCTTGAAATCAAAGACTTTGTCAGAAACTGTTCTGTACCACTTAAAGAATTATTGTCTATCCTTAGGCATCATGCCATCTTCTCCGTAAGACTTAGGGTCAGAATACGGTCCTACGTAATTCCAGAAATGGGGAAAATAGCCTTTCTTGTTTTCCGAAAACCCCATGGATTTCAGGATGCTTCTAACTTCATGAGTAAGAAAAATAGGTTATCAATGTGGTATCAATGAAACAGAAAATTTTAACACCTTACACTATGATTTCGGGCGTGATTCCTTCTTTCAGTAAATGGTTTAACAAAAGGTATGAATCAAACTCTCTAGCGTTATGCTCGATAAACGTATAACTGTTGTATGTATTTCAATGAAACTTCTTAAAGAATGCACTGACGCAATCATCCTCCCTTTGCTTGACTGAATCTTTGCTTTATGCCTATCGAAACAGAATCATGATCCACATCATCTACAACATTGTCCGGATCACAATGTAACAGACCATTTGACGAACTCTGGTTTCCATCATAACAGAAATCATGAGGTAATTGAGTGTTTTCAGTTCTCATTTTTTTTGTCACTGTATCCGAATTGCATTTCGGTCGTTTCTGCACCATATCTAGCATACAATTTTCTGATCAACTTTTTGTTCACTGTGAGGCAACTATTCAAATTTTCAAATGTGTTGTACAGTAAAGGGACAAATTCGGTACCTCAACAAGATTCAAATGTATTAACAAGCTGTCCAAAGTTTTCCAATAAAGCAGTCTTTGATTGGAAGAATTCACACCACACTGTGCAGATCTCCTGTAATTTGAGGTCAGGTTGAATGTCGGCTTCCGAGTTGAATTCCTCTCACACTTCTACTGCATCAAAATGTTCAACATCACTCATATCTATAAGTCACAGAATGCATGAAAGAGTTTTTGTTTTTTGTTTTTTATTTTTATTTTGTGCTGGGCAAATAGAAGGTAAAATATACCTCATCTCACCTGAAATATCACCGTCATAACCTTTGATAGTTACGATGCCCTCAACTTCTGAATATGACACAAAAAAATATGTAAGTTTATGTTATGACTTAAGAGTAGAGCTCAGATTCAAAAAAGTCTCGATCGGATGTCTCGGGAAACTCATTGTCAGAAATAATCACAACACTGTTGACCAAAAACAGTAAAGCAAATAAAACATACAATTAGTAACTTAACAGTTGCCTTTTAGCTCACAACACAGATCTAAGAGAGACATTTTTATTACCTAGAAGACTTGCATTCGTTTTGATACATTATGCTACACACTAGAATCAGATGAGCTTAGTTCGATCTTGCGCTGTAGTATAAGTGTTTTGAACATTAAATTTGAGATATTGTATCCTTATAGATAAGGATGATGATTGTTGTACTCAGAAAGATTAGTTTTAGATTTATATCAATATCAAATGGATAATTACATAAACATCACATTGTATTTCCACTTATAATTAACTATTTGAATTGTTTAAAATACATCTTCTTACCTGCTGGGAAATCCATGGTGTCTGGAAGTTTTGAAGGATAGAGTCAGGAAATTCTTTTGAGCCCTTCGAACTATTCAACTCTTTGCTGATTTTTCCAACTATCAAAGTGCTCGCTTTTGTAGACAGGTTCGTATACGTGTGTGTCTCTGTGTGTGTGTGTGTGTGTGTGTGTGTGTGTGTGGAACGCACCGGAACCGGATTTTACAGGGGTTGCTTCAGGAAAAATATAGGTAAAGAACATGCTGCAATAATTATCATTTACTTTGTCTCTCCAGATAATGGCATGGATGGATGTTGACCTTTTTGACCTAGGCCTGACTCATGAGTGTATCAGTAGCACAGCTCCAATATTGAAGCTTTACATGCTCAAAATTTTTTTCTACTCTTCCCAACAAAAGAGTGAGCTTTTTTCTGTGCATTACGACAAGCATCAGCCATGTTGTAAGCTCACACACGGTCTTCGAAGTACAGCGTATTTTAAACCTAGAGGGTGGGTGAGGCCTTCTTCTTCTTCTTCTTCTTCTATAAACTTATGGTGCTTATACCGACACCTACCAGATGGAGCAATTTTAATTTATTTTGCTCTGATTGGACAGGGGTGTGTGTGTGTGTGTGTGTGTGTGTGTGTGTGTGTGTGTGTGTGTGTGTGTGTGTGTGTGTGTCATATTTTTGGCTGGATGTGTATGGAAATTCATTATTTATTAATTCATCATCCTTATGTATGTGTATGCATGTGTGTGTGTGTGTGTGTGTGTGTGTGTGTGTGTGTGTGCGTGCATGTGTGTGAGTGTGGAATTGCATCGGAGCTATAGGAAAAGCTATAGGAATGAACATGCATCAATAATTATCATTGACCTTTTTTGACCTAGGCCTAACACAGGAAAGCAAATAACAACCTAAGCAGGGGATATGAACGGGAAAGCTATCGGTATTATATTTAATGATGATGATGGCCTTTGACCTAGACCTGTCATATCCAATTAGAGATTTTTAGTAGCTTACAAAATATACAATGTACATCTCTTTATTATTGACTCCAGTCTTTCATTTGCAGTTCATGTAGATAATATTACAAGGATGGACTCAGACACAGTCTCAGTGTTTATGTTCAGGCTGATAACTTATTTGATTAGTCAAGTTTTTTGTCGATAGTTTATTCTTAGTTAAATAAGCAGATCTAGACTGGTCACAGGCATAGAGTGTTGTGGTGAACTCAGATGTTTGGTTGCTGTCACCCCTCCCCACTTTCATATGTTCACCCAGGTTTGTTGATGGTGGAGTGGCCAGCCACCCGATGTCCCAGTGCATCCTCATGTCTGTGTTACTTTCTGGCTATCGCTTTTAGTTATGCTGTAATAACTAGTCTTGTCCCTGCTTGTACTCACACAATGTACATTGTCCTTAACTATTACGAGAGAATAAGCATACCTAATAATCTCTACCTCTCTCCTTCTGTCAAGCTACACATAATACTCCTGAGACACCAGTGATCCTGAACCCTTTTGTTATCCTGACCTACCTGATCCTTCCTGATGCCCTATTTCTAGTTGGAGTTCTCATCAATTGGAAAACACATGCTGCTGCTGAGGATGGCCCCACATGTTGCAGCCTAAAGATAATTGAGATTACCTGGGATGGTACCACTTAGAAACCATAAAGATGGCTTTGGACCTCAATCTAAACAGTTATGCTATGATGGCTAGGACAACAATTGCTATGATAGCTTTAGGATTGCAATTGCCACAAAAAGATTTGCAATCATGTTTTGGTCAGTGAACAGACTACATGTAAAAACAGTATAGACAAAATCTTCATCCTCATAGCCATCATCCATGTTTGCAGTCTGTGGGCACAGTATTCTTTCTGGAATTCTTATGAAATTTTGAGAGTAAAAGTATAAATATAATACAGCCTAAGGATAAAAACTTTATTGCACACAACACTGAGACTGTCACAGTAACCAAGTATAAGGAGAAAGAGCAAATCCTCTCTCCTTTTACAAGAGTTTGTCTCTTTTTTTGCCAGCACACTAATGTTAGCCAGTGAAGTTTTTTTGTTCTTCAGGTGTCTGTTTATGTTGCATGTTATTTCAGATCAAAACACAAACTAGCTGACCTATCAATAACCCAAGAACATGAGGCCTTGTTGAACAGAATCTCTTGAGGAAGGATGCAGTGAGTTTCCCTGCTCATAGGAAGCTATTCTCATTGAAATGGAAATGGTTTCTCCACTACAAACTCTTACTGTGCTGCCACACAGTCACCCTCTTTGCAGCATTAATTGCAGTTCTCAAAGCCAATGGTAGCAGATTAGATAACTTATTTTAGGTATAGTAGTGTGTGAAAGTTTGTGAACCCTTTGAAATTTTCTATATATCAGCAAAAATTGACCTACAACATAATCAGATTTTCTTTAAAGTAGAAAACGAAAGAAATGACAAAGCCCAAATAAACAAATGAGACAAAAATATTGTACTTACTAATTTATTTATTAAGGAAATCTATCTAATATTACATATCTGTGAGCGGCAAAAGTATGTGAAATTAGAGTCTGATCTTCACAACAAATTTGTGGAAGTGTATCACGACACGAACAAACAAGATTTCTGAGGACCACTATTAAAGTTGTTGATGCTCATTAGGCTGAAAACGATCACAAAACCATCTCTAAAGAGTTTGGACTCCACCAATCCATAGTCAGACAGATTGTGTACAAATGAAGGAAATTCAAGACCACTGTTACCCTCCCCAGGAGTCGTCGACCAACAAAGAACAATCCAAGAATAAGGTGAGTAATAGTCCACAAGGTCACAAAGAAACCCAAGGTAACTTATAAGCAACCAATGCCCTCTCCCATATTGGCTAATGTTAATGTTCATGAAACATTAGGAGACCACTGAACAACAATGTTGTGCATGGTAGGGTTGCAAGGAGATAGTCACTCCTCTCCACACAGAACATTGCTGCCCTTCTGCCGTTTGCTAAAGATCACATGACCAGAGACTATTGGAAAAATCTTTTGTGGACAGATGAGAACAAAATAGAATTTTTTGTTTTGAAAGAGAAATGCCACATTTGGAGAAAGGAAAACGTCGGGGTTACGCATGTAACCCTGTTCCCTGAGAAGGGAACGAGACGTTGCATTTAGCAGTATGGGAACGCCTTGCGTGCGTGACCGGTATCTGAAGCTTGTGTAAAATCATGCCTCTACTTGTAGGCCTGCCATGATCAGGTGACGCGTGGCAATTAAGCCGTCCGCATGATATATATATGGCACCTGTGAACCGGCCGCCAGCCTCTATTATCTGAAGCGAAGACGCAATTCACAGGCCAGCCCCGGTATGACAGCGCTTTGCGTAACGCCCGTTCCCTTCTCAGGGAACAGGGTTACATGCGTAACCCCGACGTTCCCTTTCAAAGGGAACTTCGACGTTGCATTTAGCAGTATGGGACGGGAATACCCACCGTCATACCGAGGGTACGGCCTGTTCAAAAATACCCAAACCCGAGGGTCAGTGCAGGACACTCGAACCTGGGGAGGGATGAATATCCAGGCTGTCATAACAAAATGACCGTGTGAGGCATAGACCACCCTGCAGCGCACACACATCCTGCAAGGAAACCCCTTTGGACAAAGCCTTCGACAATCCCAGTAGAGATGCACTGCTTTGACACAGCACCTTTTCCTGTCGCTGCCAAAGCAGACTAGTAGCTGCTCTGACTTACGCCACTGGCCGGAGCGGTGGGTGGACGTAGTACAGAGAGCGCTTACTGACACAGCGTGTGCATCCTCTCTTGTTCTGGTCAGAGGACAGAGGAGGGGAGAAAGCCTGCAACACCACAGGGTGGGCAGCCAATGTAGGCACTTTAGGAATATAATCCGGCCTAGGATACAGGAAGGACTTGGCTTATCTAGGGGTAAAGTCAATGCAGGAGGGGCAACAGGGAGAGCTTGTAGACCTCCCACTCGCTTGAGAGATGTCAGGGCCTGTAAAGAGCTACCTTTAGAGTCAGAAGCTTCTCAGAGGCTGACTCTAAGGGCTCAAATGGGGTCCCTGACAGACCTTCCAAGACCACAGCAAGGTCCCAGGAAGGTACGCATGGCCTGCAGATGGGCCTCAGCCGTCTGACACCACACATGAACCTCGGGTTAGCGGATGTTGCCCCACAGAGGCTCCATCGACAGGGGCAGGGCTGGCCGAAACGGCGGCCACGTAACCCCGATAGTAGAAGGAGCCAACCTGCTGAGAAACGTTCTTGTCAGAACTCCAGGACTGCAGCGATTGCGCAGGTCACTGGGTATAGCTGACGTTCCTCACACCACCAGACAAAAAGGTGCCACTTTGGCGCATACAATTTCCTTGTAGGTGGGATCCACTCTAGGGGCTCGAAGGGGCAGCTGACAGACCTTCCAGGACCACAGAATGTCCCAGGAAGGTATGCACAGCCTGCAGATAGGCCTCAGCCATCTGACACCACGCATGAACCTCGCAGTTAGAGGATGCTGGCCCACAGAGGCTCCACAACAGAAGGGGGGGGTGGCTGGCCGAAATGGCGGCCACATAACCCTGATTGTAGAAGGAGTCCACCCCGCTGAGAAATGTTATTGTAGAAACATGGTCACTACCACCTCAGTCGTGCGACCAGAATCTATTAGCTGGCGCCCCTCAGGGGCCAGACCCACAGCTTCCTTAGTTCTTGCCAAGGATGATAAATCAACCCTGCGGCTTTTGAGGCGGTAGGTCCCTAAGGACTCAAATGGGGCACATGACAGACCTTCCAGGACCCCAGGAGGTCCCAGGAAGGTATGCGCGGCTTGCGGATGGGCGCAGCCGTCTGACACCAACGCACCAACCTTAAGGTTAGAAGATGTTGCCCCACGGAGGCTCCATCAACAGGGGCATGGTTGGGCCGGGCGCGGCCCAGTAACCCTGATTGTAGAAGGAGCCCAGCCCGCTGAGAAACATTCTGTAAGAACTCCAGGACTGTAGCAATTGCGCAGTTCTCTGGGTCTAGGTGACGTTCCCCGCCAAGACACAAAAGCTGACACCTGAGTGCATTTGATTTCCTTCTGGATGGGATCCACTCCAGGGGCTCGAATGGGGCAGCCGACAGACCTTCCAGGACCATAGAAGGTCCCAGGAAGGTATGCATGGCCTGCAGATGGGCCGCAGCCGTCTGACGCCACGCATGAACCTCAAAGGTAGAGGATGTTGCCCCACAGAGGCTCCATCAACAGGGTCATGGCTGGCCGAAACGGCGGCCAAGTACCCTGATAGAAGACGGAGCCCAGCCCGCTGAGAAACGTTCTGTAAGAACTCCAGGACTGTAGCAATTGCGCAGTTCACTGGGTCTAGGTGACGTCCCTCATGCCACAAGACAAAAAGCTGACACTTGAGTGCATACGCTTTCCTTGTGGATGGTGCTCTAGCTTTTAACATGGTTTCAACAATCTCAGTTGTGAGACCCGAATCTATGAGCTGGTGCCCCTCAGGGACCAGACCCACAGTTGCCGAGTTCTGGCCGAAGCGTGATAAATCAGCCCGGCCCGGCACAGTAGATCCGCTTTAGGGGCTCGAATGGGGCAGCTGACAGACCTTCCAGGGCCATAGAAGGTCCCAGGAAGGTGTGCGCGGCCTGCAGATGGGCCTCAGCCATCTGAGACAACGCACGAACCTCAAAGTTAGAGGACGTTGCCCCACAGAGGCTCCCTCAACTGGGCGTGGCTGGCCGAAATGGCGGCCACATAACCCTGATTGTAGGAAGAGCTCACCCCGCTGAGAAATGTTATTGTAGGAACCCCAGGACTGTAGCTATTGCGCAGTTACTGGGTCCACAGTGAATCCCTGCGGACGGGAATCTCCCAAGGAGTGTCATCTCGCAGAGATATTATCTCTCAGAACCATGTTCGAGCTGCCAAAAAGGTGCTATTAGCAGGCTATCTTGGCGAACTCTCGCTAGAGCTAGTGGGAGCAATAATGGGGGGCAGCATACAGATGTGACCTCAGCCACATGTGTGGATTCCACCCCAGGCACCCAAGATACAGCTTTATCTAGCTCAGTGTTGATAGGATTGACACTACGCCTGTTGGGGATAGAAACGCCCACATCGTAGTAGAATCCTATAACCCCTAGAAAAGTCGCCCACTGCACCGGAGAAAACCAACTTTTCTGAGATTCAACCTGAGCCCCCAGTTCTTCACGTGGGCGAGAACAACATCTCAATGTTGAACCGCCAGCTCCCTGGACCGTGCTAGAATTAACCAGTCGTCCAGGTAGCTTGGTACACAGATGCCCTGGAGTCCCAATGGAGCCAGAGTGACATCCATGCACTTTTGCGAAGGTGTGAGTGGATAAAGCTAGAACAATCCTATGCGCAACATGCACCTTTTAGATATATCGCCACAAACCAGTTCTCGAACTGGATCTGTGGCACGATACATTTGAACATCAGCCTCTGAACCTGTATATCCGGAGTATGGGGTTCAGATGATGCAGATCTAAAATTGGCCGCATATTCCACACTTTTGCTGCGAACAGGAAATAAAGGCTGTAAACCCTCTCCCTGAGGGAACGGGGTACATGTTTCAGGACCCCCTTGTCCAAAAGGGGCGCTTATTTCCTGGCGCTAACGTCGGGCTCTGGTCTGTGCTGACTTCTGTGGTGAGCACACCTGTGAACGGGGGGTCTAGCTATAACTGGACCCGGTAACCCTTTCTATGGTTGACAGAAGCCAGGGAGACACATTTGGCCGTAGCTTGCACGCTGCCCGATGGTCTTCTAGTGACGTTAGCTATTCCACATTCTATTGGAGAGAAGCATCAGATTTCCGTGCCCCGTGACAGCTTGCTGACCAGGGAACACGAAAACTTGGGGACCACTTTGGCTAGGGGAGGCCCTACAGTAGCACTGGGGGCTACCTGCCCTAACAACCTCATGTCCCTGGATACATCCCTCCACAGCCCCTCAGGACCGCTTCGTCTTTGCCTGCTTGGCCTTTTATGACCATCCTCAGATCAGGCCCAACAGCAGACGGCGACTGTGGCCGCCCGTTTCCCCTGGCTGGTGGCGGGGTTGGCGGGCTGCCATACTCGCCTTCGGGGTTTCCCCATACTAGTGCTGGCCCAGGCTCCACTCGTGGACACCCGGATGAGCTTGAGACAACTTTTTGCCATAAGTCGAGCTCACTCAGCAGGTCTGCTTGGTAGGCAACACTGTCATTGTCTGCAGTGACCCACAAGCAAGACTACTACTGCATAGGCTTGCCCACCTTGGATGCAAGCCGGCCCTTGTAATTACCTGCCATCGGTGGAGAGAGGTAGCTAGCAAGCGCACTCCACCTCGGGCATAGCTAAGTAGCCATGCCATTCATTTCCACAATGGCCAAATAATCCAACATCGTGGAGTTATGACTATGGCTTAAGCATGGTTTTCTCAGAAGTGAGATTTTGTCATAACTTCTGGAAGACAGGGGAGTTTCTGCAGTGTGAAGTATCTACTTTCACTGGGTAATCACTTCAAGCAGCTCTTTATACGCTGCTCTCAGTTTTCAACACATCCCTCTAACTCCTCGGAGTCAGAGAGGGGCGTTATTACCCCTTTGGCTTTCCATAGCGGGAGGAGGAGTCGCGCCACGACCCCAAAATCCAGCGGAGAGCTGAACCCAGAAGACAGAGAGAGAGATAGAGCAGCGCTGCGTCTCGCTGCCTCTTCCAGATTTAAGAGATCCCCCGAACCTGAGAGCTTGGCCGCCTCGGCAGCGCCGGCCCAGATCCGCGAGGCTTTGAGACTCGACTCACTCGGCTTCCGTTTTTTTGAGAAAAGCGCGAGGTCAAGCTGCTTAATGTAGCGTTACCATGCGCAGCCTCTCGAGGTTGCCATCGCATACTACACCATTAACACTTCACCAAGAAAGTGTGCACTTTTCCCCCGTGATGAAACGGGAGCACGCTACACACATCTTTAACTCTTTCTCACTCATTACTTACCTCACCTTTTCTTTAAAAAGGGATAGAAAAGTTAAGAGATTTTGAGAAAATATCGAGTAGAAATGAAGCGTTTTTGTCACACAAACAACAGACATGCAGTCTCGCTGAAGATAATAAGGCTGGCGGCGCGGTTCACAGGTGCCATATATATATCATGCGACGCGCTTAATTGCCACGTCACCTGATCATGGCAGGCCTACAAGTAGAGGCATGATTTTACACAAGCTTCAGATACCGGTCACACGCGCAAGGCGTTCCCATACTGCTAAATGCAACGTCGAAGTTCCCTTTGAAAGGGAACACTGCATTCCAGCATAAGAACCTTATTCCATTTGTGAAATATTGCAGTTGTAGTATCATAAGTTGGGCCTGTTTTTCTGCATCTGGGCCAGGACTGCTTGCCATCATGGAGAGTGAATTCGGAATTATACTAGCAAATTCTAAAGGAAAATGTCTGTCCGTGAACTGAATCACAACAAAAAGTGAATCATGCAGCAGGACAACGACCCTAAGCACATAAGTCTCTCTAACAAAGAATGAATAAAGAAGAATAAAGGTAATATTTTGGAATGGCCAATAGAAATGTTGTTGAAGGGCCTGAAGCAAGCAGATCATGTGACCCACCAACTTCCCCGTTTAAGCTGTTAAGTACTGAGGAATCAGCTAATGTATACACCTTTTTTTAACTTGATGGTTCATTAAAATGGCTGGGAAAAACTTGAAAACCGGTGGTACGATTCAGAAGAAACTGAGGCCTAGAGAGCGCGCCACGAGCGCGTCTCCTTCTCCCCCTGACTCCGCAGCCACGCCTCCTTCTCCCCGTGAACTCACAACCGCATCCCCGAGTGGCGACCCTGACTTCGCCGCACTCAGGCTTGAGCTGCTGGCTTTACAGAGGAAGGACATTGCTGATATTTTTAAAAATGAGTTCCAGGAGCACCAGGAGAATCTTCAGGAGACCCCTAGGGAAGCGCTGTCTACTATCCAGCTTGATCTGCAGGCCATGAAAACACAGCTGACTAGGGATAAAGTCGCTACCAATGCCACCATATCAACAGTACTGAAAGGTACTGTTGGGGAAATGGGTACTTTTAATTTTTTTTATTATTTTTTTCTTCTCAATTAAATATTTGGAAATGGAGGGGAGGAGAGAAAAGTTAAATGAATCACATGAAAATGAATCAAATGTAAATTAATCACATGAATATGAATCATATGAAAATGAATGAATAAATTAACACTTATTTGTCTGCTAAAGTTCAAAAGAGTTTGAAGCGTGTGGATTTGGAAATCTCTTCTGCTTCAATATCAGATTCTGCACTGTACTACTACACCCTGCAGCCCACAATGACAGGAAATCCAACTGCACTGTAAAAAACCTGAATATAGCCCATGCATTAAAGTGTTGAAGAATAATAATAATAAGAAAAGACAGAAAACTATGCATAGGGATTGTCTAGCTTATATCAGAACCATGTTATATCACGCTTGTCACGAATCGAGACAGAGCAGAGATAGGACGGATGCAAGCGCAGTACAGAATAATAGTTTTATTTAAGAGAGACAGTCAGACAAATCCAAAACGTGATCCATAAACATAATCCAAAACAAGCGAAGGTCAGTCGATCGGCAAACAGGCATATACAGGGTTAAGCATGAATCAAGGTCGTGGTACAGAAAACGGGGTCGAGATAACAAACAATAAACAGGCACCTGAGCGAGGAACTTGTAGCGGAGAACCAGTACTAACCTAACCATAAACTAAGGCATGAAACTATGAACATGAAGCAAGGACAGCTATAAAAAAATACGAAGTCTAACTCTAAGCTATGCTACGATACTCTACGTTAATCTTCCGCGTTGTGTGCTGGGAGGCGCGTGGTATATATGCCGGCATGATTCAGCCTCGTAATCGCAAACAGCTGAGGGCAATACAGATACACTTGACAGCACAACCAATGATAGGACGGGGAGGAGACATGACATAAACATAAACAAATACACGTGTAGAAATGTCACTGCTGTCCACAACAGAAGTAGGTGCTCGCGCACGCGCACTCACATATTCTATAGCGCACTGCACAAAGGGGGACTCAAGACAACGCTCATCCTTTTCCCCCCATTATGGTCTTGTTAAGAAGTTGAAGAAGTGGGTTCAAGACTCTGATCATAGAACTGTAATCCTCTGACATTAGAATAAAATAGAGTGAATTAACTTTCCCTACACTTTGCCATTATTAAAGCAATAGAATGATGACAGAAAAGATACCGTTGGAAGAAGATTTCATAATATGGGTCTTGCTGTGCTCATCTTCTACTGCCCAAAATCATCTTACAATTGTGAGTGCACAGAATTCAGTGTTGTGTCATAACTTTTACAATGCACATATAGCATTGAATGTTTAATTAGGATGTTAGGCAAAGGAGCCTCCATGTGGATTAACTGCACTGGGCAAAGAAAATCAGTTGATGAAACACTCATCACTCATAAAAACGTGTACAAAAAACACTAATTACACTATGATGTCATTATGCTGGTAATTTAAGTGAGATGAGAGCTCCTTTTAATCAGTTTATCCGGAATTGCACTTTTTTTTACTGCTAGACGTTCTTGCATTCGCATGATCAGATGTTTGTGAAAATATGCACACCTCATCACACACAAGAAAAATTTGATAAATTACATTTCTATATATAGAGACATATATATGCACAGTTTCCACACATTATGCATGCACAATGTTAATAAATGAGACTGCAGGTGGATTGGAAGCAGGAAAATTACTGTAAGACAGTAATAGTGCTGAAAATTCTTGGCAGCTTTTCAAATGGTCTTAATTACTGAGCCTTTTATTACTAAATAATTAAATTAAATTAAAATGTGTGGGAAATGTGTACAAGTTAAATGGAATATTATTTAAACTGATCAGCCTTAACATTAAATCCACCTCTGTAATATGTGGTGGGGTCAACATATGCAAACGACTTGTTTCTCGAGCACATCCTACAGATGCTCAGTCAACGTGAGATCTAGGAATATAGAAGCCAAATCAACACCTTTAACTCTTTGTCATGTTCCTCAGACCAATCCTGAACTATGGTCAATGCCATCAGGGAATATCGTTTAGATGAAGGGGTGTACTTGGTCTGCAACAATGTTTAGATAGGTGGTAAGTATCAAATATACATCCACATGAATACCTGGACCCAATGTTTCCCACTAGAACATTGCCCAGAGCATCAAAGGCTTTCCTTCTTCCCTTAGTGCATCCTTGTACTATCTTCCCCAGATAAGTCACACACACACACACACACACACACACACACACACACACACACACACACACACACACACACACACACACACACACACGCACGCACACACACGCACACACACACACACACACACACACACACACACACACACACACACACACACACACACTCTCACTGACACACACAGCCATCCACATGATGTAAAAGTAAATGTGATTCATTAGACCAAACCATGTTCCACTGCTTCATGGACTAGTTCTGATGCTCACATGCCCATTGTTGGCACTCAGCGGTGGATGGGTTCAGCATGGGCAGTCTGGGTTACGCAAACACCCATACGCAGCAAGATATTATGCACTGTGTGTTCTGACACCTTTCTATCATGGCCAGCTTTAACCTTTTCAGCAATATGTGCTACAATAGCTCTTCTGTGGGATGGGGCCAGACAGGCTAGCCTTTTCTCCCCACTTGCATCACTGAGCATTGGGCACTCATTACACTCAGACGTTCATCAGTTGTCCTTTATTGGACCACTTTTGGTAGATATTAACCACTGCATATCATGAACACCCCATATGACCTGCCATTTTGGAGATGCTCTGGCCCAGTAGCTGATATTAGTCTATACCTCTTTTTCAACAATACTATCAGAAAATTTAGCAAAATGTCGATGTTAACAGAATTTACATACAAAAGTAACTGTATTATCTACATATAATGTTTGTTTAAATTGAATGATTAAATAATAGATTGTTACTCCACCACTGTAATATCAAATTAAATGAGGGCAGAATTGACATGACTACCCCTAAGAAAAAGTGGGTGGAGCTAGATGTGGAGAGATACAGTTGAGACAGATTAACAAAGATGCTGCCATTTACATCTACTGCAAGAGAGACACTCACAGCAATCATGTTACTCTTCTTCATTTTTATAGTTGTTAAAAACATTGGTAAGTCATTTGTATTATGCACAAATTTTAGCTAGATGCTGGAGATTGGTCGATTAAAGTTTTGCAAAAAAAAAAAATCCTTAAGCAATGAAAATTGAAATATTAATGATGTTGCAATATCTTTACAGCTACTGTTGACAGTATTACACCAGATCAAACCATCATATCTTCAAGTGAAGGCAGCAACACCACACTGACCTGCACATATGATCAATCAGCTGACTATATCCATTGGTATCGACAAAAGCCTCACTCAGGACCAGAGTTTCTGCTGCTAATTATTGTATCTTCAAATAGTATCATTGAAGGTAAACAACCTGACCCAAGACTGTCTATCAGACTTCATAATGGAAAGAAAGTAGATCTGCAGATCTTTCCTGCTGCAGTGTCAGACTCTGCACAGTACTACTGTGCCCTGCAGCCCACAGTGATATAAAACTCAAACAGAGTGTACAAAAAGAGAAGCTTGATTTTTTTTTCCTCAGGAGGGGGAGCTGTTTGCCTGTTTTATTCAAATATAGCTTTCTTTCTTAGTTTGTGTATTTGCTTTGGATATCTACAACCATCTTCTTCTGTTCCTATGTTGGTAATGGCTATTGGTTGAACAAATCAATGAAAAAAAAAACTTAAAAAAAAAATTGTTACACTTACATTATGAAGAGTATAATAACCTTACTATGTTGTTAAATAATTTAATTTGATAATTCTTAATTTAACACTATGGTCTCTACCCTCATTATTTAACAGCTTATAAAACAGCTCTTGAACCCACACACTGATGTTAGCGGTCAGCTTTCTCATGTAGCTGTCTGTTCCTCCTATTGAACAGTCCTTAAAAGTGTGTTTGTGTTGTATAGTCATGTGAAAAATAAGTACACCCCATGGAAATTGTTTGCTTTTTTGTCATATTTCAAGAAGCAAACATTTGATCATCTTTGAAACATTGCCTATTAATGAAGTTGATATACTTGAACAAAATCCACAAGGGAAATTACCTTTTCAATAATTTATTAATTATTATAAAATAAAGATAACAGAAATATCATTAGAGGTGATATTCTTCTGTGGACAAATTAAATACATCCTTGGCCTCAGAAGCTAGTATTGACCTCTTTAGCACAAATTATTTCTAGTTGGTGTTTTAATTGTCCACCTTGTCCATGCAATATTCTTCCAGTTGCAAGATGTTTGAAGTTTTTCTTGCATGTACTGCCTGTTTCGAATCCCCCACAACATTTAAATGGGATTCAAATCTGGGCTTTGACTAGGCCATTTTATAACCCTCCATTTCTTCTTTTTGAGCCATTCCTTGGTAGATTTGCAAGTGTAATTAGGATTATTGTCCTGTTGAAAGGTCTACTTTTGGTTCAACTTCAATTTATGCAAATTATGTGGTTGAGGCGCAGTTGGTAGAGTGCGTTGTCCACTAATCGTAGGGTTGGTGGTTCGGTTCCTGGCCCAGGTGACTCCACATGCCGAAGTGTCCTTGGGCAAGACACTGATACCCCAAGTTGCTCCCGATGGCAAGCTAGCGCCTTGCATGGCAGCTCTGCTACCATTGGTGTGTGTGTGAATGGGTGAATGAGACACAGTGGAAAGCGCTTTGGATAAAAGCGCTATATAAGTGCCCATTTACCATTAATTAAAACTTTATGTATTAATATTAGTGAGCCCATAGTGGTATTGTTCTGCGTTGTATTGGTGACGAAGTTCACAGTTCAAGTGATTATCTGTACAAAGTTAAGCTACACCAGCGGCACTTTCTGGATGTGGCTTTCTAGAGACACATTTATACAATTTTGCACTTTCTGCTCTGTGCCTTTTATATTTTGTGAAGTTTTGTGGGATTCACCAAATGCAAATCAGCTGTGCCGTGTACACACCTGGTAATTTACAGGTAATTGTTATTTATCAACGTACACACTTGAATAGAAAGAAAATCACATTTTTTGAATGTTTTGTTAATCCAGCAAAAATTGCTTAAGTTTGGCTAATGCAAACATGTGCGCACAACTTTCCTAAAAGAATGAGGGCCAATGTTGCACTGGATAAAAAAGAATACAAAATGAAAATAACATGGTTGTGTTTATGCTAGATATACCAATCACACCTGCATTTATAAACTAAGATAACAAACAATAACAGAAAAATAATATAAAGAGAATTCGACAGAGCAACAAAAAAGTTCGGTTATGTAACCATTTACCAAAAGCAACAACTGTGGTAAGTAACACTTTAAAGAAAACTTATTTGGAGTCATAATACCTCTATAGTTTCACAAGTAATTCAATGGACTTCGCATTTTTTCAAGTCAAATTTGTAGACTGCAAAATACAAGATCTTAATAATTTAAATAATAATCATAATAATAAAAGGGATCATTAAAATTACATTTTGTTTTTATTTAGTACTGCTCTGAGTAAGCTGTTTCACATAACATATGTTTACATAGAGTCCAGAACACAATAATAACAGAATTTACACAAATGTACAAGTTCAAAAGTTTACATTCCCTTGATTCTTAATACTGTATGTTGTTACCTGGATGATCAACGACTATGTTTGTTTTGTGATAGTCATTCATGGGTCCCTTGTCTGTCAGTGGGCAGTTAAACTGCCCACTGATCTTCAAAAAAAATCCTCCAGGTCCTGAAAATTATTTGCTTTCCAGCAACTTCTGCATATTTGACCCCTTTCCAACAGCAGCTATATGATTATGAAATCCATCTTTTCACACTTAGGATAATTGAAGAATCACATACACACTCACACACCCATTCATACACTACGGACACTTTTGACATGCCAATCAGCCTACCATGCATGTCTTTGAACTGGGGGAGGAAACCGGAGTACCCGGAGGAAACCCTGCAGCATGGGGAGAACATGCTAACTCTGCACACACATGGCCCTGGCAGGACTCGAACCCCAGACCCTGGAGGTGTGAGGCGAAAGTGCTAACCACTAAGCCATTTTGTGCGAAACTGGGTGTTATATTTGTAAAATCTTGTTACATTTTTTAAACACAGACTGTATCAGTGACTCAATTCACTGTCACTGATACTGTGAAGTGAAGATGTGTACAAAGTTATTCTACAACCTCAGAACTTCCTGGGTGTCACACTTCTAGAGACGTGCTCCCTCGTGTGTAAAATTCAGTACACACAGCACTATTATACAGAATCCTCACAGAGCTGCGTTCAGCAATGGCTCAACTATACAACTTACTGTACATAGTGAGATTCTCTCTCATACTGAGTCTCAGTATGCTATCAGGTAATATTTTTTTTATTATAAATTATTAATATATTAATTAATGCTCATCTTTGAACCATTAAGCTATTCGTTTCATTAAGCTATGGCTTTTTCACAAAAAAGTTATTTATTTATTATCTTCTTTAAACCAGGCAGATTTGCAGATATAATTGGGCCAAAAGACACAAATGCGAAGATCGACAGGAAGGAAACAGACACTGTTACTCTGAAATGTTCATATAAATCAAACAGCAATTATATTCGATATCTAGAGAACGATATATAGAGAGCACTCCTGATGATCCTCGATAAGAAGCAGAAACAACCAGAGACTTTATTGAACTTACTATGAGGTCTATAGCTCTCAGATTCTGCACTCTTTCACTGCAATCTTAGAAACACGACACATTAATACAGAGTCGGTGAAAGGTTGTACAAAAACATAAAAATGGTATAAGCCTATAGGAATTTCTAAAACCACAGAAGATACTCCTTTCACCAACTTGTTATCAGTTAACCAAAGACACACACATTGTTTAACATATGCAGCTGAAAGAAACAAACTATTTATAATGATTTTCATGTTTAAAGTGTCCGTAGTGTATGAATGGGTGTGTGAGTGTGTACGTGATTGTGCCCTGTGATGGATTGACACCCTGTCCAGGGTGTACCCCGCCTTGTGCCTTATGCTCCCAGCGATAGGCTCCAGGTTCCCCCGCAACCCTGAAAAGGAGTAAGCGGTAGAAGCTGGATGGATGGATAAATAGTGTTTAACTTAGCTGCACACAATTACACTAAATTCAAAAATCTATATAATTCCTGCATAATTTCTGGCCATGGTTCCACATTATTTAATGAATGAAATAGTTAATTTATCATACCATCCACAATTCTATGTTTTGTGCATACTGAGATGCTTTTCTGCTCACCACAGTTGTGAAGAGTGATTATTTGTGTAACTTTATCCTTGCGGGAAGCTTGAACCAATCTAGCCATTTTCCTCTGACTTCTCTTAACAACAATGGGATTCCACCCACAGAACTCACTCAATGATTTTTTTATTATTATTTTAGCACCATTCTGTGTAAACTCTACAAAATCAGCAGTTCTGAAACACCCAAATAAGTGCTTCTGGTACCAACATAGATGCCACGATTAAAGTCACAGAGATCACACTATCTTTTTATATATATATATATATATATATATATATATATATATATATACACACACACACACAGGAAGTGGGGCAGTGGGACTTCCTAAGCTGAGCTGGACAGCAGGACTGCTTCCTCAGCTGTGCAGGGTAGTGGAACGATCTTCGGCTGTGCAGGGCAGCGGGATGGCTTCTTCGGCCGGCAGGAACTCCACCGCCGGGACCTCCCCGTAGGCATCAAGCTGTAGCTCTGAGGTCGCCATGTTAACCTCAGGCCAGAGCTCCACAGCTGAGACCTCCCTGCAGGCCTCAGGCTGGAGCTCTGCTGTTGTCATTGCCCCGCCCCAAAAAAAGTTCAGGGCCAGCCTTCACCTCCGGACTAGGCAGGCTGGTGCAATTCCCCTGCAATGGGAAGCTCCAGGACTTCGAGTAGCTTTGCTGGCAGCATAGCATTATATAACTCCCCTGCAGTGGGAAGCCCCAGGAGTTATGGCCCCAGTAGCTCTGCTGGCTGCGTTTCACGGTGTAGTTCTCCAGCAGCAGGGACGTGGTAAATGGCGCTGGTGGCGACGTGGCGTATAGGCCGGCTTGCTGCAGTAGCTCTTGTTGCGTTATAAGGCAATTGAGCTGAGCAAGTGCCTCGCTGATCTGTTTGCTCTGTTCCCAGAATGACGTGGATGGTGGCGCATGGACCGGCTTGCTGCAGCAGCTCTTGTTGCGTTATCTGGCAAGCAATCCGCACCAGTGCTTCGTCGATACGCCTACTCCTCTCCCAGAGTGCTTGGCCCAACTCAGTGCTCATCCTGATCTGCTGCTTCCACTTGGGTGGCTCAGTATTCTGTTACAGAACGGGACTGGAGGCGGATGCAGATGCAGATCAAAGTCTTTATTATACACATAACTTAATAAGCAAAGAAAATGTGGTCTTCACAGGAAAACGAGAAACTGGAATCGTGGCATGAAATGAGAGCATGAATCAAGGCATGGAAACAAACGATACACACTATATCACCTATCTAACCTATTTAACTTATAATACTGAGTGAAGTGCTCAGTAACCAAGGGGTTTAAATAGTGAACATAATCAAAACCAAAACCATGGACACCAGGGGCAAATTAAAGACACTTAAATTAAACTAAATGCTCAAGCAGGAAGTGAGTGAATCAAAACAAAGTCACGTGACCAGTCAGGAGCCGTGCCACAGTGTTATCTGCTGGCCGTGGTGTAACAGTTTATTGTTACAAACAGGACTTGGAGTCAGGAAGTAACGCAGGAGAGCACTCTTTATTGTGCCACTTAAATAAACACACATGGAGGCAGAAAACCAGATCTAAACATAAAACTAACTCACGCAAAGTTAACTCAAACAGTTCTCCTTTAACTATAAACAAGACAGGAAACAATCCTCTAACAATGGCATGAACACATCAAACTAGAGAATGAACATGTCATTTAACTAGAGCAGGAATATCTAATTAAACTAGAGCAGGAACATCTCATTTGACTAAAGCGTGGCATAAGCATTCTTATCTATGGCAGAGCATCAACGTTCTTATCTATGACAGGACTTAAACTTTCTTGACTATGACAGGATACAAACACTCAACTATGACAGGGTTTAAATTAAGTAATAGGAAAACAGACAGAGAATGGCAACATCACAACCTGGCACCATTATACATTCCATCGTCTTCTGTTAGTCCATGCGTTGTGTGGCTTCAGTGCTTTAATGCCGCTCCATGTGCGCAGCACCGCAAGGGTTTTAAGTAAACAGTATCTTGATTGCTGACAGCTGGCGAAACTTAACCCAGCTTTAGTGTCCATGAGCACTTCAATCACGTGCACATGTGCGGTCCCAAGTTGCTCACGCACGTTGTCGCCACAGCGCCATCTGCTGGCGGTACTGTAAAATTTATTTTCATTGTGAGTCTGTAAAAGTAAGTATAGGCATTTACACAATCAGCAATATAACCAAGCTTTGACGGCTAAAAAGGTGTTGCTTTAGCCGGTTAACGTAGGTTTAATTTCCTAATTTTTCAACATAATTTACTGCTCTTCAACCAGAAGTATGAATAACCAGCTGCTCAAAAACTCACCACTATTATAGGTAACCACAGATTCGCATGACAGTAATGAGCAGTCAAAGTACCTAGATGTTCGGAATTTGCCCAGATCAGAAAATCACACATCCATCCATTCGCTGAAGCCAACTTTTGATTATGACAGTGAAATAACAACACAAGGCACAGAGATTAGTTTAACTGGATATACTAAATGCAATGCACAATAAGATCAAGTGCAATGGCAAAGTAATAAAATGTAAAAAAAAAAAAAAAAAATGGATCCCAAATATACAGAAGAAGTTCCCAAATATACAGAAATTATCAAAATTATAAAATGATCAGTACAGTTGTGAGTGCATTCAAACTAGACTAGACTGTTACAATAAAACTAGGTCTGTTACAATAATAATAGACTAGGTCTGTTACAATAAAATTTCACAGTCCATTGAGTGCACTGATATTGGATTAATGCAAGGTGGGTGTCTTCCTCCAGGGAAAGCAAGTGCCAGTGTGTACACAGTTCTACCTGACCCCTTCAGGCAAGAGGAAATAGATCAATGCTCTCTGGCTCAGTATCTCTAGGTTGCAACCTCCTAGCTACAACTGGGCTCTATATCAAGTGGGGTTGGCTTGCCATCCAGTACTGGAACAGTTTTTCCAAGGAGCTCCAGAATCTCCACCGCTGGTCCAGACTTACAAGTCAAAAAGAGTCAGCCCCTGAGAAGCTTCTGACTCTAAAGATAGCTCTTCTGCTGGCCCTGACATCTCTCAAGCGAGTAGGAGATGTACAAGCTCTCTCCGTTGCCCCTTCATGCCTTGAATTTGCCCCTAGCTAAGGCCTTCCTGTATCATAGGCCAGATTATGTTCCTAAAGTAAAGTGTTCAGGGAACAGGGTTACATGCGTAACCCAGACATTCTCTTATAAGGAGAGAGAGAGAGAGAGAGAGAGAGAGAAATCTTTCCACAGATGCAACAAAAAACTTTACTTGATGTTTATACAAAATATGATACAAGTGGTATATGCCAATCAGCCTTAACATTAAAACCACTGACAGGTGAAGTGAATAACATTGATTATATCATTACAATTACACCTGTCAAGTGTGGATATTTTAGGCAGCAAGTGAACAGTTCTTAAAGATGATGTGTTGGGAACAGGGAAAATGGGCAAACGTAAGGCGCTGAGAGACTTTGACAAGGGCCAAATTGTGAATGCTAGAGGACTGTGTCAGACCATCTCCAAAACATCAGGTCTTTTAGGGTGCATGCAGCAAATAGTACTTACCAAAGGTGGTACAAGGAAAGACAAGCTCATGGGTGCCCAAGGCATATTGATGAGTGGAGAGCAAATGCTAGCCTGTCTGGTCTAATAGCCCAGAAGAGCTACTGTAGTATAAATTTACCAAACAAGTTCATGCTGGCTATGACAGAAAGCTGTCAGAACACAATGCATTTTGCTGTGTATGTGGCGGTGGCCTCATTGTTCAGGAATGGTTTCGTAAACATAACAGAGTTTAAGATGTTACGTTGGCCTCCACATTTCCTATGATCTCAATCCAAGCAAGAATCTGTGGGATTCATTGAGCCCCCACCTTGCAACTTACTGGACTTAAAGGATATGCTGCTAACATCTTAGTGACAGATACCACCTTCAGTGGTCTTGTGGGGTCCATGCCTTTATGGTGAGAGCTGCTTTGGCAGCACAAACACACACACACACACACACACACAGAATGGTTGTTGACATTTTTGTACTGCTGTTCTGTGCAATTCATCAGATTGTTAGAAAATGTTTTAAAGAATGTGCTGGAAATGTTTATAAAAGGTTAAGAAGCAGAAAAAATAAATGAATTTAAACCATTAAAAAAATTCCTGTGTTGACCAAAAGTTTAATTCTAATATATTATTTTGTTTTTATAAATGATTAGGCTTAACTAAAAGGTCAAAAAGAATGTAAAATGCATTGATTCTAATACGGGTCTACTTATGGAAGAGTGTAGGGTCCAATCACTCATGTATCTAAGTTAATGTAAAGTGGACGCCTATGAGTCAATTACTGATGACTTATAAACGTTAGTAATGTCACGAGTCCTCCTTTGTGCGCAGCGCTATAGAATATGTGAGCGCGTGCGAGCATATTCATGTCAACATGTCAACAGCAGTGACATTTGTACACGTGTCATGTTGTTGTTGACGTCATGTCTCCGCCCCGTCGTGTCATGGTATCACGTATGTCTCCGTATTGCCCTAGTAGTAGTAGAGTAGTAGTAGCAGTTGTGGAGCTAATGATATCGGCATATAAATGTGCACTTATATAGTGCTTTTATCCAAAGCGCTTTACACTGTGTGTCATTCTCACACACACACACGGTAGCAGAGCTGCCATGCAAGTTGCTAGCTTGCCATCGGGAGCAACTTGGGGTTCAGTGTCTTGCCCAAGGACACTTCGGCATGTGGAGTCAGCCGGGCCGGGAATCGAACCGACAACCCTACGATTAGTGGACATCCCGCTCTACCAACTGCGCCACAGCCGCCCATATACCGGGAGCCATGACACGCATAATGCGGGTAATTAGATTAGAAGTAGATTCAAAGTAGATATAGATAGAATCAAATATAGTTAGAATCGTTGTTCATGCCATGTGTCATAGGTCTTGTTCATGTGCCCTAGTCCTAGTCATAGTCAAGGTTAGTTAGCTTCTAGCATAGCTTCTAGCCTAGTAGCTTAGATGTAGATTGTAGATTAGAAGTAGATTAGATGTAGATATAGATAAGACTAGATTATAGTTCATAGTTCTTGTTCATGTCCACAGTCATAGGCATAGTCCTAGTCCATGCCATGGTTAACGTTTAGTTTAGAGAGTTAAGCGATGATTATGTTTGCTATTTAAGCGCCGTGGTTACAGAGCATGGCGTGGGGTTTTTGTTGTGGCTTTGTTGTTGCTTTGATGCTATATTGCTATACCGGTATATCGTTTCTATGCTACGTTTCATATGTCTCGGTAAGGACTACGTTTGTTTCGAGTTTTTGTTCAATTATGTTCAATAAAGAGTTTAATCTGCGCCTGCATCTGCCTCCGTCTACGTACCTGTGACAAGTAATCTGTGAAAGTGCACCTCAATGAAAAGTGGATGCCTGTGAACCATTTACACGAGTTATAAACAGGTGTCCACTTTGGCAGGTATTTCATTAGAGTGACCCTTTTTATTCATGCAGTTATAACTGCCTATCAATGATTTATATTGCACTTGTAAATGAGTTATTACTCATTAATGAATAATATAATATAATGAATATAGTTGTTATATAATTGACTTGTTGTTTTATTAAACTGACAAACCTGCACTCGCTTCTGTCTGCGCCTCCATATCGTGACAACAGGTTCTCTTGTAACTGGGGTGTTTATGATAATGTTAATCCCTAAAAACTACTAACTTTTTTGCATATACAATTTTCATGTTTAAATGACAACCAGCTGAGATCAGGTACACTACCTTTACACATCAGTTGTATTAAGACTTCATGTGCTCACCTCAACTGTAAGTCACTGTGGATAAAGTAAGACATGCAACCCAAATAAAATGCAGTGTTTTTCCACACACAGTGTTTACCAAATGAATACCACTGTAACCTTCATTCAATTCAGCAAACCTCACAAACACATACAGTATGATGTGCACCACTTCCCTTTAAGGCCTAATGACTCAGTGACATCATTGATAGCACCTGTTTTTATCCCCTCATCTCAGAATTTTTTTTTCCAATGCAATATACAGATTTAAATATTTGTTTTTACTTGCTACAAATTTTTATCATGCATGGTCTTATGACAAGTTCCCTATGTGAGGCTGAATGTAAAGCCAGAATGCAGCAGCGACTCAACAATCTGTCAATAACATTAGTGACACTGTCATGTGATGCTATGGGTATAGATTCATGAAGCTTTATGTTCTGGCTTGATTATGTAAACGTTAAAAACATTATGTCCTTTTCTCTATGACAGGTTCATGGCAGGTCCATGGCAGATTCACTCACAAACTTGTCAATGAAGGTGATAATGTTACTCTGTCCTACAGATACAAAAGAAGTGCTACAGAAAGCACTCTGTAATGGTACAAGCAATATCCAAAATCAACACTTGAGTTCATTCTTTATATATTTCAAAATGCAGGTCCAATTCCCAACATCCCCCCAAGAATGTCTGCTGAAGTTAATGGAAATAAAGTGGATCATCTCATCTCATCTGCTGCTGTATCAGCTTCTGCACTATATTACTGTGCTCTGGTGACTGCACTGTACAAAAACTTTGACACACTTTACATATATATTCAAAGCAGTTCTGCTGATGATTTTTAGAAATTTCAAGTGTATTTTTGCCGAGATTTTATCTTTCTCTCTCACGACTTATGAAGACTTTACACAGTATTGTTGGCACATACTTTAGACAGTATTGTTGGCACATTGTTGTTGGTATGCAGACAGTAACCTGAGCTCAAACTTGAACAGGAATCCATGGCACTGTGAAGCAGCAATGCTACCTGCTGCCTCCACCTCACAGTTCATCACACCTGAAAAGTGGAAATTAAACAACATTTTGACATTTGTTGTTGGTGGCTATTTTCCTTTGCATAGGAAGTAATGATATACAATCACTTTTAAGAGTAGTTTCACTTTTGGTTTTTCTGTGCATTGTCATTAGTCAGGATATGTGAACTGTTAAATCTGCCTGAATACTACATTTCATTGAATACTGAGATTATGATCATGGTGCTCTAATGTACAGCTCTAATCTTCACATTTGCAGATTAATCTATAGTATCAGCAAAATGATGAGTCAACACTGTAGGCTCAAATTTGGCCTATCACACTTAACATAGAAACAGATACTCACATATTCAATTTGAAAGAAAAATAAGACACCAGCCCTGAGTGAGAAGAAGCAAGGGTCCAGGTTTAATAATTCCATTCCACCACATGAGATCCACACCGTTGAGAGTCTCAAAAGTGATCTAACATCCGGAGCTGAAGCTCCCTTATTTATACAGTTTTCTAAATCCAAACACCAATATGTTTAGAAAAAGCTTTCCCATAATACCATTACGTACATGACTCAACATTTTGAGAGACCTTGTACTCACAGGGTCCGCTGTTCACATAGACAGTTATCTTGTGATTCTAGCCGTTCCCATCGACCGTTATCTCGCCGCCCTAGTATGGCTCAAATATATTATAAACGGCCCGTCTTGATTCTCTCTTAAAAATTAAGGCCTTCGTCTGTGTCACCCCGTTAGAAGAGGACTCTCCACACCTTTGCGCAAGTTAAGTTGTAACAAGTAAGGTTTCCTACGTTACATTTTTGTGTTTCTTTCATATTTGTTCTGCATTTCTGTTTTATAATGTTTTTTTCTTTCATATTTGTTCTACATTTCTATTTTATAATGATTGCAAATATTTTACCCCTTTCACTGTACTCCATACATCATAATATCCTTATAATATACTTATAATCCCTATACTCCTTTTATTATACTTATAATATCCTTATACTCCTTTTATTATCCTTATAATATTCTTCATTCCTTCTGTGTGTGTGTGTGCGCGCTTCTGTATCTGTTTTTCTGTGTGGGTGTCTGCATAGGCCTCTGTGTGTGTGTGTGTGTGTGCTTCTGTATCTGTGTGTCTGTGTGTGTGTCTGCATGGCTGACCTTGTCTGTGTGTGTGTGTATCTTTCTGCCTGCACTCCCCAGCTCCTAGATATCTCTGTGAATAATCAATTATAATGTTAATCTGAAAGTGTGAGTCCAACTCATCAATATCACCGCCTATTACACTTCATTCTCTTCTATGTGTCCTAGGTGTCCATCACTTTTCCTTATCTCCTTTACTGGAGGGGCTGGATTTGGATCTGAACACTCGCTATCAGCTTGCGCATCTCACTGCTGACATCACTATGCTACTCGATGTTCTTCGCACCCCCTCTGGACATGCAGGGATCCCCCCACCTCTCAGATACAGAATCCGCCCTGCGAATGTGTGTATTGATGCTTCTACACAGACAGACCCTCTGCCTGACCCTTCCTCCAGCTACCTGACTGATGATGATGTGGCCTTCTCTGACTATGATCACTCTCCCCTTTATCATCTGCCAGTCCTGAGTACTCTCCCTCATACACCTCAGCTGGCTATCCCACGCCCCCTGAACTCACCCCATTTTATCATCTGTTTTCTCCCTACCGCTCTCCCCCACTCTCAGATTATCTACCCACCAGCCCAGTGAATTCTCAATAAAGGCAGCCTTGTAAATTCCCAATAAAGTTACTTACTACTTATCCTTGGTCTCCCTCGTGTTTATTTCTTGTGTTTTTCATATACAACAACACATAGAGAGAAAGCATAGCAGTTTGAGGACTAGTGAAAAGGCAAAACTAAACAAAATCTATGGACAAAACAAAATTACATTACTGTTGACCTCAGGTGATCAGTCTGTGTTGTTCTGCTGGTGTGATCGCAGAGACAGTCAGGGGTTACATGAACCAGGAAAATCCCAGCAGTGTCTCAATTTGTGCACATAGTGAAAATCATTGCGCACAGTGAAAATCATTAGCAACATCATCAGAGTGTCTCTTACCTTTAGTGAGGATCCTGTTTATGGATGTCCCCTCCCATCCTGCTAACAGACTCTTCACTCACCTGCCATTTGACAGAAGGTATCAGAACATCTGGGCCACCACCAGACTCTGTAACAACTTTGTCCCCCAGACAGTCAGGCTCAGTAATTGAAGAAAATAAACAAAAATTATTTAATCAGAGGGCTTTACTACAAGCAAGCTAAAAATAAAATACTTGGTGTTTCGGTATGGTATCCAGCAGCCATAGTGCTCTACACAAAATGTTGTGTTTTATGTGTCTAATTTGTCTCTTAGAAATACATAATAAATGCTTAATAAACTGGGGATACAGGGTATACAGGGTAACAGCCTTCCTCCCAAACTAGGACCTCCACCTGTAGGCATAATATAAGTACTCAGAGATGAATAGGTAAACAATCTGAATTATTGAGCACTTTAACATTTCCAATTAATGTGCTTTTGTAATGTAAGGGTGCAATAAAAAAGGACCATAGACTTATACACTAGTGCAAATTATATAAATCAAACTGAAATTTATTAACAGCTGGAGTATTAAAAGTGGTATAGTATTACCATGATGAAATGTGCTTTAATGTAGTTCTCCTTAAATCTAAATGTTTTAATATACCTTTTTTCTCTTATGTTCTGCAGAAGTGTCACAATCTCCCTGTCTGGCAGTGCGTTTAAAGAGATGAAAGGGCACTCACATGCACGAGCTATGTGCACGAGTGCTCAGCAAGTGCATGCTCCTCTGATTTTGACAACCATGGCATTGTTTACCACGGACACATGCATTTGTTATGTTTCTGTTCGGTCTGCTCACTGTTCTGTCATTAGCTGTTGTTCGAGCATGTGTCTAGATTGCTGTCAACAGTCAGCACTTTACGTTGATTAAGTTTGCTTATATACTGCTCACCTCCCAGTACACATGTGGCAGGAACAAGGTGAATCTGAGGATTTGTTGCATCAACTACGCCACCTAGGGGACGGGAGGCCGGCCCCCAGGACAAGAAACTAAACCAGACTAACCCCTGAGGGTAATTCGAGCACACAGGTTCGTGAAACCCAAGGAGCCGGAGATTTTTTTATTCCAACAAGACACATTGATTGTGGACTGTCCGGTTGAACCGCTCACACTGCCCATTACCTGCAGGGTGGTAAGGGGTAGTGCGAGACTTAGCAACTCCATACAGGTCACAAAGCTGATGGATGAGGGAACTCTCAAAGCTTTTTCCTTGGTCTGAATGGATTCGGCTCGGGACACCAAACTTGTAAAACCACTCATTCAGCAAGACACGTGCCACCGTAGGCGCACGCTGATCCCGGGTAGGAACTGCCTGAGTGAATTTGCTGAACACATCAGTCATGACGAGGACATTCTCTATACCACCGTTAGATGGTTCCATCACTGTGAAATCGATGGCCAAGATTTCATTTGGCCTAGAAGCCAACAAGTGGCCCATAAAACTGTGTGACCCAGTCCCAGGATGCTTTGCCACTTGGCACCGTCCACACTCTTGGCACCACTGTTTGATGTCTGTAGACATCCCTGGCCAATAGCATCGGGACCTCACCAATTCGGTAGTTCTCTCAATGCCCTGGTGGCCATGTTCCTGGTGCAATTTTGTCAGGACGTCTGGCTTCAAGACAGCTGGCAAAAGGAGTTGAAGACACTCTTCCTTCCCTTCAGGGCGGAAGATCCGACGATATAAAAGCCCCTCCCTCTCTACCAGACGATCCCACTGACGCAACAGCATGGCCACACTCTTAGGGGCCCGCCGTTTCTCTTCTGGAGTTGGTGGGACTTGCCTCTTCCAGAATATCAGAACCTCCTGCAGGAGGGGGTCAGCCTCCTGCAAGGAGCGAATGTCAGAAGGGGGGTGAGATGGAAGGACGTTGACCATAAATTGGGTAGCACAAACTTGGGGTGTCACTGAAACTTGCTGCAAAGGTTCGGGGACAGCAGTACCAGGGAGGATATGCTCCCCCAAGTCATGACCAGACATATACTGGCGTGACAACGCGTCAGCATTCTGATTACTGCGTCCTGACCGGTATTTAATCTCAAAGTCAAATGCAGCCAGCTGAGCTGCCCACCGTTGTTCCATAGCCCCAAGTTTTGCTGACTGAAGGTAACTCAACGGATTGTTGTCCGTAAAGACGACACATTTCTGACCAAGGAGGTATTCCCTAAATTTTCAGTCATGGCCCACTTGAGCGCAAGGGAATTCCAGTTTCATTGAACTGTAATTGTTCATATTGCGCCGTGGGCCGAAGACCTCTGCTGGCACAGGCTATGGGTTTAACCCCCGTTTCCTGCTCCTGTCACAGAACTGCTCCCAGGCCATTAAAACTAGCATCCACCTCCAAGATAAAGGGACGCGAGAAATCAGCATAGCCAAGGACTGGGGCGGAGACCAACTTGGCCTTCAATGTCTCAAAGCTGTGCTCACAGTCCGGTGTCCATGCGGTGGAGATAGACTGTCCTAACCCTCACTTAGACTTGGTGCCTCCAAGTTCAGCCACCAGTTTGTTTAAAGGGCTAGCCAGCTTTGCAAACCCTTCTACAAACCGCCTATAGTAACTGGCAAATCCCAAGAACGAGCGCAGTTCTGACACATGGCTCGGACGTTGCCAGCTGGCTACTGCCTCAATCTTAGTTGGATCTGTGGAGACTCCTTGACTGGAGATAATATGTCCTAAATAACCAACTTCCTTACGGAAGAACACACACTTCTCTAATTTTGACTTTAACCCTTCTTTGTGAAGTCGACTGAGGACGACTTCTAAGCGTTGGAGGTGTTGAGAGACAGAGGCAGAAAACACTATGATGCCCAGGTACAAGAGCAGTGAATGGCTTTGCTGATCCCCAAACAGTCTCTGCATTAGCCGCTGAAACATGCTTGGAGCGTTGCATAAGCCAAATGGCATCCGGTTCCACTCGAAGAGGCCAAAAGGTGTACAAAAGGCCGTTTTGACCTTGTCTGGCTCGGAGACAGGGACCTGATTATAACCACTGGCCAGGTCTAACGTTGAAAACCAACAGGCCCCTGACAGGGCATCAAGACTCTCCTCAATCCGTGGAAGGGGAAACGCATCCTTTCGTGTTCTACTATTAAGTAGGCGGTAGTCCACAAAATACGCAAAGTGCCATCTTTTTCTTGGCCAACACAATAGGCAGGCGTATGGACTGCCGCTCTCACGGATGACATGGGCGTCCAGAAGTTGGTTAATATGGGCCTTCACTGTCTCATATTCGGATGGAGGAATACGCGCTATAACGCTGCCGTACTGGGGTATCATCCAGCAGGGGATGCCATGTGCAATGAGGTTCGTACAGCCTAGATCACCCTCATGGGCAGAGAAGACAGAGCTGTACCGCAAAAGTAAGTCTCTAACCTCAGACTGTTCTTATTCAGACAGGGCACCCAAGTCTGCCGCCAGAATCCGGTCCTGCACAGCACTCGTGACTACTTGGGAGGAAACGGTTGCAGTGGTAAACCTCACCTCAGTTACGCCTGTGGGCAGGCTAATGACATGGGCGGAAGTTACTGACCCTACACTGACGCGTGGGTAGAGAAAAACGTCAGTTACCCCGACATTAACCACTGGAACGAACACAGTGCCCCCAACGATTTGAACGAGGCAAGCGACGCCAGCAGACCAGCAGGTAATCCAGATTCTGGAGGCTCGAAAAGTGCAACCAAACCCGCAAGCTGTTCAAAACAAGTACAAGCCACAAACTTCATTACCCCACCAGGTATACGTACAGCCTGTGTGCCACGAACCCGCACCGTACCTCTGGAAGCATTCTGACTTTTAATGGCTGATTGATGGCACTGCTGGAGTGCCTTAAAGATGGGCCCCGGAGCTTGAGTCACAGGAGGGGAATCAAACAGAGAGGGGCCATAGGCCCCAAAGAGCTCTTGATAACAACGACTAATAACGTTCATGCCTAACACCCCAGGAATGGCAGGGGGAACCCCCGAGGGGTCCCGTACCACTAAAATGCCACAACGCGGGATGGTCTTACCACATAGGACAACGTCAAGTTCTAAATACCCGATATAGGGGATTGCCAGGCCATTGGCAGCTTGAAGCCGAAGCCAATGACAGGAGTGAAGGCGATCATGGCCCCAGGGTTCAAATTGCTGACAGAAATAGCTCTCCGTTACTGTAGACACCATAGATCCGGTGTCTAGTAGGCATTGGACCATAACACCCCCCACTAACACATCAATATTCGGACAAGAGGACATCAATCTAGACACCACACCCACTTGTGAGCCAGTGAAGATCCCATCTGAGCTGTGGCTCAACAGCTCAGTGGGAATCAGTTTTCCGACTGGCGAGACCCGTGGAAAGACCTGGACCGGCCTGAAGAAGGAGCGGAAGAGGAATTAGGACGAGGTTGAGAGCAAACTCGTTCCCCGTCACAGTCTTTTTCAAAGTGACCTGGCTGTTGACAACGACGGCAAACAAAAGGGGCATTACGATAAGGACGATTGGGCATGGTGGAGGTTTGCAATGCAGCTACAGTCTGAGTGAGCTGATTCAGCTGCTCTTGTTGGTGCTTCAACATGGCCTTTAACTCACCCAACTCTGAACCTGGAGGAGTAACTGGAGTAGTGGGCTGAGAGGTGCCTCGCACAGCATACTGCAGGCCATAAGCCGAGGGTAGGGAAAAGCTACGGGCTCTAGCACCTGCCGGAAGTCCTTCCCTTTCCCATCTCAGGGCTTCCCTACGGATTTCTAGCAAGGTGGTGGACCCGGATATATTGTTTCAACTCTCTACGAAGGGAACTATCCAAAACATGTTCTACGAACTGATCACGAAGTAAAACCTCTGCATTAAGCACACCACCTAGAGCACACTGCCTGACTTTATCCATTAAAGCCATTAAGGCCAAGGAAAATTCCTGCAAAGTCTCTCCTTCTTCTTGCTGTCTAGAAAAAAATGCCTGCTGCAAGGTTACATAAGATTGGGAGGGACCATAAAGTTCCTTCAGAATGTCTAAGACCCTGACTGAGTCAACACGCTCTGCACCGGGTCGGTACTTAATTTCCTCCTTAGCCTCTCCCTCCAAATGATCAAAGATTAAAAATGCCTTATCAGCAGTAGACAAATGGCGGGCCCGCATACATGCCTGTACCTCCTCGGTCCACTCAAGTATACCTATCCCTGTCTTCCCATTAAACATGGGACACTTACGCTCTCGCGGTAAAACAACCAGGCGCTCAGTTACTGGCGCGGCTGGTGTAGGACCAGATGGTCCAGGAGCTAGTGGATCAGGATTAGGAATGGGTTGGGGAGTTGACCGTTCCTGTAGTAAGCGCTCTTCCTCAGCTCTGAGCTGCAGCACTAGGTCACGAAGCTGCTCTGGACTTAACTCCTCGTCCCCCATACTTGAAAGGGGAAAGCTACACTAACTACACACAACAACCCTACCTTTAGGTAGATATTCCAGGGCTCCTGGGCAAGAAGCTGCTGCTTTGTCCCACTGTCAAACAAATACCATCCATTAACACCGTTACAATCAAAACAGTTCAGAAAAGAAACAAATAAACGCACGTCTCTGGTGTACACAAGAGGGATCCTGCCAACTACGCCAAAATGTGGCAGGAACAAGGTGAATCTGAGGATTTGTTGCATCAACTACGCCACCTAGGGGACGGGAGGCCAATTTTTATTCCAACAAGACACATTGATTGTTACCATTGCACGGTAAAACATGACCATACAATTGACACTCTGACGGAAAGGTCCCACCGACACAGTGACCAGGGGGCTGCTATATGGGCACAATAGCTATGGGATTGACTAGCAACTTGCTATTGGGCGAATGACCTGGTCTCAGGGGAAGGGTAACTAGAACGGGGGAAATGCTTACCACAGCGAGCCGGACCACTGCAGGACAGAGGGGAGGGGGGTCCAGAAAATACACCATGCGTGAGAGAAACACTGCAATCCAAACAAAAGACACCTCAATGTGCACACAGCAAGGGAAAGTGAAAGCCTCCACCACGAACTCAGTCCTCCGCTCACGTGGGCCACACTGCCCCTGTCCGCCAACGGGGAAAAGGAAACACAAGCACCGATTAACAGAGTGGTTGATCTTACGAGCCAGGGGTGCTAGCAGTACTACAAATAGCTACTTATCTTGAGCAGCAGGTTTGGTGCTCCAGCTCCGCACGGATCAATGGTCAAATGGGACAGCCACCCTGGTCACAGCATTGGGATTGTAAACCAGCATGCATACACACCCACACGCCCACACACACACACCTGTTGAGCCAGTTGTTTCACCTACACGCACACCAAGCTACCGGTATCCCACGTCACTAACCAGGAAGTCCTTTCACTGACTGAAGGCAAAACCCCCTGCCCCCAAAATCCTTTAAAAAATAATACCCCCCCCCCCCCCCCTAAATAAACCCCCCCCCTCGTCCCCCCCCCCCCCCCCCCCTTTTCCCCCCCCCCCACACCAGAGGGGTAGATTCACTAGAGATAGATAGAGATAATCATTGTCCATGTTATGTTCCTTGTTAGATTTAGTTAGGTTAATCTTTAGATTAGTCCATTTAGTCCACATGGTTTTTCTGCTCCCAGTTCTTTGTATGAGTTTATGTTTCTTGTTTTGTGTCTTGACCCTGTTTTCTGTTAATTCCTGCTTTGGTCCGTTTATGCCTGCTTGCTGATTGCCTGTCTTGACTACGTTTTGTATAACGATTTGTATTTGACTGCCTTAGTCTCTTTTAATAAAATTGTTAACTGCACTTACATCCATCCTAACCTCTTCTACTTACGTTCGATTACGTATACTTCCGCCTAACATGGATGCAGCAGGAAGACATCATGCTATGAAAACCATGGAAGTAGCAGGAGGGAGCCTTATCGGGAAACGCTCAGATTACTGGCCACATTTCATGTCTGTGCAGTTCCCTCAAAGGTACACTGTTGAACTCCCGCCTGAGACAGCAGAATTGAGGAGCTACACACTGGAGTTCCTCTGCAGCTGCCAGGTATATTTCTACAGCTTTCTGCAGCCAGTGCTCTTCAGATTTAGATGGATAAAACAGAACTTTGTGAGATATATCTGCTTTTTCATTAAATGTTTTGAATCTGGTACAGACTTTGTGCGAATCTGGTGGGACTGTTTAGATTATAATAATTGCTTTGTTCCAATAACTGCTGTGTGAACGTTTTAAAAATCAGGGAGCAGTCAAGACCATTGTAAATAATTTAGACTTCTGCCAGATTGCGCGTTGTGTAAGTCACTTATAATTTCTAGACCTGTAATTAATATATATAAAAATATTCCCAGATTGTGTGAACCAGAAAAAGGAGACAGGGTACGTTCCATGACGATTTACAAAGGTGGGAAAGAATCTCGATAGTTATACTTGAAAAATTATTCACTGTCTTAAGGAATTGTGAAAACTCATGCTTGTCAAGCATAAATTTGGCTTATTTTTATTTATTTATTTTATTTAATTGTGGAGATGGATTTTTCTGATACTAAAACTAATAATAGAAAGGTACACTTTGAAAACTCTTTACTGAAGTGTGCATTAGAATAAGATGGTGAATAGTTAATGTTGACTTCGGGTTTTTGCATGGAATACTAGTGTCTGGATTAGGCAGCATTGCATAAAGGTTTCTTTTGCTGACATGTTGTGCTGATGTGGCTCTCACTGCAGTGAGTTTGTGAGTTAGTTTAATTACAGTCTCTTTGCAACAGTGCAGTTTGAAGTAATTTGTTTCTTTTCTGAACTGTAGATTGGTGAATGAAATAAAGTAGTAAAATATATATATTATATGGTGTGCTATGGATATGTCACACAACGTCCATGCATTGCAATATTTAAATAATACAGAGCAGTGGTCACAAACACGAGGAATGGAGCATATACTGCACAATCTGTGAGTGAATTGAAAGTCTTTATACTGTAGCTGTGACTGAGCTGTGAACTGGATGCAGGTGTGTGTGATCTGGGAATTGCAGTCCATGGCAGCCATGTTTGTGGACCGCAGTGCAGGATGGGAAATGTAGTTTGTGACATGAGTAGAGTTAACACTACCTTAATATGATCAAATATGGTTTAAATGAAATGGATACATTTATAGAGGGAATTTTATGCCTTTCACAAATGGCACTCAGCAAAGGAAACAAATGGGTGTTAAATTGAAACAAAGCTCACAGATGATACATTTTATGTTAGACTAAGCTAAAGACATTTACGCATTACTCCTAATTAGATATATTTAAAATAAAGTGAACAAAATTAAAGGTGTCATGTATGAAGGGTCTGAGTGATATTTTGAGTGTGGTATAGTTGTAAAAGGACAGAGAGTGCATGCATGTCTACCATTTAAACCAAACACTATTGTTGTACACAGTTTAAAACAAATTCAATAGGTTGTTTTGAATAAAAATTAGTGTGATAAAAGAGACTAGAGAACTGTAAATACATGTCTAGATCTCAACCTAATTTACTCTATTGTTAGTTCTGTATTATTGGGATTACAACTCGTTAACACAGATGGGATATCAACATGTTAGGTTAGTGTACATCACAAATAGTCCTAGAATAAAGGAAGTTTGTTCTTTCATTCAACAGAAGGATTTTGAGAAAGGAACTAAGGAAGGGATATGAATGAATCTTTGCCAGTTGGGGTTGTATTTTTAAAGACAGCAGACTGGAGCTCTGTGACGGATTTGACGGATTGGCTGGATATGAGAGTGGAGGACCCCTTTGTGAGAGCTGTTGTCCCTTCGATTGGATAGGTTGAGATTACTTCATAAGTGTCACGAGTCGTGACGGAGCGGATACAGGACGGATAAATTCACAGTTAGGATGAGACCTTTATTTGTTAGACAAGAGAAACAGGAAACAACACATGACACACACAATGTACTCAGCTAACTATGCTATGCTATGCTACGCTGCACTACGCTATAAGCTAAGCTATACTAACGACACATTAACCATGGCATGGACTATGATTATGGCTATGGCTATGACACATGAACATGGACATGAACTATGAGACTATGAAACATGGCATGGAACAAACACTCTCAACGTCTTAGTCTATATTCTAATCTAATCTATATCTAATTCTACAATCTACGCTACCCTATAACCTACTAGTCTATAAGCTATGCTATGCTATAAGCTAAGCTTCTATGCTAACTAGTCTAGACATGGACTAAGACTATGGCTATGACTATGACACATGGACTATGGACTATGGCATGGAACAAAGACTCTATATCTATATGAAGTCTAATTACCCGCACCGTGTGTAGCACGGCTCATGGTATATATACATACCGGTCTCAATCAGCCTCGAACTGCTAACAGCTGTGGGCAATACAATAACACACATGACTAGACAACACAAGACAAGACAGGGCGGAGACATGACATCAACCATAACAAAAGACACGTGGTTATGCACGTGTCGGAATGTCATTGCTGTCAATGTAGAAGCAGGCGCATGCGCACCAGTGCTTAAAGCATGCTGCTTCATGGGGGAATCATGACAATAAGGCTTTCATACTTGATAAAGCTTTCTAAAATTTTTGATAGGACACAGAGCTTTGGGATTGGACTATAATGATCTAATATAGTGGATGAAGGGACATGCTCAATTAGTCTAGCAATATTACAGCAAGCTATGATAACAACCGTGATAATTTCTGCAATACAACACACTCAGAACCAATGTTTAAGGCTGGAAGAGGATGGCATTTTACACAAAAGTTGCAAAATCAATGAACTAGACATCCCAGTAGCTCCAATACTGCTTGATGTCTCTACTAAAACCTGTTCCAATCCACATGATATTATTTTTCTGTTGGAAAACTGTGTTCAGCTCTTTTTCAAGTGTGCCTGCATATGAGAGCTCAAGGCCGTTACTCCCCTTAACATTCCTAGATCAGTAATACACCTGGGAGCATCTCCCTCAGGGGCTGTGGACTCCCCTGCAATCTACTCCTCTGTGGTCAGAGACTCACTTGCACGCTCCCAAGGCTGACAGGACATGATTGGGGTCATCCTCCACCCCATAAAGCACAACAAATGTTTCAACTGGACGTTATCAATTATGGTCTACAATGGATCACTGATTGCTCTCTTCATGACAAAATCTTGAGATCTGGGTGTTCTTTGGAAAAGCCTGACAATGAATGGACTTATGCTCTGCACCAGTACTATGGCTGGCAAACTAAAACAAAGCCTTTTTCTTATAATTGACTGAGAGAGGGGGAGCCACTGGGGGAATATGACGATATAATCAGGAATATGGGGCACTTGCAGATCTTTAGTTTATTTATCAACAACACTGGATTTGGTGGCATATGGATTGCCAGCACATTTGCGTGCCATGGCTGGAGCTGCTCTTGTAGTGCAGATCACTGGGTGTGAATGCAGAAAAGAGAAATTAATTTGTTTCATATTCTGTTTCATGAAAACTATTATAGGGTAATGTACATGCAAGTACTATAAAAAAAAAAGAAATGTAACAAACTTACATTTTTACTCAAATTTTTTACTCAAAAAAACAAATTTACTCATAATGTAGAGATGGTGTGTCTGAAAGTGTCTTTTCTCAACAAAAATCCAGTCAGGAAGCGAAACAGACAAGGTCAAGTTATTTTTAAAGAGTGAAACAACCTTTTACCTGATCCACTGAGAACATCGCTCTGCTTACCTGTTCCGCTGAGGATATTGCTATGCATTCCTGTTCCGATGAGGACGTCACTCTGCTTTCCTGTTCCAATGAGGACGTCGCTCTGCGTTCCTATTCCAATGAGGATGTCGCTACGCATTCCTGTTCCAATGAGGACGTCGCTACGCATTCCTGTTCTGATGAGGAAGTCGCTACATGTTCCTGTTCTGATGAGGACGATGCTACGCGTTCCTCTTCCACTGAGGACATCACTACGCATTCCTGTTCTGCATAGGATGTCACTCTGCTTTTCTGGTCTGCTGAGGACATTGCTCTGCTTTCCAGTTTTGATGAAGACGTTGCTCTGCTTTCCTGTTTTGCTGAGGACGTCGCTCTGCCTTCCTGTTCTGCTGAGGACGTTGCTCTGCTTTCCTACTCCTGTGCAGTCTCCTGGTTCAGCTGGTGAAATTTTGCCCAGGGGGCCTGGACCGCCAATGAAGAGGAGTGTTTTGTGGTGCTCCCGGAGGAGTGCCCTTGGAGGGGGTTATGTCATGATCTCCGTCTGGCAGTGCTTTTGGAGAGATGAGAGGGCACGTGCACGCAGGTGCTACGTGCACGAGTGCTCAGCAAGGGCATGCTCTTCGGATTTTGACAACTGTGCCATTGTTTACCATTGACACGTGCATTTGTTATGTTTCTGTTCTGTTTCCTCCATGTTCTGTCATTGGCAGTTATCCGAGCATGTGTCTAGATTGGTGTCAGCCGTTAGCAATTAACGTTGAATGAGTTTTCTTATATACGCCCACCTTCCAGTACACGGCATGGAGTATTAGATTAGATTAGTCATTGTCCATGTTATGTTCCTTGTTAGATTTAGTTAGGTTCAACTTCAGATGAGCTCATTTAGTCCACACTGGTTTTTCCGCTTCCAGTTCTTAGTACGAGTTTGTTTTTCTTGTTTTGTTTCTTGACCCTGTTTTCTGTGACCGTGACCTTGATTCCTGCTCTGTCCCGTTTATGTCTATTTGCCGATCAACTTCATAAAAATGAAAGCATAGTAGTTTTGGACCTCTCTTCTGCTTCAAAATCAGACTCTTCACTGTATTACTGTGCCATGTAGCCGACAGTAACAGGAAACCAAACTATATATGGTATTTCAAGGCAGGCATTTATAGTTGTTAAAGTTCTGCTATTTAAACTATTTCTACACTGAATACAGAGATCCAGACACTGACGCTTGGTGTCTCCGATTTTAATGATTCGGCTCACTTGTCATACCACCACAAACCAACAATTCCATTTCATAGAATGCACCATGAACTACATGACTGACAACAACTACACTTCACAAACACACACACACACAGTCACCATCCCCGGAGTTCTAATCAGAGACACCTGCTTCCAATCACCCACATATACTCACACAACTCATTTTAAGAGGCTTTCAGTCATTCATCAAGTTGCAAAGTATATGCTCAGTTGCCTAGTGTCTCTGTCTATACATGCCTTTGTACCATGTCTGTCTACCATGACCGTGTCTCATTGCCCTGCCCTTTTTTTGTATTGTTACAGCCTAATCGCCTGACCTCTGCCTGTTCTTGTCTATTGATTTCTGCCTTAGCCCACCAGACAGAATACAGGGGACACCCAGGATGGAGTGCCAATCCATCGCAGGACACAATCACACACACATTCACACACTAAGGACACTTTTGGACATACAATCATGCCTACAATGCATGTCTTTGGACTGGGGGAGGTAACTGGAGTACCCAGAGGAAAACCGCCAAAGCACAGGGAGAACATGAAAACTCTCCACACTCAGGGCTACTGTGGTAATCGAACCCCTGACCCTGGAGGTGTGAGGCAAACACGCTAAGGACTAAGACACCGTTACACCCATTTCCACCATCAGGGCAATAAATAAGAAGTTCCAGTCAACTGAAAATGTTATGAATCAACCTAGAATTAGGCATGTGTGTATATATTGTCTCAACGTACTGTGAAGAGGATGGCTCAAGTGGCTAAAAAAGGATCACAGCTGGAGAATTACAGAAGTTAGTTGTGCCTTGTGGTTAGAAAGTCTCCAAAACTACAATCCGAAGTCGAATAAAACACAACAAATTGTTTGGAAGGGTTTCAAGAAAAAAGCCTCTACTTTACTCTCATCCAAAAACAAGCTCAAACATCTTCAGTTTGTCAGACACTACTGGAACTTCAAATGGGATCAGGTTCTATGATAATAAACACCAGAGGTGGTTTTGATGCACACAGAGAGGTACACATATGGAAAATATACCGAATGCCCATAGTTATATATGGTGGTGTCTCTTTAATGTTTTTGAGCTGTTTTTCTGCCAGAGGACCTGGACATTTTCTTAGGATAGATGGCATCATGGACTCTATCAAACATCAACAGACATTAAATGAAAACCCGACTGCCTCTGCCAGAAAGCTTCAAATGGGCTGTGGTTGGATCTTCCAGTAGTACAATGATCCAAAACATACTTCAGAATGAACACAAAATGGTTTACTGACCACAAAATCAAGGTCCTGCTGTGGCCATCCCAGTCCCCTGACCTGAACTCCATAGAAAACCTGTGGGGTGAACTGAAGAGGAAAGTCCATCAGTGTGGACCTCAAAATTTGAATGGTCTTGAGAGGTTCTGTATGGAATCTGCACTTTGTCACTGTGGTCTTAGAGTAGTAGCACAGTAATATAGCATCAATGAAAGGTTGTACAAAAACATAAAAATGGTGCATATAAGTTCATACATACAACAAAAGATCAAATATTTTTACCAAATTGTTGTCAGTTAACCAGAGACCCAGTCGATTTTTCTGGTAGCATATGCAGCTGCAAGACATAGTAAATAAAAAAAGATAGAGGATTTACACACAAAATCTACACATCACTCACAATAAATTCACAAATCTTAATTTTTCATATTCAAATAATAGTTTAATGATACTACTAGATCAATTGTGTCAGGTGTTACTGCTGTGTACTATGTGAAGTTAATTTTTTTCTGAAGTTCTGGGAAAATAATTTGGGAAATATCCTCTAGGGCGATGTCCAGATAGACTGAGTGTGTCCTCACTGGAGACTGTAGCACAATAACATATTGGATTACATCCACCATGTACTGGATGTTGTAACCCTAACCATAACACTAACCATAACGCTAGTTTTACTTCTTTAAAAGCTTTAAACAAGTAGGCTGTAGAAGATGAGTTTTTCCTGCCATTTAATGGCAAAAGGGGAGAAATAAGGAACACCAAGCAAATAAAACACCCAGTTTAACACACACTTGAAGTGAATACCATTGCAATCTTCACGCAATCCAGCACCACACCGTGCACCACTCCCCTTTGCATTAAGTAATGAGTAATTATAATGAGAATAATTATATGTATCTGTCAAAAATAAAGTTACATAACACACTAACTATTCTCTCTCTAATGAATAACCTGTAAGTTGGTGTAAATATTTACTAGTGTAATTTCTGCTTGGTGAACAAAAGATGGCACAGTCAGATACCTTATTATGGGCGAAGTACTAGACCAGTGGTCACCAACCCTATTCCTTGAGATCTATCTTCCTTCAGGTTTCATATCCAACCAAAATCTAACACCTATTTCAGAAAAGAAAAGAAAGCAGTTATTATTAACACCATTTAACAAACAATGACTGTGAGAAAATGGAGCAAAGTACAAAAATGTCCAGAGTCCAAGAGAGAAAGCAGCAGCAGCAGGTCACTGATGACGCAGTTTGGTGACCTTTCCCATGACTAGCCATGATAATGCTAGCCTGAATGTGGAAGGTTTTTAGAAGTGCTTACAAGGCTCAACCTGTGCATGGCTTCGAAAGTGAGATTGATTGCCACAATTGAGTAAACAGCCCACATACAAGTCATTCGGGCTTTTAGGAAATACAGGGACTCAAATATACAAAAAGTTCCAGAAGAACTGAGGCAATTGTTTGCTACTGTGAATACCATATTGATCTTGAGTGGAGAGTGAGTGGGGTTTCTCCAAAATGAATCACATTTGTAGCTTGCAGCATGCATTCCTTCTCATCCTCACCATCTAATCTTGGATGTCTTTTGACATTGTGGGTCCACCACTTACAAATTGTATGTACTCTGGATAGGTTTACTATGTGAAGCTGAATGTAAACAGGATGCTTCAGAATCAGGAATCTGACTGATTGGTGACACTGTCATTTGATGCTGTGGGCTGGAGCTTCATGAAGCTTTATGATGTTAACATATTAGAGTACAGAAAGATCTCAGAATATTTGCATTCAACTAAGACCATTCACTATGTTCACTGTGTCTTTGGCTTTCACTAGGTGAGTTTTGAATACTTGTTATTTCAAAAATATTATGTGTTGCATTGGTGATATATTATACTGTGTGGTGTTAAGAGAGAATGTGGGTCTGACTTATGTACTGTAGTTCTGGTTTGATTATATACAGGGGTTATCACCATAACTTAAAGACAACCTTGAAAAACTTTATACAGGGGTACTTTAAAAAACAAAAAAAACAAACAAAAAAATAACATTAACAACAAATATCTATGCTACTGCTGAAAAACAAGTACTGTCATGTTTTAGGAATGTTGGTAGCGACATAGTACCGAAGTATCGGTTCTCTGGAAATCCATAGTGTGCGCACCTTTCCGCACAATTTAGTCCCCGACGATCACAGCGTTTGGGTTGGTCTTACGGAGAGGGGAGAAGCGGTTCCTGGTTGGAATTTTGAAGACTAGGGGTCCTCTCCTGGGATCTGGCCTGCACCTGCTGGTGCACCCAAGGTCCATTGTGTGATGGAGACCTGGGGTGGATATGTCTTGGCTGCACAGTCCCTGCACAGAGAAACACTTGGTGTAGAGGGGCTGGGAGTGGTAATGCCATGCTGCGTGCTTACCTTGGATGTGTAGGTGCTAGCAGAAGATGTTTCCAGCATGGTTCTTCGCTCGTGCACTTGGGCCTGCTTGTCGAGTAGGCTGCAGATCTGTTTCTCCATGGCCTCCAATTCCAACAGCATCATGTGCAGCTCAAGCGAGTCCTCATCTGCACTCAAAAGTGGAGAAACAACCAACATATTCGTCTTTTTAAACAGAGATAAATGTGAACAAGGCTAGCAGTAAGGTGTTGCTAGCGTTCTACAAGCTAGTTGCAGATGCTTGTAAGATCCGATGAAAACTTAGCATAAGCGCAACATTATGATTGTTTATCTAAAATAGTATCGGTGATATATGCAAACATTATAAAAGTTAAAAATTATATTTGTAAAGTATAGAGATTTAGAAAAGATAGCGTCAGCTTGAGGGACACTGCTTCTTGTGACACTGTTTCCTGTGACACTTCTTCCTGTGACTCAAAGTATGCAGCTTTATGCACAGAGATTTGAATTTAAGTGTTGAAACATACCTCTGAAGCAGTCTAACATATTTTTCAGAATTTCATTGGCTATACAATTTGCCAGTCATAGTCTCGAGCTTTTCACGAGGTTAAGGGGGAAGGCACTTCCCTTCTCTTACGATACGGCCAGCAGATGGCACTGTGGCTCGCCTCCGGACGAGTTGTGACATGGTTGACTGGATTGAGCGTTAGCTTTAGTGACTTTGATTTGCCACAGGTGTTTATGTTTTGAGTTTGATTATATCTGGGATAAAACCGCCTTGGTTACTGACCACGTTGCTCAGTATTATTGGTTGTAGGATTTTTAGCGGTCGTATTTTTTGTTTCCATGCCTCGAAGGATCTTGTTAAATGCCACGTTTCTCGTTTGCCGGTGAAGACTGCGTTTACTTTGGTTTTGAGTTTTATTTTGAATAAAGAATTTGATCTGCACCTGTATCCACCTCCAGTTACGATTCGTTACACCTTCATCACAGATTCTCAGTGGCTATTGAAGGCTATGGACACAGCATGGAAGCTCATATTGGTTCAACTTAGGTGTCAATCAAAAATAATTAATTAAGAGATAAGGAACATTCACAAGTGAACCAAAGTTACAGTATTTCACAAAAGTTAGTACACCCCTCATATTTTTATAAATATTTGATTATATCGTTTAATGTGACAACAATGAAGAATGACACTTTGCTACAATTTAAAGTAGTGAGTGTACAGCTTGTGTAACAGTGTAAATTTGCTGTCCCCTCAAAATAACTCAATACACAGCCAATAATGTCTAAACCGCTGTTAATAAAAGTGAGTACACCCCTAAGTGAAAATATCCAAATTGGGCCCAATTAGCCATTTTCCCTCTCTGGTGTCATGTGACTTGTTAGTGTTACAAGGTCTCGGGTGTGAATGGGGAGCAGGCGTGTTAAATTTGGTGTCATTGCTCTCAGCCTGTCAGTGCTCAGACCAAACGCTACAAACTGCATGAAATTGGTCTGCATGGCTGTTGTCCCAGAAGGAAGCCTCTTCTAAAGATGATGCACAAGAAAGCCCACAAACAGTTTGCTGAAGACAAACAGACTAAGGACATGGATTACTGGAACCATGATGAGACCAAGATAAACTTATTTGGTTCAGATGGTGTCAAGCTTGTGTGGCAGCAACTAGGTGAGGAGTACAAAGACAATTGTGTCTTGCCTACAGTCAAGCATGGTGATGAGAGTGTCATGGTCTGGGGCTGCATGAGTGCTGCCGGCACTGGAGAGCTACAGTTCATTGAGAGAACCATGAATGCCAGCATGTACTTTGACATACGGAAGCAGAGCATGATCCCCTCCCTTCGGAGACTGGGAAACAGGGCAGTATTCCAGCATCATAATGTCTTTTGCCTTGCTAAAGAAGCTGAGGATAAAAGTGATGGAAGAGACAAGCATGTCACCAGACCTAAACCTTATTGAGCATCTATGGGGCATCCTCAAACAGAAGGTGGAGGAGCACAATGTATCTAACATCCACCAGCTCCATGATGTCATCATGGAGAAGTGGAAGAGGACTTCAGTGGCAACTTGTGAAGCTCTGGTGAACTCCAAGCCCAAGAGGGTTAAGGCAGTGCTGGAAAATAATGGTGGCCACAGAAAATAGTGATGCTTCAAATATCCCAATTTGGACATTTTCAGTTAGGGGTGTACTCACTTTTGTTGACAGTGGTTTAGACATTAATGGCTGTGTGTTGAGTTATTTTGAGGAGACAGCAAATTTAACCAGTTATACAAGCTGTACACTCACTACTTTACATTGTAGCAACATGTCATTTCTTCATTGTTGTCATATTAAAAGATATAATCAAATATTTACAAAAATGTGAGGAGAGTACTCACTTTTAGAGATACTATATACAGTGCATCCGGAAAATATTCACAGTGCATCATATTTCCCACATTTGTTATATATATATATATATATATACACACACACATACATAAAAAGATCAAATCAAATATTTACAAAAATGTGAGGAGTGTACTCACTTTTGTGAGATACTGTATAATGGAGAATACGTGAAAGATTAGGCACGTCATTACAGACAACCATTTTCTCAGATGAAAACCCCTCAAGTTGAGTGCATTGTCTTCTATCAGACAGGTAGTTTACAAAGCAAGCAACTGCATGTTCAGAAAGACCTATACTCAACAGTCCTTTCTTCAGGATCGCATGGCCAACTGTATCAGTGGCATTTGACAGATCAATAAAAAGTGAAACACAGTGCAATTTTTTATGAAGAGCATCTGTAAAATAATTGAACACCTTTATGGCTGCTGTAATTGTGCTGTTTCTTCCTGAATTGATACATTGATAAAATGGAATTTGCATACAGAAACTCCATAAGCTGCTCGGTAAGAAGAGTTTCAAAGATTTTAGCTAATGGTGACCACATTGAGATTGGCCTATAATTGTTTAAAACTGTAGGATCTACCTTTAAACAAAGGTAGGACAAATGTCAACTTCCCGATGCTGGGAATTTCATTACATTCTAGATTAAGATTTAGATAGGTAAGAGTTTCGGCTTAAAATACAGAGCCTGTTTTAAAAACAGGGCTCAAGATGATTGGGACTTGTAGGTTTGCTTTAATCTAAGCATGTTAAGGCTTTGTGCACCTCTTGAATTAATAACGGCAAAAAACTAAAACATTGACCAGCTCTTATTGGCTAAACCATCCACGGTTGCACATAGACAGAAGAAACTGAATCAAATAACTCGGCAGAAGATATGAAGTGCTTATTAAAACAATTCAGCATTTCAGCTTTGTCATATACAGCATATGTCTCATATAGATCTTTCAGTGTACATGCTGGTATTTTCATTGGCATTGCCTCAAATGGACTTAATAGTCTTTGTCACGACTCCCCCGGGAAGCAGCGCACATGCGCTTGCTTCTTCCGTGGTGATGTCATGCCTTCGTCCCGGTGGGTCAGAGGTCATTGGGTCACGTGTGTCTTGGAAGTACCCGCAGCTGCTAAAGGTTGCGGGATAATGACTGGGTAAACTATATATACCGTGAGCCGTGCTCCCGACAGCGCGGTTCAACTGACTGACTGATCTACATACGGACATATTGATGTGTGTGTATGACGGAATGTATGCCTTGTATAGCTAAAGGGCGACAATCGGGAATCACCGTTTCAGTTTATGTTTATGCCTTAGCCGTAGCATCAGCGTTAGCTGTAGCCAAGTGAGCATAGTTAGCTCAGGAGTTTGTTTCAAGTGTTTTGTGTTGCATTCATCACTGTTAATAAAAGTCACTGTTCAACTGCGACTGCATCCTGCCTCCTTCCCTTCACGTCATGTCGCGTCACAGTCTTTTTGGGGTCATTCAGATTTTTTGTAGTAATAGATCAAAATATTAAGCCTTCCTGAGAAGAGCACACCACTTATTTTGTAGCTTCTTAAAGAGAAGCCAGTCAATATTAGAACATGATGTCCTTGCATGATGAGCCCAGGCCAGATTGCACTCTTGAATAAGACAAGACAGCTCAGAAGAGAACCATGGCAAGATTTGTGACCATGGAGTCAGAAGAATAGTCAGAAGAGTATCCCAAGAGCCAAGGACCACTCTGAAAGAGCTACAGAAACACTTGGAGGCAGCAGGAGCCATTGTAACACAGAAAAAATAGTCAATGCACTCTGCTGCTCACACTCACCCCAATTGACTCCATTACTAAAGAAAAGGTATGTTGAAGCTTGTTTAAAGTTTGCTACAACATATTTAGACAAGCCTATGAAATACTGGGAGAGTGTAGTCTGGTCAGACGAGAGCAACATTGAAAATGGAAGCTACATTGACCTCCGGCTTGAGCTCTGCTGGCAAGACCACATCATGGATCTCTGGCTGGAGCTCGGTGGCCGAGGTCACGACGTTGACCTCTGACTGGAGCTCTGCTGTGGGGGCCACCCTGGTTGCCTGCATATAATAGATCAGGGGTGTCAAACTCATTTTAGTTCAGGGGCCACAAACACCCTAATTAGATATCAAGTGGGCTGGTCTTGTAAAATCATAGCATAATTACCTATAAATAACAAACAATAAGTCCATGTTTTTCTCTTTGTTTTCGTGCAAAGAAGGACAAGTGCATTAGTAAAATCTTTATATTTAATGCAATATCCGTTTACAAAACATCATGAACAACCTGAGATTTCTTAAGACAAACGTGCAATTTGCTTGTGATTATCGCGTTGCACATTGCTGCCATCTGCTGTTCGGTCTGAGTTCCAGAATTGTGCCGCATCTTCTACTTTGACTACAACAGTGTGGATAATTTAGGAATAGCATCTTATTAAAAATTTCTAGTTCGCGTCTTTTATGCATATTTTTTTTAAATTTCAAAATTCATACCGGATTGAACCCCCTAACGGGCCAGTTTTGGCCCGCGGGCCGTACGTCTGACACCCCTGTAATAGATGGTGAACGGCTGGGCAGGTTTATCTGCCAGGCCTACCCCTCCTCCCCCCCAAAGATGTTCCAGGTTGGCCTTTGATTCTGGACTCCCAAACGCCATCAGAAACAAATAGTCCCACAAACTGAGTTATGTTTTCAAGTCCTTGAAGCTGGTGGGCTGGGCCAAAGAACCAGGATAACTCGAACATTATCCATTGCTTCTCATCAGGCTTGGGGTCTGCTAGGCTCACAAAATAGGACTGCCAGTCAACAAGAAAATATTCCAGATAGCCAAAAAACCCATCATATGGATCCGGGAGATCTATGCCAGTCCACTATTGAAATTAGATCGAATCCAAAGCTAAGATGGTTTGCTTGGTTTCTTTAGCGTGATGTCTCCTGCGTCTTCCTGCTGCATCCATGGTGAGGCGAAGTATTCAGTCACGTAATTGAACATAGGACAGATCAGATAAGAACTTTTATTAAGGAGAGGCAGGCAGACAAATCCAAATCATGAGACAATAGCGTGGTCAAAAAACAAGCAATGGGTCAGGCATTGGCAAAAAGGCATAAACTAGGCAAGGAAAAGCACATAACGAGACACAAGAAAAAAAGATCAAAGACTATGAAACAAAACGAGGAACATGGTACAAACGCTTGATACGGTGATGACACTCACATAAGACTTCGTGAAGTTCAGAGGCACGAGGGGTTTAAATGACAAAAGTAACCAAATGTAAACACAAAACAGCTGAGACTAATAATAGCTCATACAGGAAACAACCAATGACAAGAGACAGAACATAAACCATAACAAATGTATGTGTTGAACGTAAACAACGTCAGTGTCCCTGAAAACGCAAAAGCTTCTGAGTTCCCGAGCATGCTGCATGCTACAATGCTAGCTCAAGTGGAAATCGTGACAATCTGTTCAATACTTTTTTCCTGTGTCATTCCACATAACTTTATTTATGGACTTTAATGTTGTGAATTCTCTATATTTCCGGATTTCTTGAACTAATGCTGATGACTGGTTAAAATTTCATTTGAATAGCCACATTGGAAATATATTAACTGAAAAAAAAGTTGACACGTTCCCCGCTTTAATTAGTCATCCCTAGAAGGGATTTAATTACTCATCCCTTCTTCACCCTGTGTTACCCATTGTAACCATTTAAATTCAGTCTTAATTAAAAACAGTACAAACACGTTCCCGAAGATGGAACGTCTACCCAAGGGTCTGAGTACATGTAGGTGACTTTGAATTGTATAGTTGACTTCGGATTTTTTGACCACTCAAGCCATACTCTTCACAGTGCATTGAGAAAATATAGACACACATTCTCTTCCAGATTCATTCAAAACATTTCCAGTTATCTGGAACTTCTATATATATATATATGTATGTATGTATAACAAATGTGGGAAATATGATGCACTGTGAATATTTTCCGGATGCACTGTATATAGTATCTCTAAAAGTGAGTACACTCCTCACATATTTGTAAATATTTGATTATATCTTTTAATATGACAACAATGAAGAAATGACACTTTGCTAAAATGTAAAGTAGTGAGTGTACAGCTTGTATATAAGTGTAAATTTGCTGTCCCCTCAAAATAACTCAACACAAGGCCATTGATGTCTAAACCGCTGACAACAAAAAAATAATACACCAATGTCCAAATTGGGCCCAAAGTGTCAATATTTTGTGTCGCCACCATTATTTTCCAGAACTGCCTTAATCCTTTTGGGCATAGAGTTCACCAGAGCTTCACAAGTTGCCACTGGAGTCCTGTTCCACTCCCTCATGATGACATCATGCTGGAGCTGGTGGATGTTAGATACCTTGTGCTCCTCCACCTTCCGTTTGAGGATGCCCCACAGATTCTCAATAGGGTTTAGGTCTGGAGACATGCTTGGCCAGTCCATCAAGTTTACCCTCAGCTTCTTTAGCAAGGCAGTAGTAGTCTTGGAGGTGTGTTTATGGTCATTATGATGCTGGGATACTGCTCTGCGGTTCAGTCTCCGAAGGGAGAGGATCATACTCTGCTTCAGTATGTCACAGTACATGTTGGCATTCATGGTTCCCTCAATGAACTGTAGCTCTCCAGTGCTGGCAGCACTCATGCAACCCCAGACCATGACACTCCCACTACCATGCTTGACTGTTGCCGCCACAGATGTTTGACACCGTCTGAACCAAATAAGTTTATCTTGGTCTCATCATAGTTCCAGTAATCCATGTCCTTAGTCTGCTTGTCTTCAGCAAACTGTTTGTGGGCTTTCTTGTGCATCAAGAGGCTTCCTTCTGGGATGACAACCATGCAGACCAATTTCATGCAGTGTGCAGCATATGGTCTGAGCACTGACAGGCTGATCTCCCACCCCTTCAATCTCTGCTGCAATGCTGCAAGCACTCATAAGTCTAATTCCCAAAGACAACCTCTGGATTTGACGCTGAGCATGTGTACTCGACTTCTTTAGTCGACCATGGCAAGGCTTGATTTTGGGCAAAGCTGAAAATTGGACTCATCATTGAAGATGACCTTACTCCAGTCCTCTATAGCTCAATCCTTATGGTCTTTTGCAAACATCAGCCTGACTCTTCTTTGCTTCTCACTGATGAAGGGCTTTTTTCTAGCTTTGATTGATGCGTGGCTGTGGTGCAGGTGGTAGAGCGGGTTGTCCAATCGTAGGGTTGGTGGTTCGATTCCTGGCCCAGGTGACTCCATATGCCGAAGTGTCCTTGGGCAAGACACTGAACTTCAAGTTGCTCCCAATGGCAAGTTACCATTGTGTGTGTGTGCGGTGTGTGAATGGTGAATGAGATGACCAGTGTAAAGCGCTTTGGATAAAAGTGCTATATAAGTGCACCATTTACCATTCAGCCCTGCCCCTAGGAGCCTGTTTCGAACTGTCCTCCCCTTGCACTTCACCCCAGCTGTTGTTTGCCATTCTTTTTGTAGGTCACATGATGTCATCCTTTGGTAGTTGAGAGACATTCGAATGAGTAGGTCAGTGGAGTGTTGTTTTCACCCTCTGCCAGTCTGTTGCTTTGTAGTCCCCAATGTCTGCTGCTTGACCTTGTTCTTATGAACCCATGTCTTTGAAATTTTAAGAATGGAAGCAACTTGGCACTGACTGTAGACCTCTGCATGTAAAGCGACAATTGAACCCTATTTTTCCTCACTCAAAACTTTCATTTTCATCTCTTCTGTCATGGTCAATTTTTATGTTTTGATTCCAATTACTTTTGAGGTTCTACTAGCACTGTCTTTGCCATCCAGCTGGTTCTATTGCAAGAGGACAAGAGTTTTTTTTATATATATATACTTTTCCTTATTAAATATGATGTGTTTCAGTGTTTCACTGTGTTCGAAATCAACAGACAATGCAATAGATGCCATAAATGCCATAAATGTAAAGATACTGAGTTTTTTTCCCCAGTTTTTATTGGACATTTCTGCTGTACATCTCTGCTGAACATCTCTACCAAACATGTCTGCTGAACATTAACTTTTTTCTTGTCTCCTCCATTCCCTTTCCCAAATATTTAATTGAGAAGAAAAAACAAACTGAGCAACACACAGCATTAAACATTCAAGGTTTTTTTTTTCTTGTTATACTAACAAAGTACCTAAGTACCTAAATCACCAAAAACCATGGAGACCACGGCAGAAGAAAAACATATGGCCAAGATGACCGGGAGAGCCATGGCATTTATCACACTTGTCCTCTACATCTGGATACATCGCAGAAATTCTCTACTTGGACAGATGGTATCTATGTTAAACTTTGAACTGTATAGGTCCAAGATGAGCACAAGAAGTGGTAGACTGTACTCTCCCTATAGCATCCATATAACAATCCTCACTTATCTGTACTCCAAACTCTATTTCCCGCTCATTCCTAATTTTGTTTACCATTGATTTATTTATTCATTTTCATATGATTAATTTACATTTGATTAATTTAACTTTTCTCCCCTCCCTTCCCTTTCCCAAATATTTCATTCAGAAGAAAAAGAAAAAAAGAAAGAAAAAAAAAGACAGCCCCCCACCCCACCCCGCCCTCCCTCTCATCATGGCTACTCAATAGCTTTCGCTGGTTAAATACAAATTATAAAACCCAAGAACAGGCACCATTTAAATAAAGTAGACCATAGGAATATAAATAGCCAATTGGAGCCGAAGAGGGACACACCCAAAGTCTCCATAAAACAAGGGAGACAGCAGTGTTTCACACCTAGGGTTGTCCACAAAGTGGACATAGAGTAAGTTAAACAAAATTACCTAAACAAAAAAAAAAATCCAGTAAGAGAAAAGTCCCCTACTGACTTATAAATCTAATAAGTAATCTGCGCACTTTAGCAAATATTATGTCCTTACCTTTTAAAGACTTATAACTAATATATATTACACAGTGTAGCATATTAAAAAAATAATAATAATAAATAAAAAAAGAAAATAACTAATAAAATGAAATAAACTCTAACCCAGTCAGAGCGTCAAAACAGAGAAGCACATTAATACAGAAGTAGATTTAAAAGGAGTGAGTCCACAAATTGTAGTAATTTTTTTTTTTTCGAATCACTACCTAGTGCCAGAATAAAATCATAAATCCTAGAAATCATTCCTCTCTGATGCAGATAGTTTGAGTACAAGATTTCCCAAGCCTGTTCAGGAGGCGCAGAGAGGAAATTAGGAAAACATCAAGAAATGAAATTCCGAATTTGAGTAGATGACAGATTGGCAAAGCTATCAAACACACCATCGGAATACAGATTTTTTACTTTTTTAATACCTTTGACATACCACACTGAAAATGTGCAGTCCAAACACGATGGAGGAAATAGATGGTTGTTAACTAAAGGACCAAAGAGGATGCACCTACAAATTTAAAGTGCCATATAAATTGATACCAAGTCAAGTGTGTTGAGGACAAATAGATTATCAGTATATATGGAGAGTTTTGTAGGTAAAGATAGTTCCAAATTAGACCAAGAAGATCCAGGAGATTGAACCCAGTAGCAAAGTTTATGGATGTGCGCAGAAGAGTAATAGAATTGAAAATTGGGTAATGCAAGTCCTCCACTAAGTCTACATTTCTGCAATAAAGATTTGCTAACCCTTGGTGGCTTCCCTCCTCAAATAAAAGTACTAATTATCTTATTCAATGAATTGAAGAATGATTTGGCAGAGAAAGAGGAACTTGCTTTAACAAGAAAAGAAACTTTGGTAATATATTTATTTTGACGACATTGATCCTGCCAATTGGAGAAAGAGGTAGTTACTCCAACTCTGAATGTTAGATTTAACCTTGGAAGGGGAGTGAAATGAGCTGATTAAAGTTTAGATAAAGAACGTTTCACGTTGATACCTAGGTATTTAAAACCTGACTGACTAAATCGAAATGGTAGATCTGACTGTTGGAGAGAAAATGCTGCAGTATTGACAGGAAAACAATTGCTTTTATCTAAATTTAATCTATAACCAGGGACCACACCGAAGGACTCCAGAACACCCAAGACAGCTGGCATAGTGGCAGTAGGATCGGTTACATACAATAATAAATCATCAGCATATAGCGACAATTTGTATTCTATACCTTATCGAACTATTCCTTAAAACAAGTGAGAAGATTTTAGTGCAATAGACAGTGGATCGATAGCAACAGCAAAAAGCAGAGAGGATAAAGAACAGCCTTGGCGACACCCACGACCAAGAGCAATAAAATTATGAATTTGAATAAATTATATTAAAGAGTGTACAGGTATTGAAAAACAATTGACGTCCCTTAAAAAGATACTGAGTTAATAAAAATGTACAGTGGTCTCTTAGTTTTATCCAGATAAATGAATCTAACTTTAAGAATCAACAATCTGACTGCAACATTGGTGGCACTGTCATGTGATGCTGTGGGGTGGAGCTTCATGAACCTTTATGATGGTAACATATCCAAGTACAGAAAGACCTCAGAACATTTTCATTAGACTATGATCATTCATCATGTTCATTGTTATACCTATGTGTCTTTGGCTGTCGCTAGGTAAGTTAACATTGGCTTTTTGTTATTGCAGAAATATTAAGTGTTTAATTAATTAAGCAGCAGAATGTTAGTCTGATTCATATAGTTCATGCTCGATTGTGTAAATATTTAAAACATGGTCTCTTCTCTGTGACAGGTGACTCCATGGCAGAATCAATAAAGTCACTTGTCACTCATAAAGTTGTAGATGAAGGTGATAATATTACACTGTCCTGCAGCTATGAAACAAGTTTTTCAACAAACTACCTGCACTGGTACAGGCAGTATCCAAAATCCAAACATGAGTTCCTTCTTTATATTGTTGATCAAACTGGAGCTCTAAGTCCCAACGTCCCTCCAAGAATGTCTGCTAAAGTTAGCAGAGATAAACAAGTGGATCTGCTCCTCTCCTCCCTTGCTGTATCAGAATCTGCACTATATTACTGTGCTCTGGTGCCCACAGTGAAAGGAAATCCATCTGCACTGCACAAAAACCTTGACACAGTTTTGTTACACTGAAATCAGTTTTGCTGATGAATTTGAGAAAATTTACATGCACTTTTCTCAAATATTCTCTCTCTCTCCTGATATTGAAAGAGTTTATTTAGTATTGTTGGCACATATTGGATTGTTTGGACACAGCTTTTTCATTAATTTACCTTCAGTAACCTCCAGGACTGTTTCTATAGTTTGATCACTACTTGGTCAAAGACCTCTCAATAATTGTACTTTTAAAAGTACTTTTTAGGGAGGTCTTAGGGAACACCTCCTGGGAAAAAAATTTTTAAAAAACACCACAAAACCACCCAGATAGTGACTTTGGGAGTAATATTTATTTGTTTTCCTAAATCATATTATATAACAAACATGTAATATACTGTACTGTAATTATGTGCTGAAGATTATTTCATTAGTTCCATTTGACATTTTAATGTACTGAAAAGGGCTTCAATAAAATTGCCTACTGTCTTTAGGTATCAAAATGGGTTACTGTTTCATTGATGACAGTGACAAACTCCATATTTATTTTTACCTTTGATCTGTGTTGTACCATGGTAATTTTTAAGTAATTACTCACAACATTAACTTCAACAGTGCAAGATTAAATTCTATTTGATACTTGTCCATACCCAATTTCTTTTAAAATTCTTGAAATAAATACACATACAGTGTAAGTATACACTCTGTTGAAAAAAAAAAACCCCAAAAGAAATAATTTTTGGAAATACAAAAAAAAGGGGCTGGGACTGGAAGTAAGTGAAGTATCAACGTCTTTTTATTGACAATTACAGTCAGCATACAAGCAAATATTAACCAACGTCTAAACAAGAGCTCAAACTGAGGCATGAAACATGAAACTTAGGACAAGACTTGGAACCACTACCACTCATCACAATTACCCTCTTCAACAAATATGTATCTGTCACTTAACTATGGCATGAAACAAGAAACTAGACATTGAAGTCATTTAACTAAGACTATGGCAAGAAACACAAAACCAGAACATGTAAACATTACCGCCTGCTACCATTACCCCAAACGGGTAATACTGCCCAAAGTGCGCACAACATGAGGGGTTTAAATAAGAATTGGGATCACCTTGAGTGCTGACAGCTGGTACCGACCATTACACTCTATCGAAAATCAACCAATGACTGAAAAGGGTGGAAACCAAACAGAAACAAACGTACATGTTCTTTGTAAACAAAGTCTCTATGTAACGCGCGAGCATGTGATCGCTCTGGTTTGCTCATGGAGAGCACACACAGCATGCACGTCGCCACCGCAGTGCCATCTGCGGCGAGATCATGACACAAAGGTGGCACCTGAATTCCCTTCACCATAATACAGAAGTGATTTTGAAAAAACCTGTATATAAAACATTTTCATTACATTTAAAATCCTCCCACATCAATCCTTGTGCATCAGAGCCCCCCAAACAAAGTAATTTTATTTTGTTTACACAAAAACCAGACAATATACTGGAAGAGACCACTGAAACTCTGAAATTAGCTTTTAAACAAGGTATGGGCAGTTCTGATCCTGTAGGACCACTGCCTGCAGAGTTTAGCTCCATCCCTAACCTGAAATATCTTACCAACAGAGCTGAAGACGCCGCTCAGCCTCACTGTTCAGCTGAGGTCGTCGCTCAGCCTCCACGGCCAGCTGAGGTCATCACTCAGCCTCCACGGCCAGCTGAGGTCGTCGCCCAGCAGTCCCGTTCAGTTAAGGACGCCGCTCAGCCACCACACCCAGCTGAGGACGTTGACACTACCCCAAGCACCGCGAGAACATCGCTCATCCTGTCTGCCCGGCTGTAGTCCTTGCTCTGCCTTTGTACGATTCGCCCCGTGCAGCAGCGCACCTTAAGCCTGCCAAGTGGACGAAACATCTGGATGCCACTGCATTATAGGATATCTCTGCACCTAATCAGAGACAACTGCGAGCAGCGGGCGCAACAAAACCATGCATTCAGTAACAGTGTGCACGAGCAATGAATCAGAGGAGATTGCAATTTACTCCAGCTACAGAAAGATCCTCATACAATGACAGAGCGTCCAGTCAGCGTGTTTTGCACTGAGAGTGGCATAAAATGGAGTGAACTATTTGCTATTGACTCAAATGTGGACAAGGTAGACAAACCCTACTATGTATATATTAGGATAAATAGTCTGTGAATAAAAATGGAGGTAGATACGATAGCAGCTGTTTCCATGATTTCAGAAAGATTGTACCGTCTCCATTTTCATAAGCTAAATTTATCTCACTAACGGTGTTTTGTAAACATCCAGCAAAGAGTCTCTATAACTTAAGGGGAAAAGTACAGTCAAAGTGAAGTGTTCTGATAAAACACACATACTAGACTTAATTGTAAAAGAAAATGGGCCTTCTCTAATGGGAAGAGACTGGATTAGTTGCCTGAACAAAAACTGCGGTCACGTGTAAATCATGTGACCAATGAAACAGTGGAGCAGTTGTGTGACAGATAGTCCTCTGTATTTCAGTCTGAATTAGGGATGCTTAAGGGCATCAGTGCTAAGCTTCATGTAGTGCAGGAAGGTGTGCCAAAATTTTGCAAGCCCTGCCCTGTGTCATATGCTTTGAGAGAGTTTGTCGACAAAGCTATCTAAGCTAGAAGGTGTTATCTTCTCAGTCAGTTATAGTGATTGAGCAGCTCCTATTGTGTGTATTCCCAAAAAGAACAATTGTTTAAGGATCTGTGGAGACTACAAGGTTAATATTAACCCCTGGTTGGAAGTAGAACAGTATCCTTTACCTAGAACTCAGGATTTGTTTGCCAAATTGTCAGGGGAGCAGAAATTTACTGAGTTGTATTTGTCTCAGTAACTTTCCTCAAGTAAATAACAACAAGTACCACTTGAGGAAAGCTCCAAACAATACCTGACCATTAATGAGTTCTAAAGAGGATTCAAGCCTACAATCTCAGCGTCAGAAAAGATTAAGAGTAGTGTCTCTTACTTGGGTTATGTAATTGATGCCGAGGGTATTCACCACATGAAGGAAAAGACTGAAGCAACTGAAAAGTCCCCTGTGCCTACATATGTAAACTCAAGTCTTTCTTGGCTCTGTTAAATTACTATGGCAAGTTCATTCCCAACCTTTCACCATCATACAACTCATGACAGAGTTCTTGCATAAGAAGTGGACTGGATGTGATCAAAGGAATGTCAGAATGTGTTTCAGAATTCAACGAAGCACTTGATGTCAAATCATGTTTTGATCCATTTTTAATACAGACCTTGGCATTACATGTCTCTCTTTTCAGAGTGAGAGCTGTAATCGGAAACAATGTAAGTGACGGTAATGAAAGACTTATTGCTTTTCAATCTAGAATGTTGACAAAAATTGAGAAACTATTCTCAAATTAAAAAAGAGACTTTAGGATAAGTGTTTGTAGTGAAGAAATTCCATGATTACTTGATGGGAAACATTTGTTTGTTGTAACCAGGATGCAGAGATGAAAACCAGCATGAAGTCGAGTACAAAAGGTCAGAACAAGCTGGAAATGCTGATGACTTATCAAAGGTTGCCTGTAAAAGAAGATGACTCTATCAAGTCCAGTCCACTGTATAGACTTTGTATCTGGAGGAACACCGCAAAAGAAATGCTTGTGAAACATAGACAACCACATTCTAAAAAAAAGTTAAAGAACATGAAATGTGTGGATGAGTTTAACTGTCTGTAGAAGATGATTGCCTTTTTTTGGGGTTACAGGGTAATAATGTCTGAAAAATTACAGCAAAATCTATTGGCAAAACTTCATGACAGTCATTGGGGGATGGTCAAAATGAAAACATTGGCCAGAAGGATTTTTTTTGAAGGCCAGCCCTTGATGTAAATATTGAGAATGTCGTTAGTCAGTGTCATGTGTGTCAACAGCAGTGTAGCATGCCCACCCCTGTTCCTGTATATACATGGAAATGGGCATTAGACCCTTGGGAGAGAATTCACCTAGATTTTGCAGCCCTTTGTGTTGTATACTTACGAATAGTAATTACATTTCTTACCACTAGGTGGAGTCTATGTTTTAGATAGTTAGTTTTGCACTACCTTCTTAGAGAAAAGGTGTGCTAGGGAAGTCGCCTACCAGAAGCACGTGCGGTTCTACTAGTGTTCTTATACTACAGCATTCATGTAATTATATTTCATATAAAAGCTACCACTCGGTACAACATCCTTTGTGGTCCTGGTTATTATACAAGTTACCACATATTTTTGGCGACGAGGTGAACTGGAATTGTTTTTTTTTTCTATCGCGTTTTGTTTTCAGTGTTAGCTAAACGGAGTGCTAGCTAGAAAACTTGCGACTATCTTCATGAGTGGAAGCTCGAGCAGTGCAGAGGAGAACGGTGAAGAGAGAATCAGAGCGCCAGTGGCTGTAGAGGAGCGACAAGGACAAGGACAAGAGCACAGCATTCAAATGGCTACGTTTGGGACTATCGGTGAATTTGTGGAAGGAGACGAGGACTGGACAGAGTATGAGGAAAGGTTGGGACACTTTTTCGCTGCAAATGGAATTGCGGAGGAGGCTAGAAAGCGCGCCATTTTCCTGAGTGTGTGTGGAGCTAGGACTTATAAGCTGATAAGGAACTTAGCTACACCGAAGAAACCGGGGGAAATTGAATATACTGAATTGATCAAGCTCGTCGGGAATCACCACAATCCAAAACCGTCAGTAATAGTCCAACGTTTCAAATTTCACAGCCATTTTCGGAAGTCAGGTCAGTCGGTAGCTAATTTTGTTGCAGAATTGCGGTCAGATTCTGTCAGAACATTGTGATTTTAAGGACGTCTTAGATAACATGCTCCGTGACAGATTAGTATGCGGCATTGCTAATGACGCCATACAGCACCGTTTGCTGGGGGAAACTCCACCACTGACTTTAAAGAAAGCGCTAGAAATATCGTTCGGAATGGAAATGGCGGCAAATAATGCAAAAGACATTCAAAAGGGTCAGGCTGGATCACAGTCAGTGGCTGTGCACCACGTGAACAAAGAGGCTGCAAGGTCATCAAAGAAAGTGGAATGTTTTAGGTGTGGAGGGCCACACTATGCTAATGACTGTAAATTTAAAGAAACGGTTTGTCATACCTGCAGAAAAAAAGGACACTTTTTTTTGCAGGAGTGCTAAAAATAAGGCTAAGAATGAAACATGGAAAGCCCGGCAGGCTCAAGCACACACACATCACGTCAAGGAAGATGACGGAGAGGCCGCGTGTGCATTCAACATGTTTACAGTGGATACGGATGAGGGACCACCTATGCCCTACTATGCGACAGTGACTGTTGAAGGACAAGACATTAAGTTTGAGGTTGATTCTGGGGCTACAGCATCGGTCATCAGTGAGGAGACCTACAGGAGGACATGGGGACATAAGCCTCCTCCTATTAAGCCTTTGAATCTCAAACTAAGGACATACACGGGTCAGGCCATACCTCATTTGGGGGTGTTACAGGTGAACATTTCAGTGGGAAGTCAGAGTGCTGAAGGCAGACTAGTCATAGCTAAAGGTAGTGGGCCTAGTCTTTTGGGCCGTGACCGGCTACGCAAAATTAAGCTAAATTGGCATGAAATCAAGTATGCGCACACAACAGAGGACATTCTGTACCGATACAGTGATGTGTTCAGAGACGAACTGGGCACACTAAAGGGAGTCACTGTGAAGCTCCATGTAGATCCTGATGCAGCGCCACGTTTTTTCAAGCCCAGAGTGGTGCCCTATGCAATGAAAAGCAAAGTGGAGGAGGAGCTGGAACGCTTACAGGCGCTGGGCATCATTGAGCCTGTCCAGTTTTCAAGGTGGGCAGCACCTATAGTTCCCGTGTTGAAGCCTGATGGAACCGTAAGGATCTGTGGTGACTATAAAGTTACGGTGAATCAAGTCTCAAAGCTGGAGGAGTACCCGTTGCCACGGGTGGATGACCTGTTCGCAACACTGGCTGGAGGTAAACTGTTCTCAAAGCTTGATATGAGCCACGCTTAGGTTAGTTGAAAAATAATGAACTTGAGTAGCTAGTACGGGGCGGTCGTGGCGCAGTTGGTAGAGTGGGTTGTCCACTAATCGTAGGGTTGGCGGTTTGATTCCCGGCCCGGGTGACTCCACATGCCGAAGCACCTTGCATGGCAGCTCTGCAACCGTTGGTGTGTGAGTGTGAGTGTGAATGGGTGAATGGGTGAATGAGACACAGTGTAAAGCGCTTTGGATAAAAGCGCTATATAAGTGCACATTTACCATTATAAGTGCACATTTTAGTACTTACCAAAACATTCCATCTCAATCAGTTTGAAAATTACTGGCGAAAAGCATTTCAAATGCTGCTATTACAAAAAGGTTAGCAGAAGAGCTAGTAGTTTCAGCATACCTGTCTACCTGTTGAAGAAGGATGCATCGCAATTGCATCAGGACAACAAGAATTGGACTCAAGTCGGACAAACAAATTGGGAACAAATCTGACTGTCGTGTGATTAGTTTGTTACTGCTTTGTGCATGCGCTCAAGTTAAATTGAATTCAAATGTGTTTTAAATATTATAATTGTGTATTAATTAATGTTGAGAGGGGCACTTTAAAATAATTTAGAAAAAGGGCAGCATTTTTGACATGCGTTTTTCTGCATTTTCTTGTTGTTATTCTGTCTCTCACTGTTCAAATAAACCTACCATTAAAATTATAGACTGATCATTTCTTTGTTAGTGGGCAAATGTACAAAATCAGCAGTGGATCAAATACTTTTTTTCCCTCACTGTACCTTGTGATAACAAGAAAACAATATTAACATATCACATGAAAAAATAAATTAAACATAAATGCATGTAAATCCCTGCTTTCTTATGGCTATAGCTTATTTATTTTTTTAAATTTATTAAAATTCCGGATGTTTTTGGTACGTTAAAGAAATGTCACACCAGCGCTAGAATCCATCAGAGACTCTACATACCAGAACACACCATGGCCTAGAGAATCTGTCGCATGACAACAAAACACTCAAAATAAAGAAAAGTACAACCTTCATTCTGTCACTTTTATTTACTTTACTGTTTATGACTACTATAAATAACACAATCAAACAAACACAAAAGTAAACAAACAAACATCTGAATGAATAAAAAAACAAATAACCTACCTTTTCATTATGAGATGAAGCTGAGTTGTCATGAAAATGAATAAATATGAGTGGGTGGAGCTACATGTGGAGACATCAGAGACAAATACACAACACTAGCATTTAATTCTAAAGCTAGAGGTCTGAACTAAACACTCAGGCTTACAATGGTACTGCTCTTCTTGTTTTTCTTCTTTATTGCTGATATTGGTAAGTCATGAAATTTGTTTTTATAATAAACAAAAAGTATGATTTCCACTTGACTTTATTTTGAATAAATGTTCATGATATGATTGTAATGTATTTATAGCAGAAGCTGCTGACAACAGCATTACACCAGAACAAACAACCATGACTGTAATTGAAGGCAGAAACACCACACTCTCCTGCACATATACTGGATCAGTTTACAATCTCCAATGGTATCAACAAAAACCTGGATCAAGACCAGAGTTTCTGCTTCTGATTACTGAAGCCAGTGAACATGTCACACAGGATAAACTGTCAATAAAACTTGATAAAAAGAATAAGAAAGTGGATCTGCTCATCTCCTCTGCTACAGTGACAGACTCTGCATTGTACTACTGCGCTCTGACGCCCACAGTGACAGGAAACAAAACTACACTGTACAAAAAGTACTACACCTGTCTGGAGTCATGCTTTTCTCACAAGATGGAGCTATTTACATCTTTACCTCTTTCATGCTCAAGCAACTGTCCATGATGTCAGTTCACTTTTAAAGATCAATCACTATTTGTTTAATCTGCTAATGTTTATTTCTGAGTTAATCATCCTTACCATTGGCATTTTAAAATGCAAATAATTTGTTAAAAATACATCTGTTTATTTAATTAACCATAGCTGTGTGGAAAATAAATTCATGACCCATACAGGATACAGGATTCATGACCCATACGTGCATAGCGTTCCTGGGATAGGCTTGATATCTACCTTGACCCTGACCATGATAATGTGCCTACTAAAGATGAATAAATGTATGTGCGTATGCATATATAGACAGTTATGTATATGTTCTGTTGTGATGAAATTATGTAATATACATGTGTCCTGCATGCACCTGTCAGTTAACAACACATTTATGAATTACTTGTTGACACCCTTACTTTAGTACAGTGTTTCCCAACCTTTTTTGAGCCCAGGCACAAATTTTTACATGAGAAAAATCGCACGGCACACCATGTCACAAAAAGTATATATAATGAAAATCAAGTATCAATTTACTTACTCGGTGTGAAACCTGGGCCTGTTTAGTTGAACACAAAGCTGATATTCTTGCAGGAATTGAAGAAAGACAAACACGAAGATCTTCCATAACAGCTCTGAGTCTCTCTCTTTTCTTAGTCTTTATAGTGGTCATGCTTGAAAAGCCCAGCTCGCATAGATAGGTTGTGGAGAAAGGGAGAAGAGCTGAAATGGCTTTTTTCCAAGAATGGGGAACTCCTTGGCAAAAGTCAGCCAAAAACTGTCCAACGGTCGATCAGTTATTTCTTCCTGTTCCTGCAAAGTCATGTCCCTTCCAACTGCAATTGAGCTAGACGGGTTCCTAACCCAGTCAAGGAAATTAGTGGAAAGTGAAGGGAAATAACATGACAAATTCTGCTCAAGACATTCCAGATGTATACATATTGTCTCACAACGTGCAGCACTGTTGACACTCTGCCATTTCTGGGTGTGTGGGAACATTTCATGGTTGGCACTTTCCACATGTTGTTTCCAGAGCAACACCTTTGAACGAAATCCCTGTATTTTATCTGTGCTTGTGAGCAGGTTTTTATTTCGGCCTTGCATTCGTGTGTTCAGGTCATTCAGATGTTGGAATATATCTACCAGATATGCTAGTCTTGCACACCACTCATAGATTGAGTAGTTTTTCTTTTCAAATATTTATCCATCGTTATTACCTGCTCTGTCGCACTCGAAGCATGACAATGGACATGACTGTGGACATCTGGGTCACGCTACCGGAATGCATAGTCATGCTTCGTGCTGGGTACACTGCCCCTTGTTGAAAGAGACATTTAATTGTTTTGCCTGTCACTACACGCCACTGACTTAGCGGCATGTGGTGACAGGCAAAACAATCAGGTGAAATTGTACAATCTTCCATGGCACACCCGATGATTGCCCACGGCACACTTGTGTGCCGCGGAACAGCGGTTGGGAATCAATGCTTTAGTACATGGTTCCTGTGTAGGTAATTAAGGAAATTCATGCTATTTAATGTTTATTATTATTATTAATTTACTGTACTGCAAAAAAAAAAAAAAAAACAAAAAAAATGCTAAATGAGGCTACAAAATAATAAAAAAAGAATACATTTACCTATGTGTTTTTATAAAAAAAAAAAAATAATTTTTTTTTTTTTTTTTTTTCCTTTATTTTTTTTTCTTTTATTCAAAAAAAAAAAAAAAAAAAAAAAAAAAAAAAAAGAAATAATCAGTGGAATTTGGATTTAAAATTAGATTTAAACCATACACAGCATTGATGAATCAGGACCATTGTGAATTGAAATACTGAGTGCGGGAAGAGTGATTTAATCATGATCTAATCCAGTGTTTCTCAAAGATTTTATAACAAGTCACCCCTTTATCTGTAAAATAAATGCCACAGACCCGCTCAGTACAGAGCTCACACCAGAGAAGCCCACTTTAAGAACCACTGATGTGAGCATTTATGCTTCTAATCATAGGCTAGTATTCTGATTACTTCAGCTCAGATTGTACAAGCAAACTGAAAAGTTCAGAATAAAATTTTTTGTATGTCACTAGGGCCAAATAACAATGGTCTGTATTTTGATTATATATATATATATATATATATATATATATATATATATATATATATATATATATAACACAAAATATTACAATATTACACCACTTGTTTTAGGAAAAATCTGTTTATCACCATGGTTTTGTCACCACTTTGTCACCACTTGTTTCCTCTGCTCAAAGGAGACCTCAAAGGAGAATTATCTCTGTAGAATTTTGCTGTTGCAAAGGAGAAGCAAAAATTTCAACAGGCAATTACAACCCCAATTCTAAAATAAGTATGGACGATAAAAACTGAATACAAAGACTTGCAAATCTCATAAGCCCATGTTATTCACAGTCGAACATAGAAAACATTTCAAATGTTTAAACTGAGGAAAGGTACCATTTAAGGGAAAATTATGGTAATGTTGAATTTGATGGCCAAAAAAGATGGGACAGGGAATGGAAATTACCATAAATTACCATGAAGACTGGAAATGTAAGTGGTACTAAAAAGAAACATCTGGAGGAACATTTTGCAAATAATGAGGTTAATTGGCAACAGGTCAGTAACATGATCGTACAAAAGAGTATCTTAGAGAGGCAGAGTCTCTCAGAAGTAAATATGGGACAGAATCTGTATGGAAGCATATGTTGCTCTAAACCATATATACCTTTCAGCATTGATGGTGCATTTCCAAATGTGCAAGCTGCCCATTGCATAGGCACGAATGCACCCCCATCATCATATAAATACAGGCATATGAACCGAGTTTATTCATGCAAACCAAGAGCATTTATACACATTGATAAGAAACAGTGTGTGGACAGTTTCTACTGGTGCAGGGGCCAGACAGATTTAAACAAAACACACAGCACCCAGGGTCATACTACAAAATATGTCTACTATAATAAAAATGGCAGGTGATCAGATTATTCAAAGAGGTAATTAATGTATACATTCATCATAGGTATTTGAGAGAAGTTCATAATATAAGAGAGTACATGATATAAGAGAATTTCCTTTCAGTGGTGTTCTGGATCATGCCCATTTATGGCTTCTTCTTTGCATGATAGAGCTTTAACCAGCATTTGTAGATGGCTCAGTGAAATGTGTTCACTGTTACATTTTCCATTACAGAATCATGCCTGTTTTTAATGTAGTGCCACCTGAGAGCACACAGATCAATGCAATATTGATTTTCAACCTTGTCCCTTGTGCACATAGATTTCTCCAAATTCTCAGAATCTTGAGAGTCTTGAGAATGATGAGATATTCAGAGCGCACAAATTTACATTGAGGAACAGTATGCTGAAATATGTTCCATAAATTGTAGACAGTATTTCACAGATTGGTGAACTGCTGCCCATCTTTACTTCTTAAAGACTCTGCCTCTCTAAGATACTCTTTTAATACCCAATCATGTTACTGACCTGTTGCCAATTAACCTCCGTATGTTTCTTTTTAGTAACACTTACTTTTCTGTTGCTCTGTCCCAGCTTTTTTGAGACCTGATACAACCATCAAATTCAAATTACCTTGTTTTTTTTTTCTTCTTGAAATGGTGCATTTACTCACTTTAAAAATTTTATATTTTTTTTTTTTTTTTTTTTTTTAAAAAATTGGGGGTTATGAAATTTGAAAATGTACATTTTACAGAGCGTCACCATTTTTTTGAATTTGGGGTTGTACACCATTCACTCTTTAAATCAAGCTCTTTTTTTCTGGTGTAAACAAGAGAATAATGGATCTCAGTTTTTCTTAATTTACCTTTTGGACATGGACCGTGTACATTTGTGTTTCTTGATGCCAATCTGACAAAGGTTTGACACAAAAACCTCATGTCAACATTGTTAGGAACAAAACAGACACTGTTACTCTGTTGAGTCAAGCAGCTAATTTTTGCCTTACCGGTACAAACATCAAGCTAACAGCACATCACAGTTTTTACTGTATACAGGCACAAGGTCTGGTTATTGTCAATTAGAGGCAAACCAATCAGAAACGCTAATGAACTTACTATCAGAGATCTTAAAGCTCTCAGCACATAGTACACCAGTCTATGAAAGGCTGTACAAAAAAACATAAGCATGGTCTATATGAAGAAAACATAAACATGGTCTACATCAGTGGTCACCAACCCTCTTCCTTGTGATCTCCCTTCCTGCATGTTTCATCTCCAACCAAAATGTAACACCTATTTTAGTTGATTGAGAATTTCTTAAGGCGATGATTAGATGGTAAGGTGGGCATGATTATGGTTCTAGCTAGGATTTTCAGGACGGTAGATCTCCAGGAACAGGGTTGGTGTCCACTGGTCTACATGGTATGTACTGATAGTCTAATTGGTTAAACATAAAGCCACAGAGAAGGAGGGAAGGGCATTTGTTAATATGGCACTTTCCTTTTTTCTGCCATGCATAAACAATTTTTCCTCCTTAACCCAAAACAGGAAAGATGGTTGAAGGTCTTGGTATGCATACACAGGGGTTCGGTCTTGGTCTGCAGAAGCATTACTGTGTAGCGCTGTGCATCAGGACTGGAATCCCAACATATACAACAAATATGGAGGTGTTTTTTACTTCAGTGCAGGTGGGACATGCTGACAGGAGCTTGCATCCATGTAAATGAAGTAGACTCATCAATTGTGCTGAAATCACCGCTCATTTTGATGTCTTACATAGTTTCATGAACCCGGCAAAGATTTATTCATACATAAATTCATTTGCTCAAAGCTGCACTTGAATAAGAGCTAAAGAATTTCAGATTATTAATAGTATCAGAGAAACAGAGTCATCACTGATAAAGCAAAACATTTTTTTTGTCACAGTCATGGATGGCAGCCATTCCATTATAACCATCACAACTATCAGAAATATCATGACCTATGAAATCATACAGTGTTAGAATGATTATTAGTTGATTAGTTTATTATTTGTAGCACTAGAGACACACCCAAAACTGGTGAGAACTTTCTGTACCATCTTGTATATAATTTTTAAAAGTCATTAAAAGTAGCATGTACAGTTGTATGGGCTGCCATAGAGTACATTGACATGTATTATAATATTAAGAAGAAGAAGACGATGATGATGAATGATGATGTTTGAATTTACAATATTGTAAGTGGAAGATAAAAATTATGTAAAAATGACATGACTACATGTCAAAAAGACAGCCTCCGCCAGGCAGCAGACTTGCAGAGAACCACCCACAACAAAATGAAGCGGGGTGCTCTCCCTGGCAGAGCTGGAATGCTGGGCGGAATCCGTGGGGCTGGAAGACTGGACAGCGTCTCTGGGGAGCTGGAAGCTGGGCAGAATCCAGCGGGACTGGAAGGCTGGGTGGCACCCCACAGGACTGGAAGGCTGGGCAGAATCCCAGCAGAACTGGAAGGCTGGACGGAATCCCCAGTGGGGCTGTAAGGCTGGGGCGGCACCCCCACGCAGGGCTGGAATGCGGCGGAATCCCCAGCGTGACTGGAAGGCTGGACAGCGTCCCTCTTCAGGCCGTGGTGGTGGTTGTGATGGTGGTTGTGGTGCTGAACAGGCGCTAGCTCACTGCTGCTGAAGTATATCCCATTAGAAGTCTGCTGCTGCTGCTGCTGGTACTCACTGTCGGTGGTGATGGAGCTTCATTCTCTTCGCCTCCTTCTCTGATCCCAAATTCTTCTCCATGCATGATGTGCTCTCGTTTCTTCTTCTCCACTTGAACAAGCAGTAAGTCAACCTCCTCAGCTGTGCTGGACAGCAGGACAGCTTCCTCGGCTGTACAGGGCAGCAGGATGGCCTCCTCAGCTGGGCAGCAAGGTGGAGCGCTATTCGGCGCTATGCACAGGGGGTAAGCGCCTCCAGGTTGCTGAGTATCTGATCCACCTCATCCTGCCACTTCTTCATCTGGAGCTCCTCCTGCTGTATTTTTTGCGCCACGTGCTGCTTCCACTACCAGATGTAGAACTCCTGCATAATCGGGAAGTCCCAGTAATAAATCTTTTTTTTTTTTTTTTTTTCTTCTTGACCAGATAATCTCATGCTACTTCCCTGTTACGACTTTGGAGTCAGGAAGTAGGTTTAGCGCGATGTCTTTATTAATCAACAAACAAACAGACAAAACACAGGAAAATCTGGCAAATCTTGGCAAATCTGACTTTGAACTAGAATACGTGAGCAAACATGGACTTACGACCGCTAGCATACTAAACTCTATCGCGCGCTACAAACCATAATACTGCGTGCATGCGCAGTCATCCGAGGGGTTTAAATAGCCAACATAATTACTCTAAACATAAACACCTGGTTTAAATTAGGCTACACCCTTGCACATCAAGCCAATGTTCCACCAGGAAGAGAACGAAACTAAAACAAGAGTCACATGTCCACATAGAGCGCCCGCAATGCCCTCTGCCCACGGTGGCATAACACTTGGAGAGGATGATGATGTCTCCTTTTGGCTCCACAAGGGGTAATGCTCCTAGGAACCCTGATCAGCGGAGAGACATTACCAAAATAAAGATTGCATTAACATTATGTACACCAAAGATTTAGTTTAAACCACAAAACAGATGGAAAAACAAGAAACACAAACTGTCAGGTGGAAAAATCCAGACAGAGGTTTCATGGGTTCTGCTAAACATCTGAAACAGCTGTAACATCATGAAGAAGTGGTTTGTTCACAAGATCAAGGAGCATGCAGAGTTTACATGCTCCTGTGAAGTCTGCAACTTTAATTATAGTTTTAACTCCTAAAGGTTTGTCTCATTTTCTCTCATTCTAAATAGAATTTCTAAGACAATTTTTATTAGATTTGTTACTAGATTAGATTCAATTTGACTGAAGTATTCAACTACGTATCTGCATTGTATGGTATTTCAGGGCAGGCATTTATAGTTGTTAAAGTTCTGCTGTTTAAACAAATTCTAGATTGAATACAGAGATCCAGACACCGATGCTTGGTGTCTCAGATTTTAATGATTCAGCTCACTTGCAAGATATAGACATGAGAAACTTGTCATACCACCGCAAACCATCAACTCCATTTCCTAGAATGCACCATGAACTACGAACATGGCTGACAACAACTACACTTCCCAAACACACACACACACACACACACACACACACCTGCAATCGCACACACACACACACACACACACACACGGACATGGACACCATCCTTAGAGTTCTAATCAGAGACACCGGTTTCCAATCACACACACACACACACACACACACACAGTACACCTTTTAAGAGAATCTCATTAATTCATCAAGTTGTGAAGTATATGCTCAGTTGCCTAGTGTCTCTGTCAATACCAAGGATTTGCACCATGTTTGTTTATTCTGGTTGTTGTATTTGCTTACTTTTACGACCACAACTCTTTGCCCTGCCCTTTGTTTGTACTGTTTGCCCGATCGCCTGACCTCTTCCTGTTCATGATTATTGATTTCTGTCTTAACCTTTGGACTTGGTGATGTTTTATTAAACTCCCATACCTGCACTTGCTTCTGTTTGCTCCTCCATATTGTGACATCACTGATGCTTTGGTGTCTCAGATATGGATTATGACACAATGAATTATAATGTGATTATGTCAAAATTTTCAATAAATATGTGACTGAATACAGTTATCAAGTAAATATTATTGAAATATGGTAAAAGGACAGTGTGTGAATCTCATGTTACTGTGCCGTACCCAACATTTAAATGTTGTTTGTAGCAATGCTAACACTATTGAGTATATGTGGAAAATGCCGAGTGTAAAAGGCAGTCATTAAAAGCAACCGCAATCTAATTTAGTCCATTAGACACTCTGATGTAAACACTTAGCTCCCTGGTATCTTTGTAATTTGTGTTCAAATATGTTTTTATAAGCATAGTACAAACTAGTATGAAAACTATGCTAAGTGCTAACTATCTACAACAGCTAGGCAAACTAAATCCTTTGAATGTTAGCTAGTGAGAATTAGTCCTTAGCTAATCATGGGAAGTGTATCTGTGTTCCCCAGCTGTATATGGCGCATAATAAGCACATTATATAAAGATGCAGTTAGGCTTCAGCATAAGTGAGAGCTGGGACACATTCATACATAACATTTTGTTCCTTTTATGAACATTCACTGTGTTTAATAAATGACTACAGTATGATATTTCTTCAGTTTAGTGTGTACATGATTCATTTTAGTGTGTGATTTACATGACTTTATGATCAATGTCTTATTTTAGATTAAATTTCTTTGGTGTTTAAAGTTATAATGTAATGAAGTTAATAGGTCCATGGTTAAATGAACATAAATACAACCTTTTGAAAACGCTGAACTGATCAACATAGAACCCTGGGAACATAGGAATGACCCCCTAATCAGGATTCTGTTATTGATACCTATACATAAAGACACACGTAGCAGTATAACATCGTTTATTAAGTTGTATTTTATATTATTGTGCCGTGTTAATGTCATTAGAGAAAGACTGGAGAAAAGAATTTTGATCATAATAGAAAAGAAACATATTTTAAACACTTTTGTTAAAAATGCAAAATTATGTTTAGTGTTGGAATGTAAGTCCAAGTGTCACAGTAACAGGAAACCCTTAATTTATGTTTATTAATTAAATTCAATTCAGTTTTATTTGTATAGCGCTTTTTACAATAGACATTGTCTCAAAGCAGCTTTACAGAAATATCAACATGGTATACAGATATTAAAGGTGTGAATTTATCCCAACTGAGCAAGCCACTGAGTGGCGACGGTGGCAAGGAAAAACTCTCTAAGATGTTTTAAGAGGAAGAAACCTTGAGAGGAACCTGACTCAGAAGGGAACCCATCCTCATCTGGGTAACAACAGATAGTTTGAAAAAGTTCATTATGGATTTATACGTAGTCTGTATGGCCTTAGGAGCAGCCGTAGTACCAGCAGTCTGGAATTAGAGAAGATTTGAGCTCCATCCAGAGGCAGAAAGGATCTGGATCTCTAGTATCTCCATAAATTCGTGTGTGGCTTGGCAAAAGGAGAGAGGGAGAAAAAGATTATTACAACTGCGAAGTAGTAAAATAGAATCTAGTCAGGGTAGGCTTGAGTAAACAAATACGTTTTAAGCCTAGACTTAAACCCTAAGACTGTGTCTGAGTCCCGAACACTAATAGGAAGACTGTTCCAGGCCGTTAGGGTTAGGGTTCCTGCTATAGCTTATTTATATTCCTACTGGAACATCCAGACAGTAAGGCATTACAGTAATCTAATCTAGAGGTGACGAATGCATGAACCAGTATTGCGCATCATGTAGTGACAATATTTTTCTTATCTTAGAAATATTTCTGAGATTAAAGAAATCTATCCTAGTAATATTATCTACATGAGCATCAAATGATAGGCTGGAGTCAATAATCACTCCAAGGTCTTTCACTGCTGTACATGATGAAACAGAAAGACCATCAAGAGTAACCATGTGATCAGAAAGATTACTTCTAGCTACACCGTGGGTCTATTAAAAGTATTTCTGTTTTATCAGAATTAAGTAAAAGGAGGTTAGCTAACATCCAACGTCTAATGTAATTTTCACAATCCTCAACTTTACTAAGCTTCTGTATGTCCTCTGGCTTCGCTGAAACATACAACTGTGTATCATCTAATTCCATGTTTAGGAAAAATATGTCCTAGGGGTGGTATATATTAATTAAAAAGCAGTGGGCCTAAAACAGAACCCTGTGGAACTCCAAAAGTAACTTCAGAACGCATGGAGAAATCACCATTTACATCTACGAACTGATAACGATCGGTCAGATAAGACCTGAGCCAAGAGAGGACTGTTCCCTTAATGCCAACAACATTTTCTAATCTATCAAGGAGAATAGTGTGATCGATAGTATCAAAACCTGCACTAAGTTTGAGTAACACAAGCAGCGAGACACAACCCTGAGGTCAGTAGTAGGTCATTTATTACTTTAACTAACGCTGTCTCTGTGCTTTGATGAGATCTAAATATTGACTGATACATTTCATGAATGTTGTTCCTATCTAAGTACGAGCATAACTGCTTTGTTACAACCTTTTCTAAAATCTTAGAGATGAAGGGGAGATTTGATATAGGTGTGTAGCTGGACAATTGAGACGGGCAGAGCAAAACACTCTAAACATTGATCTGATATTGCTACATTATCATCTAATGGGTTTGTTACAGTACTGTCTGGTTTTAATTTAATGGCCTGTATTTCACGTCTAATATTTTTTAACCGTATCAATGAAAAATTTCATGAAATCTTCACTGCTATGAAATGATTGAGTGTTTCTCTCTGTAGTGGTCTAATTCCTAGTTAATTTTGCTACCATGTTGAAAAGGAATCGAATTGTTTTTGTTATCTCCTATTAAAGTGGAGAAATAGATTTTTCTAGCATCGCCAGGAGATTTCCTTTCAATTTTGCTATTTGTTACCTTACAGTCTAGTTACAATACGGGTATAACTTTAAGTCTTGGGGAGATGTTGTGTTCTCTCGATGTACTGTAAATTGGGAAATTTCCTCTAGGGGGATTTGTTCACCAGATGTCCAGATAGACCGAGTGTGTCCTCACTGCAGCCTGTAGCACGATAACATATTGGATTACATCCACTATATACTGGATGTTGTAACCCTAAACCCAACCCTAACCCTAACCATAACGTTAGTTTTACTTCTTCAAAGGCTTTAAACAAGTAGGCTGTAATAGATTAGTTTTTCCTCCCATTTAACCAATTGTTAGCAATGGCCTTTTTCAAGCCACGTAAAAGTTTAACAAAATCACAAGTTTGGTATGCATGACGGTGAAAAGTGGTAGAAGATGCATGGATGGATGGACAAGTGTAGTATTACGGATGTATTTTATGTCATAGAATAAAGCATGAAAATATCTTAAGTTTGTGTTAACCACAGACGTAATTTAACCAAAACCAAATCTTTTTTGTGTCCATGGGAAATTACATAGTAGTATAGTTAACACTGATTGATCAATTCAATTCCCATCAAGAACCTATTTCACCCAATAAGAGAAACCTTTCAACACACCCATATCTTTCAACATGCCCATTACCATCTGCAGTGACCCATACTTTGAGAGAGAGAATGTTTTAAGTAAAGAGATTTGTGTTTGTTCACATAGGTTTGTTCTGCCTTATTACGTTGCTCTCCACAACACATGTCAATCAAGAAACACACATCAGTGTCACTGTCGCCTAACTAAGATCAGCTCCTGAAAAGCTTTCCTGAAAAGTTATCAATCACCTTTAATAGGATGTAAAGCTAGTGGTAGAAATCAGGTGATGCACAGGCAGCTGATCATTTACATACAGCTCTTTGAGAAATAAAACTAATCCAAATGAATCTCCTATTATGTAATATTAAACACAATGTGTAAGCATATAAATAACTATCCTGAACCATTTTATACAGCTAGTATAGGTGTTGTAGCACAGTTTCCATACAAGATTGCTTATAAATACATTTTTGGACACAAATTATAAAGACACCATAGAGCCAAGTGTTTACATCAGAGTGTGTAAAGGACTAAATGACATTGCTGTTACTTTTAATGACTTCCACTTCCACTCTGCATTTTCCACATATGCTTCAATAGTGTTACTGTAGCACTGCTTCAAACTTAAAGTAACGCCTATTTCATATGTTGTCCTTTTAACATATTTCAACAATATTTAACTGATAACTGTATTCAGTCACGCACGGTGGCTTAGTGGTTAGCACGTTCGCCTCACACCTCCAGGGTCCGGTGTTCGATTCCCGCCGGTGTGTGCGGAGTTTGCATGTTCTCCCTGTGTTGCGGGGGTTTCCTCCGGGTACTCCGGTTTCCTCCCCCAGTCTAAAGACATGCATGGTATATATATATATATATATATATGCATAATACTAACATGAGTGTAAATATTTTATAACATAAATAAAAAAATATCACACACATCTATGTTACGACCCGGTCTAGGTCGAGCCGCAACATACACTAAATAAAGAAAATAAAAAATAAAAGGGTTGGCAAGACCAGGATTGCCTTATTCTCCAAACAGAGCACCTTTTATATATCTTTGAGGTATTCTCCTCAAAAGCCAAAATAATAAACAAACATACTATCTAACTTTACAGAAAGATAACTAACTATTCTACAAGAAACGAAAACAAAAATACACTAGTTAACCCAAAATCAGGAGAAAAGAAGAATCAACATAAATGGCGCTGACTTCCTACTAACCACTCTTAACAGTGCACTATTTGCAGGGGTAACTATTTTGGTGTCCATCCATCCATCCATCTTCTATACCATATATATATATATATATATATATATATATATATATAGAGAGAGAGAGAGAGAGAGAGAGAGAGAGAGCTTAACCTGCTCAGGACAGGTTCTCAGTGTGAGGCTGAATGTAAAGCCAGGATGCTTCAATTATAATCAACAATCTGTCAGGAACATTGGTGAACCTGTCATGTGATGCTGGTGGGTGGAGCTTCATGAAGCTTTACAATGTTAACATATTAGAGCGATTGCTGAATATTTTTATTCAGATAAAACCATTCATCATGTTCACTGTAATATTCATGTGTCTGTGGCTTTCACTGGGTAAGTTAACATTGACATATTTGTTATTTCAGAAATATTAAGTGTTGAATTACTGATTAATTAGTCTGTGTGGTAGAAAACACAGAATGTAAGTCTAATATGCTGTTCTTGACTGTGTAAAAGTTAAAAAATGGTATGTTCTCTTCTCTATGACAGGCGACTCCATGGCAGATTCAGTAGAGCCACATTTCTCTCATACAGTTGTAGATGAAGGTGATAATGTCACTCTGTCCTGCAGCTATAAAACAAGTGGTACTGCAAACTACTTACACTGGTACAGACAATATTCAAAATCTAAACCGGAGTTTCTTCTTCATATTCATCAACGTGGAACTCTAAGTCCAAACACTCCCCAAAAGAATGTCTGCTGAAATTAATAATGAAAAAGTGGATCTGCTCATCTCCTCTGCTGTTGTATCAGACTCTGCACTATACTACTGTGCTCTGGAGCCCACTGTGACAGGAAATCCAACGCACTATACAAAAACTTTGACACAGTTTCGATATATGGAACGCAGTTCTTCCAACAACTTTGACAAATTTACATGCCACTGTTTTATGGAACGCTGTCTCTTTTTTTCTCATGATTTATAAAGAGTTTATATTTGTGACAAATGTTGGAATATTAGGAGACAGCTCATTAATTTTTTCATCTTCAGTAACTCCATGATCCTGTTGAGAGAGTTGGAGCCTTTCCTGGGAGCACTGAGATTGAGGGAGGAATTTGAGAAAGCCAGAAAAGGAGGTGTGAGGCAGCAATACTACATGATGTCTCTGCGACATAGCTGAATGGTCTCTGAAAAGTAGAAAGTAGGCAAGAATTTGGCATTCACTGATGTTAGATATTTGTTTTTACACAAGAACTATTAGAATAACTTTTAATAGTAGTTTAATACATTTTGGTTTTCATTGTTCTTAAAGATTTCATCAACAAATGATATACCTATCACTCCTCTAACTTACAACTCTGCTGCAAAGTACAGCTTAAATCACATATTCAAGTTCATGACTGTCATATCACAGCAAACCAGTGACTACATTTCCCATCCTGCTCTGTGCCCTGCAAACATGGCCGCAATTCCCAGAAACACTCAACTTTCTAATAATTTTTCTAACACTTTTTTAAACATTCTAATCATGCACACCTGCATCCAATCTCACACATAATCACACCACACATAAAAGAGAGTGTTCAAACACTACACCTTGGTGCAGTATATGATCAGTTGCCTTCTGTCTCTGTCGATACCATGCCTTGATACTGTGTTTGTTTATTCTGGTTTTGATCTTGTTCTCGTTTATTCTCGTCTCTTTCCGTTGCTTAGTTTGGACTGTTTACCTGATCGATTGAACCTTACCTACCTATGTACCTTGATTTCTGCCTGATCCTTTCTACCTATTGGATTAAACTAATTAACTTGCACTTGTTTCCGTCATAGCCTCCAATACGTGACAATGACACTACAGAGTCTGAATACAGAGAGGCTTAAGGAAATGTGTACAACCCCAATTCCAAAAAAGTTGGGATGATGTGTAAAATACATTTTTAAATATCCATCCATCCACCTTCTACCAGGGTCTACCTTCTACCTTCCTTCTTCAGGGCCGCGGGGAACATGGAGCCTATCCCAGGAAGCATCAGGCACATGGCGGGATACACCCTGGACAGTCCATCACAGGGCAAAATCACATACACACCCATTCATACACTACAGACAATTTAGACACGCCAATCAGCCTACCATGCATGTCTTTGGACTCAGGGAGGACACTGGAGTACCCGGGAAACACCCCCGCACGGGAGAACATGCAAACTCCGCACACAGACCTCGAACCCCAGACTTTGGAGGTGTGAGGCAAACGTGCTAAACACTAAGCCACCTAGCATCCCATATGTAAATATGTCTTGGAAAATATATGTAAATAAAAACAATGCAATGATTTGCAAAGGTCATAAAGCCACATTTTATTCAAAATAGAACATAAAAACATATACATTTTTTAAAAAGAGTAAATGTACCATTTAAAGAAAAAATAAGGTAATTTTCAATTTGTTGGCCGCACACGTCTAAAAGCAGTTGGGTCAGGGGCAAAAATTACTGGAAAAGTAAGTGTGACTAAAAAGAAACAGCTGGGGATTAATTGGTTAATCTCTGTGCACAAGGGACAAGGGTAAAATCAATCAATATTGCATGATTATGATCCTCCGGATTTCAGGGGGCGCTGCATTGAAAACAGGCATGATTCTGTAATAGAAATCACTGCATGGGCTGCGAAAAGCATCCAGAACTCATTGTCTGAGACACGGTTTGAAGTGTCATCCAAAAATGCTGGTTAAAGCTCTATCATGCAAAGAAGAAACCATATGTGAATAACGATGCAGAAATGTTGCCATTTTCTCTGAGCCAAAGCTCATTTAAAATGGACTGAGGCAAAGTGGAAAACTGCTCTACAGTCAGACAAATCTAAATATTAAATTATTTTTGGAAACCATGGACTCTGTGTTCTCTAAACTAAAGAGGACTAAAGAAGAGAGGAACAATGAGGCATTTTTATCAGCACTCAGTTCAAAAGCCTGCATCTTTGATGGTATGAGGGTTGCAATAGTGCCTATAGAATGGGCAACTTGCACATCTGGAAAGGCAACATCAATGCTGAGAGGTATATACAGGTTTTAGTGCAACATATTCTTCCATCCAGATTCCATCCCATGTTTACTTCAGAGAGACTCTGACATTCTAAGATAATCTTTTCATACACAATTATGTTACTGACCTATTTCCAATTAAGCTAATTAGTTACAAAATTTTCCCCCAGCTGTTTCTTTTTAGTAACAATTTTCCAGCCTTTTGTTGCCCTAGTCCCAACTTTTTTGAGATGTGTTGTGGCCATGAAATTCAAAATTGCTGCTGCCATGAGCTCAAATTGTCTCCCCATAGTGTCGCACAATCGCCAGCAGATGGCACTGTGGCTCGGTCAGGTCACGTGACCGTGGTTTTCCTTGTGCACTTCCTTGTTTTGATCTGTCATGGGTGTTCGTGTTTTTGGTTAAAGCACTAGTGTTTAGTATTAATTTACTGAGCACGGGGCTCGGTATTATTAGTTGTCAACCCCATGAGTGACCGGTCATAGAGTATCCTGTTCTGCTAAGGTGTCTGATTCACGTTGTGCCTTGAAGAGCGCGTTTTTGTTTTGTGTTTTCTCTTTATGTTGAATAGAGACTTACGTGACGCCTGCAGCTCCAGCCTCCAGTCCAGTTCCATAGCAGAATACCGAGCCAAGTTTTGGAAGCACAAGCAGCGCGTCGTTCTGCTCTTCCTGCTCGGCTATGGACGTTGCTCGGCCTTCCTGCTTCGTTGGGCACATCGCTCTGCTATCCTGCTTCGCTGGGGGCGTCGCTCTGCCTCCATGCTCAGCGGAAGATGTCGCTCCTTATGTCGCTCCCCTTCCTGCTCCACGGAGGACATCACCCCAACCCCCCCCACCCGCCCGGCTCAACGGAGGGTGTGGTTCCTCCCTTGGGCCTCATGGAGAACTTCGCTCCTTCCCTGGCCTCGCGGAGAACCTCGCTCCCCCTGGAGCCTCGTGGAGAACCTCGCTCCCGCCTGGGTCTCACGCTTTGAAGCCCACAATGACAGAAAATTCAACTGCACTGTTCAAAAACTTTGACCCAGTTTTGATATATGGAAAGAAGCTCATTGAGACATCTAAATGCCAATTTTGGTGAATTTTGTCTTGAGGTTATATTTTTGAGACATCCTGGATTATTAGGTGACAGCTCATTCATTTATTCATCTTAAGTAACCACTTCATCCTGGTCGGAGATCCAGGGCTTTTTTCCCTGAGAACACTGGGAGTGAAGGAGGAATGTGAGAAAACCAAAAAGAGAGCATATAAATATTGGGCGAACAGTAACCTGAGCTCACTGGTACCTGAAAGTAGAAACTGGGCCAGAAAATCCTAACATTGTCTCAATTTCATGCAGAGACAGAGGAGAGCTAACCCCTGCCTTGACCAGGATTCAGATAATTGAACAAATAATTAATTTGAATAAAATATAAATTCTGTTGTTAGGTTTTCACAGATTTTGTTTAAAAACTGCTATACACTTTTCTATAAGTTAAAAACTTTATTGGTCTTTTTGTGATTTATGACCTATAGTCCTCTATTTGAATGGCAGGGCCAATTCATTTTTGCTGTAGACTGAAGACATTTTGGTTTGAGAACAAAAGACAAATATTAGAGAGTTTTGAATTTCAGCTTTTATTTCCTGGTATTTATATGTAGATATGAGAGCTGTGGTGAAAAAACACCAAAATCACAGTCTGTGACATCACCAACAACCTCCATAAGGCATAAGGTATCACAATCCACCATTAAAGCAGAAATATAGAGGCCAAACCATAAGTTGCAAACCACTCATTGTTTTTATTCCCTACTTTTTTATTGAAATACTGTTTTTATCACTATAACTTAAAGATAACCTTGAAAAACTTTATGCAGGGGTACTTTTTAAACAACAACAACAACAACAACCCAAAAACTCAATGTTAGTTCACATGACTTCAGTGAGTCTTTCAGGAGGTTTAATACTTCTTTTTGGTTATTGCTCTGTAACTGTTTCAGGTAATGTATCTGCAACCTGTCTGGACTCATCAACTAAAGCCACAGATGTCAATGTGAGAAGGGAACAAGAAGTTGCGTTTAGCATAACACTATGGGAGTGCCCTCGGTATGCGACTGGCATCTGAAGCTAGTGTAAAATCATGCTGTCGCCACCAGGCAGACTACGCAGCTGCTCCAATTTACGCCACTGGCCGGAGCAGTGGACGTAAGTACAGAAAGCCCTTACTGGAAATAGCAGGTGCATTCTCTCTTGTTCCGGAGTGAGGAACAGTGGAGGGCAGAAATCCAGACCCAAAGTTTCCATAGTTCTGGCCGTGGATGATAAATCAGCCCTCTGGCTTAGACAGTAGATCCACTCTATACGGCTCAAATGGGGCACTTGACAGACCTTCCAGGACCACAGAAAGGTCCCAGCAAGGTGCGTGGCCTGCAGATGGGCCTCAGCCACCTGACACCACACATAAACCTTAAAGTTAGAGGATGTTGCCCCAAAGAGGCTCCATCAACAGAGGTGTGGCCGGCCAAATAGGTGGCCACGTAAACCCTGAATAGAGAAAGTGCCTACCCCACTCAGAAATCTCCCAAGGCGTGTTATCTAGCAAGGATATCATCTCTGAAAACCATATTCGAGCTGGCCAATAAGGTGCTACTAGCAGCAGAGCTAGACTGTGTTGGCAAACTCTCGCTGGAACTTGTGGGAGCAGGTGCGCAAAGGCCAGATTTGTGCAATGTACGACTGATTGTTGTCTTATGGACAGACTCTCCCACCTCAGCTGTAGTTCTCTGCAGTTCATCCAGAGTGATCACGGGCCTCTTGGCTGCATCTCTGATCAGTCTTCTCCTTGTCTGAGCTGAAAGTTTAGAGGGACGGCCAGGTCTTGGTAGATTTGCAGTGGTCTGATACTCCTTCCATTTCAAAATGATCACTTGCACAGTGCTCCTTGGGATGTTTAAAGCTTGGGAAATCTTTTGTATCCAAATCCGGCCTTAAACTTCTCCACAACAGTATTACGGACCTGCCTGGTCTTCATGATGCTCTCTGCGCTTTCAACAGAATCCTGAGACTATCACAGAGCAGGTGCATTTATACAGAGACTTGAAAACAGACAGGTGGATTCTATTTATCACCATCAGTCATTTAGGACAACATTGGATCATTCAGAGATCCTCGCTGAACTTCTGGAGTGAGTTTGCTGCACTGAAAGTAAAGAGGAGCGAATAATTTTGCACCCACCACTTTTCAGTTTTTTATTTGCTAAAAAAGTTTAAAATATCCAATGGATTTCATTCCACTTCACAATTGTGTCCCACTTGTTGGTGATTCTTCACAAAAAAATTAAATTTTATATCTTTATGTTTGAAGCCTGAAATGTGGCAAAAGGTTGAAAAGTTCAAGGGGGCCGAATACTTTCCCAAGGCACTGTATATCCATCCATCCATCTTCTACTGCTTACTCCTTTTCAGAGTCATGGGGAACCTGGAGCCTGTCCCATCACAAGGCACAATCACATGCACACTCACACACACATTCTAATATTACATATCTGTGAAAAAAGTATGTGAACCTTTAGGAATAGTAGTGAAATTGAAGGTGAAATTAGAGTCAGGTGTTTATCAATGGGTTTACAATCAGTTGTGAGTGATTGCCCGGTTTTATTAAAAAAAAACAGGGATCTGTCAGAGTCTGATCTTCACAACACATTTGTGATGTTTGAGATGTTGTGTAACAACATGTTATAGACGTTTAACAAAGAAACCCAAGGTAACTTCTAAGCAACCAATGCACTCTCCCATACTGGCTAATGTTAATGTTCATGAAACATCAGGAGAACACTGAACAACAATGTTGTGCATGGCAGGGTTGCAAGGACAAAGTCACTCATCTCCACAAAGAACATTGTTGAACTTCTGCAGTTTGCTATACATCACATGACCAGAACGCTATTGGAAAAAATGTTTTGTGGACAGATGAGACCAAAATAGAACTTTTTGGTTTACATGAGAAGCGCTACAATTGGAGAAAGGAAAAGCTCTGCATTCCAGCATAAGAACTTTAATCCATTTGTGGAATATGGTGAGGGTAGTTGTAACGGCGGCGTAGACGGAGGTCCTTAAATAACCTAAGACGCTACAGGTGTTCGTAATCAGAACTCTGGCGAACTCGAGCGCGGGAGAGACTGGGAAGTGTAGTCCCTATCCGCCTCGTCTCTGGGCGGGACTACACGTAGCGTGTTGCCACGCTGATCTCGCCGCGTCGTAACAGTAGTATCATGGGTTGGACCTGTTTTTCTGCATCTGGACCAGGACTACTTGCCATCATGGAACATGAATTCTGAATTATACTAGCAAAATCTAAAGGAAAATTTAAGGACATCTGTCCGTGAACTGAATCTAACAAAAAGGGAGTCATGCAACAAGAAAATGACCCTAAGCACACAAGTCTCTCTGACAAAAAATTATTAATGATTAAAGAAAAATAAAGTTAATATTTTGGAATGGCCAATAGAAATGTTGCTGAAGAACCTGAAGCAAGCAATTCACGTGACCCACGAACATCCCAGAATCGGCTGAAATTCCTCTAAGCCAATGTGTAGGACAAATGAACAGTTATCAGAAATGTTAAGTTGTAGTTATTGCCACACATAGGGGTCACCCCAGATTCTGAGTTCTGATCTGAGACACCTGTTGCCAATCACACACGCTCACACACACACGCTCACACACACCTTCTCAACTAGTATTTAGAGAATCACTTGCCTCGGAGTCATTGCGAAGTGTACGCTTAGCGACCTTGTTTCTCTGCGATACCAAGCCATTCTGCTTGTATTTACGTCCTAGTTTATCTCGACCCTTGCTTACGGTTTTTCGACTACTTCTCTGTATTGCCCAGTTTATCCTGTTCTCGATCGCCTGACCCTTGCATGTCTTACATTTCACACTGCCTATAGATTCACAGCCCCGCATTGCTTTACTGTCATCCGCTCCGCGATTGTGCTGTTTCTAAAGCTGGTGACAGAATACTTACTGATGGACACAGCGGGACTCACGTAGCGCGTGTCCGTGCCATCGGGGACATGGCAGGATAATCAGTGAACATGATCAACACCTCACCGAATTACACGTACAGGTAGCCAAGTTAAACCAAGCCACACTACCTCCCGCGTCACGCCCACCCGCTTACCTTCTACTCCATCACCAGAGAAATACAATGGGGATCCTGCTAGAGGATTTCTAGTCCAATGCTCCATTTTTTCCACCTACCCCGAACTAACGGACGAGAGGAAAATCATTCACTTCATGGAGCTCCTTGTGGAATGGGAAGGAAACAATATCAACACGTATGACCAAGTGATCGCACGTTTTTGTACCGTGTTCGATTATTCACCAGATAACAGAGAGACTGGGGAGGAGTTGCTATCCATGGTCCAGGGAACACGCAGCGTGGGGGATTATGCTTTGGAATTCCCTACGGTGGCGGCACGGAGTGGATGGAATGAGCCTGCGCTTAAGACAATGTTTCGACGTGGACTAAACGACGACATCACCAAGGAGCTTGCCTGTCGCGACGATGAGTAATTTCTTGATGGACTTATCACCATGGACATCCGTCTGGACCGCCGTTTATGGAAACGCAGACCAATACGAACCAAGGCAGAGATCCACAATGGAGAGCCCTGAGGAGCCCATGCAGTTGGGGCAAGCATGCGTAAATCCACAGGAACGTGACGACGACTCCGGGAGCACTGCTGTTTCTACTGCGGCTAGGGACCACCTCATATCACAGTGCCCTCGCCCGGGCGTAAACCTCATCAGGAAAATCCCGGTCTAAGCGCTACGCCTCTTAAAGTGAGTACTGACTTTCCTGCCTGGCACATAACTCAAGGTGCATTGATTATGGTAAATGTGCACTTATATAGCGCTTTTATCCAAAGCGCTTTACTTGTCTCATTCACCCATTCAGACACACTCACACACCAATGGTCACACAGAGCTGCCATGCAAGGTGCTAGCTTGCCATCAGGAGCAACTTGGGGTTCAGTGTCTTGCCCAGGACACTGGGCGCATGTGGAGTCACCCGGGCCGGGAATCGAACCGCCAACCCCACGATTAGTGGACAACCCACACTACCAACTGCGCCAATAATACACGTTGTCTTGGAATGCTCTAAGGTTTCTTGTATTTTAGACGCACTAATTGACTCCGGTGCGAAACTTCATTGACCAGGAAACAGTGTGTCAATACAACATCCCGGTCCGCAGTCTCACTAGTCCCCATCGCATCCAGGCCAATGACGGCGCCCCCATGAGGGATGCATTACTCAGATCACAAACCGGTTCTCCTTCACGCCAGTGCTCTACATCGCCAGCAGATCTCCTTCTATGTCATCAGGACAACTCAACATCCAGTGGTCCTGGGGTTCCCCTGGCTGACACAAACAACCCACGTATCACCTGGGACACGAAGGAGATCACTCACTGGTCTCCTCATTGTCTTCAGCACTGTCTCCCAATCCCCACGATTCAGCTACGTACACTTCCATTGAGAGAGCCCGGACAGCACAGACTACCTTTCGTCCCGAAGTTTATCATGATCTTAGAAGAGTCTTCAGCAAGAAGAAGGCTAGTGGCCTGCCCCCACATCACAGCTACGATTGTGCCATTGACTTACCCGTTGCAACACCTCCGCGGGGAGGGTTTATTCTTTATCGCTCCCTGAGCGAACGGGCATGGAGGAGTATATCCAGGAAGCACTGCACCAAGGCTATGTCTGGCCATCTACCTCCCCAGCATCTGGGGGGTTTTTCTTTGTGGAGAAAAAGGGGGCAGGTTACGCCCATGCATTGATTATCGAGGGTTAAACCGGTGCTGTGTGAAGTATCGTTACCACCCTCTCGTACCATCCGCCCTGGAGCAGTTACACACAGCACTATCTTCACCAAGCTGGATTTACGCAGTACCCAACGTTATTCAGATTCCGGAGGCGAGTGGAAGACAGGTTTCAGCACGCGCTCTCCGCCATTATAAATATTTGGTTATGCCGTATGGGCTTTCGAATGGTCCCTCAGTATTCCAATGCTTAATAAACAACGTAGTGCATGACATGCTGGGCCGATATGTCGTTGCCTACATAGACGACATTCTCTACTACTCCAACTCCTTGGAGAACCATATCATCCACGTTCATGAGGTTCTACAACGGTTACTACAGAACCAGCTATATAACAAAGCAGAAAAGTGTTCTATACAACCTCCATCTTGTTTTTTGGGATATGTAATTAGCCCGAGGAGTTTCATGGACCAGGTAAAGGCTCAATCCGCTTTCGGACAACTTAAGAAAGACTTCACCACTGCCCCCATCCTCAAACATCCGGATCCTACCCGTCCATTCATTGTGGAGGTAGATGCTTCTCAAACCGGAGTGGGAGCAGTCCTCTCCCAAAAGTTTGGAGAAAGACCCAAGCTCCATCCAGTAGCATTCTTCTCTCGGAAGCTTAATCCCACTGAGAGAAATTATGACGTAGGGGATCGAGAACTCCTAGCCATCAAGTTGGCATTGGAGGAGTGGAGGCATTGGTTAGAAGGAGCGGACACCCTTCGTTATTTTCACTGATCATAATAACTTGGAATATATATACGCACGCCAAGAGACTAAATTCACGCCAAGCACGTTGGGCTCTGTTCTTCACCAGATTTGACTTTACTCTGTCCTACTGCCCCAGATCCAAGAATGTAAAGGCAGACGCCCTCTCACGTCGTGACCACTTTGAACGTACCCGTGATCAGGATGAATATATCATCAAGCCAGTCTGCATCATCAACGCGTTAGAGTGGGATTTGAATAAAGAGGAAATTAGAGGAAGTTCCATCATCAAGAGTACCAGTCAACTGTCGTTTCGGCAAGCTATTTGTACAAGAGGAATACCGATCACCTGGGCACACACGGCACTTGGTACAGGGCACCCGGGGCTACGGACATTTCATCTCCTCCAAGAGAAATACTGGGGGCCCCCATATGGAAAAGGACATTAGCGCGGTAGTGGCTTCCTGTTGTCGTGTGCTCAGAGTAAAGTACCGGAACCCTTCGCCGGAAGGGGTGCCCAAACACCGAATGTCCCTGGTCTCACATTTCCATCAACTTTGTTACTGATATGCCCAAATCCCAAGGAAACACCACGATTCTGGTGGCTGTGGAACGGTTCTCCAAATCTGTCCGGTTCATCCCGTTGCCCGCTCTTCCCACCGCTTTCACGACTGCCGAACTACTGTTCCAGCACGTCTTCCGGTACTTTGGCATACCAGAGGAAATTGTTTGTGACCGAGGTCCACAGTTCACGTCACGGGTATGGTCAGGCTTCATGACTAAATTAGGAGTTACTGTTAATCTGCCATCCTCAAGCCAACGGACAAGTAGAAAGAGTTAACCAAGAACTGGGGTGCTTTCTCCGTACCTTTTGCGCCCATAACCCGGAGGATTGGAACCAGTTCTTACCATGGGCCGAGTATGCCCAGAATTCACTGCGGCACTCAGCTACCAAACTCACACCCTTCCAGTGCATGCTTGGATACCAACCGCCATTGTTCCCCTGGAACACCACTCCCACTGAAGCCCTGGCCGTCGACCAGTGGTTCAAATGGAGTGAGCAGGTCTGGGCAGCTACCCACCAACGCCTGCGAACCATCTCCGAGATCTACAAGAACAAAGTCGATCACCGTGTCCACCCAAACTACCAGCCAGGCGATAGAGTGTGGCTATCTACCGGGAACTTTAAACAATCCCACGGCTGCAAAAAACTAACCCCGAGGTACACGGGTCCGTTCCAGATTCTTAAACAGATTAATGAAGTCACCGTGCCGCCGAAATTACCAAGACTTAGCTGCATCTCCCCTCCTTCCACGTCTAGACTCAAACCGGTGGTGGGTGGCCCGCTAGCCACGGAGCGTCTGTGGGGCAACATCCTCTAACCCGAAGTTCATGCGTGGTCTCAGATGGCTGAGGCCCATCTGCAGGCCGCTGCTACCTTCCTGGGACCTTCTGTGGTCTGTCAGTTGCTTCCTGGGACCTTCTGTGGACCTTCCTCCTGAAGGTCTGTCAGTTGCCCCTTCGGGCCCCTAGAGTGGATCCCATCCACAAGAATGTATGCACTCAAGTGGCAGTTTTTTTTTTTTTGTTTGTGAGGAATGTCAGCTAGACCCAGTGAACTGCACAATAACTACAGTCCTGGAGCTCTTACAAGAATGTTTCTCAGCGGGCTGGGCTCCTTCACTACAATTGCCAGCGCATTTCGGCCCGCCCCCTTACCCCTTGATGGAGCCTCTATGGGGCAACATCCTCTAACTTTGAGGTTCATGCGTGGTGTCAGATGGCTGAGGCCCATCTGCAGGCCGCGTTACTTACCTGGGACCTTCTATGGCCCTGCAAGGTCTGTCGGCTGCCCCATTCAAGCCCCTACGAGCGGATCTACTGTCTCAAGCCGGGGGCTGATTTATCACGCTCGGCCAGAACTTGGCAACTGTGGGTCCGGCCCCTGAGGGGCACCAGGTCATAGATTCGGGTCTCACAACCGAGATTGTTGAAACCATGTTAAAAGCTAGAGCACCTTCCACAAGGGAAGCGTATGCACTCAAGTGGCAGCTTTGTCTTGTGGTGTGAGAGCACGTCACCTAGACCCAGTGAACTGCGCATTAGCTACGGTCCTGGAGTTCTTACTGAACGTTTCTCAGTGGGCTGGGCTCCTTCTACAATCTGGGTTATTGCCGCGCCGTTTCGGCCAGCCATGACCCTGTTGATGGAGCCTCTGTGGGGCAACTTTGAGGTTTACGCATGGTGTCAGACGGCTGAGGCCCATCTGCGGGCCATGCATACCTTCCTGGGACCTTGCTGTGGTCTTGGAAGGTCTGTCAGGGACCCCATTTGAGCCCTTAGAGTCAGCCTCTGAGAAGCTTCTGACTCTAAAGGTAGCTCCTTTACTGGCCCTGACATCTCTCAAGTGAGTGGGAGTTCTACAAGCTCTCCTGTTGCCCCCCTGCCTTGACTACTTTACCCTAGATAAGTCAAGTCCTTCCTGTATCCTAGGCCGGATTATATTCTTAAAGTGCCTACATTGGCTGCCCACCCTGTGGTGTTGCAGGCTTTGTGCCCACCTCTGTCCTTCACACCAGAACAAGAGAGGATGCACCCGCTGTGTCCAGTAAGGGCTCTCTGTACTTAGTCTCCACCGCTCCGGCCGCGTGAAGCGTAGTCGAGCTACTAGTCTGCTTTTTGGGGCGCGACAGGAAAAGTGGTGTCTGTGTCAGAAGCCGGCATCTCTACTTGGATTGTTGAAGGCTTTGTCCAAAATCCTTGCAGGATAAGTGTGCGGCTGCAGGGTGCTCTATGCCTCACACAGTCATTTGTTATTACAGCCTGATATTTCATTCACTCCCCGGGCTCGAGTGTCCTACAGTGGCCCTCGGGTTTGGGTATTTTTGAACAGGCCGTACCCTTGGGTATGCTGGTGGTATTCCTCGTTCCCATACTGCTAAATGCACGTCAGGGTTACGCGTAACCCTGTTCCCTAGAAGGAACGAGACGTTGCATAAGCGCTGTCATACCGGGCAGGCCGTGAATTGGCTTCGCTTCAGCTAATAGAGGCTGGGGCGTGGTTCACAGGTGCCGTATATATATCATGCGACGTAATTGCCACGTCACCTGATCATGGCAGGCCTATAAGTAGAGGCATGATTTTACACAAGCTTCAGATACCGGTCACGCACACAAGGCGTTCCCATACTGCTAAATGCAACGTCTCGTTCCCTTCTCAGGGAACAGGGTTACATGCGTAACCCTGTGTTATTGTATGTAACTGATCCTATCTCCTCTATGCCTTCTGTCTTGGAAGTTCTGGAGTCTTTTGGTGTTGTCTCTGGTTATAAACTAAATTTAGATAAAAGCGACTGTTTTCCTGTCAATACTCCAGCTCTGTCTCTCCAACAGTCAGATCTACCATTTCGATTTAGTCAGTCAGGTTTTAAATACCTAGGTATCAACGTGACACGTTCTCTATCTAATCTTCTATCAGCTAACTTTACTCCCCTTATCTCAAAGGTTAAATCTAACATTCAGAGTTGGGGTAACTTACCACTTTCCCTAATTGGCAAGATCAACGCCGTCAAAATGAATATTTTACCAAAGTTTCTTTTCTTGTTCCAACAAGTGCCTCTTTCTCTCCCAAAATCATTCTTTGATTCATTGGATAAGATAATTAGTACATTTATTTGGGGAGGGAAGCCACCAAGGGTTAGTAAATCTTTATTGCAGAAATGTAAACTTATTGGAGGACTTGCATTACCCAATTTTCAATTCTATTACTGGGCTGCGCACATCCATAAACTTTGTTACTGGGTTCAATCTCCTGGATCTTCTTGGTCTAAATTGGAATTATCTTTTTGTAGGGAATCCTCTTTACCTGCTCTACTTTACACCTCTTTACCTACAAAACTTTCCCTTTATACTGATAACCCTGTTGTCCTCAGCACACTTAGGACTTGGTATCAATTTAGACGACATTTTAAATTTGTAGGTGCATCCTCTTTGTGTCCTTTAGTGAACAACCATCTATTTCCCCCATCGTGTATGGACTCCTCATTTTCAGTGTGGTATGACAAAGGTATTAAACAAGTTAGAAATTTGTATTCTGATGGTGTGTTTGATAGCTTTGCCAATTTGGCATCCACTTACGATCTCCCCTTGACGCATTTCTTTCGGTACTTTCAAATACGGAATTTTGTTTCTAGATGTTTTCCTGATTTCCCTTCTGCTCCTCCTGAACAGGCCTGGGAAGACCTGTTTTCAAATAACCCGCATCAGAAAGGAATGATTTCTAAGATTTATGATTTTATTTTGACGCAAGGTAGTGGGTCGAGTAATAAAATTAGGAATGCGTGGGAAACGGAATTAGGAGTACAAATAAGTGAGGAGTGTTGGGAACATGCTATAGGGAGGGTACAGACTACCACTTCTTGTGCTCGTCTTGGGCTTATACAGTTCAAAGTTTTAAATAGAGTCCATTTGTCCAAGTCGAGATTGTCTGTGATGTATCCGGATGTTGAGGACAAGTGTGATAAATGCCATGGCTCTCCCTGTCATCTTGGCCATATGTTTTTCTTCTGCCCTGAACTCCATGGTTTTCGGTCTGACTTTTTTACCATCATGTCCACTATTCTCAGGGTAGATTTAAAGCCTTGTCCATTGATTGCGATATTTTGGATTCCTCAAGCTTCAATTCCTTTGAGCTCGATACAAAAGGATGTTATTGCTTTCACATCCCTTATAGCAAGACGTTCCCTACTTTTACATTGGAAGTCTGCTAAATACCCATCTATCTCCCAGTGGATAAAGGACGTGATGTTTTTTCTGAAACGCGAAAAATACGATATACGATGAATGGATGTATAGATAAGTTTTTTTCATAAATGGCATCCCTTTATTGCCTACTTTATGGAGTTACAGACACTACCCACTTAAAGGTTGGTGCCTGTTGTTGAATTTTATAAAATCTCTATAACCAGCGACAGTTAATGGGTAGCCATGATGAGCCAGAGGGGTGGGTTGTGGGTTCAATTTTGTTTTCTTTGTATAAAAAGAAAAAAATCTGTGAATATTTACTGTTGTTGCTAATTTTGTATTTTTGGGAAATGGTGGGGAGGGACAGAACAGAAAAAGCGATTTAGATAGGCTTAGCAGTTCAACAGAAATGTTTAATAAAAAGAAACGTTATGCAGAAATGTATAGCAGAAATGTTTAGCAGAACTGGTTTAGCAAAAATTGTAGAAAATGTAGAAATGTTTTGTAGAAATGTTCAGTGGAAATGTTCAATAAAAATGAAACATGAAAAGTAAAAAAAAAAAAAAAAAAAAAAAAAAAAAAAAAAAAAAAAAAAAAAGAATCGCAAACTCAATCCATGTCTCGAGTTCAAGTCCAAACTGTGTCTCTCGCTCATGCCATGTCTCTCATCCATGCCATGTCTCTCGCTCAAGCCATGTCTCAAGTTCAAGCTCAGTCCATGTCTCTCGCTCAAGCCATATCTCAAACTCAAGCTCAAGTCATGTCTCAAGTTCAAGCTCAAGCCATGTTTCTCGTCCAAGCCATGTTTCTCGTCCAAGCTATGTTTCTACTCCAAGCCATGTTTCTCGTGCAAATCATGTCACAGGCCTAGCAGGCAAAGCGCAAGTCCTGTCTTGAGATCCTGACCTCTTGTCCAAGCCGGCTGTTCCGGTAAATTCCGCTCAGCAGCCCTGCTCAGCTGAGGACGCCGCTCAGCCTCCACGTCCAGCTGAGGACGCCGCTCAGAATCCATGCTCAGCTGAGGACGCTGGTCAGCCTCCATGTCCAGCTGAGGATGTTGCACTGCTCCCAAGCATTGATGAGAGCATCGCACAGCCTGTTTGCCAGGCTGTAGTCCTTGTTCTGCCTCCCTATTCAGCTAGAGACTTTGCTCTGCTCCCCTACTCCAAAGACACCGTGCAATTTCTTCCTGGCGCTGCTTGGGACATTTAGCCAGGGGGTCCGGGGCCACCGGTGAAGGGTGAGGACTCTTGGCACTCCTCCCGGAGTGGGGGAGGGGGTTCTGTCATGATTCCCCCGCACCACAGCTGTTGCGCATGCGCGGACCTCTTCCGGGTTGACGTCAGGTTTTTGTCTCGCCTCGTCAAGGGTCATAGGGCATTGGGGCACCTGTGTTTGGAATCGCCGGCAACTGCTAGCTATTGCCGGCTAATGACTGAGACATCTATATATGCTTCGCACGGTGCAGTTCAATATAACGACTTATATAGCGACTTATAGATAGACATGTTTATGTATTGTTTTGCCATGTTTAGCGCTTATGGAGCGTTCCAGTTTCATGCCATGTTCTAGCTTTAGCCTTAGCCAAGTTAGCATTAGTGTTACCCATAGCCAAGTGAGCATACCGTAGCTCAGGAGTTTTGTTTCAAGTGTTTTGCTTTGCACTCAGCACAGTAAATAAAAGTCACCGTTTCACTGTGATTGCATCCTGCCTACTTCCTTCCCGTCACGCCCCGTGGCACACTACTTTTACACATCAGTTGTATTAAAACTTCATGTGCTCACCTCAACTGTAAGTCACTGTGGATAAATTAAGACATGCAACCCAAATAACATGGAGTGTTTAACACACAGTGTTTACCAAATGAATACCACTGCTACCTTCATTCAATTCAGCAAACCTCACAAAAACATACAGTATGCAGTGCACAACTCCCTTTTAAGGCCTAATGGCTCAGTGACATCCTTGATAACACCTGTTTTTTATCCCATCATCTCAGAAAATTTTTTATCCTATGCAATATTCACATGTAAATTTTTTTTACTGGCTACAATTATTTATCATGCATGGTCATGTTATGACATGTTCCCTATGTGAGGCTGAATGTAAATTCAGAATGCAGCAGCAACTCAACAATCTGTCAATAACATTAGTGACACTGTCATGTGATGCTGTCGATGGAGATTCATGAAGCTTTATGATGTTAACATATTAGAGTACAGAAAGTCCTCAGAATATTTTCAAACACCATTCATCATGTTCACTGTTATAGTCATGTGTCTGAGGCTTTCACTAGGTGTGTTACGATATACGTGACCGTGGTGTAAACGGAGGCAGACTGGACACGGGTGTAGGTGCAGATCGATGCTTTATTTACAAGCTTTGAAGATACAGGGCACACTCTTCATTCAAAGCACATAACGCAAAGCATAACGTTAACTCAATTTACTTTAGTTAACTCAAAACACAGATTCACGTATATACATATGTAAACATACATACACAAACATAATCACGAGCAATGCGCTCGGGAAACACAGGTCCATAAATAGAGCAGGTGATAACCCTAATCGCCGACACCTGCTGAGAGATCACGGCCACGTGCAGCCATGCGCAGCCTTGCGCGGCCTCACCGCACTTGCTCGGGCCCGACTCAACTGCGCCACAGCGGCCCCCAGTGGCCGTGTCGTCACAAGGTGAGGTAACATAAATTTATTTTTTTTTATTTCAGAAATATTAAGTGTTGAATTTGTGATATATTAGTCTGTATGGTGTTAAGGAAAAGCAGAATGTGGGTCTGATTTATGTAATTCTGTCTTGATTATGTAAATGTTAAAAACATTATGTCATCTTCTCTAGGACAAGTTCATGGCAGGTCCATGGCAGATTCATGGCAGGTTCATGACAGATTCACTCACAAGTTGAAGGTGATAATATTACTCTGCCCTGCAGATACAAAACATATGCTACAGAACTGTATCCAAAATCAAGCAATATCCAAAATCAACACCTGAGTTCCTGCTTCATATCTTTCAATGTAGAGCTCCAAGTCCCAACATCCCCCAAGAATGTCTGCTGAAGTTAATGGAAATAAAGTGGATCTTCTTATCTCATCTGCTCCTGAATCAGCTTGTGCACTATATGACTGGGCTCTGGTGTCCACAGTGACAGGAAATCTAACCACACTGTACAAAAATGTTGACACAATTTATATATATATATATATATATATATATATATATATATATATATATATATATATATATATATATATATATATATATATATATATATATATATATATATATATATAAAGCAGTTCTGCTGATGATTTTGAGAAATTTCAAATGCATTTTTTTGGTGAGATTTTCTCTCTCTCTCTCATGACTTAAAAAGACTTTATACAGTTTTATTGGCACATTGTTGTTGGACACAGACAGTAACCTGAGCTCAAACTTGAACAGGGATCCATGGCACTGTGAAGCAGCAATGCTACTGTCACAGCTCCGTCAGATCAGGACTCCAGATCCCAGAACACAACGCGTACTTCGCACGCACGCATGCGCTCAAAGTCCCCAGAGTTCTGATCTGAGACACCTGTTACCGATCACACTCCCATACGCACACACACCCAATCCCCGCTAGTATTTAAGGAATCACTCACCTTGGACACATTGCGGTATACGCTTAGCAACCTCTGTTCCTCTGCGATACCAAGCACTTCTACATTGTTGTTATTTTCCGGTATATCTCGACCTCTACCACGGCTTTTCGACTACGTCTCTGTTTTGTCCCGTTTGTTCATCGAACCTAATCACCTGACCTTTGCCTGTTTCTTTGACTCGAGCTACCTAGACATTCAAGGATTGCTATTGTTCTCTCGTCATCCGCTCCACGCGCTTGTGGCCTCTCACAACCTGGTGACAGCTACCTGCTGCCTCCACCTCATAGTTCATCAGGCCGAAAAGTGGAAATTAAACACATTTTGACATTTGTTGTTGGTGACTTTTTTCATTTGCATAGGAAGTAATGATATACAATCACTTTTAAGTGTAAGCTTCACTTTTGGTTTTGCTGGGCCTGTATTTCATCAGGAGATACTGCCTGAATACTACATTTCAGTGGATACTGAGATTATGATCATGCTGCTGATGCACAACTCTGTCTTTAATTTATTTATTCATTTTCATGTGATTCATTTAGTAATTTGCTTCGCTTTAAATCCAGTTTTAGACTGTGATAATACAAAGGTCTTTCCAGATTATTACTTGCTACACTGTATGAGAGTAACCCCAGTAAAACTACCTGAATTCTATAATATAATTTGTTCACCATGTTAGGTTAAATCCGATGCACAACTCTGCTGCAAAGCACAGCTCTAATCTTCAAATTTGCATATTAATCTAAAGTATCAGCAAAATGATGAGTCAACACATAGAGAGATGGTATAACAGTTTGAGGATTAATGAAAAGGCAAAAAAAAAATCTATGGACAAAACAAAATGACCTTACTGTTGACCTCAGGTGATCAGTCTGTGTTGTTCTGCTGGTGTGATCACAGAGACAGTCATGGGTTACATGAACCCGGAAAACCCAGCAGTGTCTCAATTTGTGCACATAGTGAAAATCATTACGCAGTGAAAATCACTAGGAACATCAGCAGGGTCTCTCTTACCTTTAGTGAGGATTTTGTTTATGGATGTCCCCTCCCATCCTGCTAACAGACTCTTCACTCACCTGCCAGCTGACAGAAGGTATCAGAACATCTGGGCCACCACCAAACTCTGTAACAGCTTCGTCCCCCAGGCAGTCAGGCTCAGTAATTGAAGAAAATAAATAAAAATTATCTAATCAGAGGGCTTTACTACAAACAATCTAAAAATAAAATACCGGCAACAAGGTCATGGACACCCAAGGCTCATTGATGAGTGTGGAGAGCAAAGGCTAGCCTGTCTGGTCCAATCCCACAGAAAAGCTACTGTAGTACAAATTCCTAAAAAAGGTAATGCTGGCTATGACAGAAAGATGTCAGAACACAGTGCATTGCAGCTTGCTGTGTATGTGGTGGTGGCCTAATTCAGCAGGATTATGTGCCCTGCCACACTGCAAAAATTGCTCAGGAATGGTTTCAGGAATATAACAAAGAGTTTAAGATGTTAACTTGGCCTCCACATTCCCCCAGATCTCAATCCGAGCTAGAATGTGTGTGATGTGCTGGACAAAGAAGTTCAATTCATTGAGGCCCCACCTTGCAACTTACAGGACATAAAGGATATGCTACTACCGTCTTAGTGCCAGATACCACAGCGCACTTTCAGTGGTCTTGTGTTGTCCATGCCTTAATGGGTGAGAGCTAACGTTATGGCGCACAAGGTGACCTGCACAATATTAGGCAGGTGAATTTAATGTTGTGGCTGAAATCAATGAAAAAATAAATGAATATTGTTTGTACTGTAAGACAAACAAACATTACATTCAGCAACATTTCCCGACAACATGCGTATGGGTTCATGGCATTTTACACAGGTAAGTTATTATACTATCACCTATAACTTTTATTTGGTTACCACTAGTAATGTAAATGTGCCATAGAATTATTGGTACACAGCTGACTTTCTACAATTAGCTGGCCGCATAGATACATAACAAATAAAATAAATTCTGTCCTTTTTTTCAGGCAAACCAGACTATGAAATGCGTCATCCCGAGTGGATACTGTCATTACACCTCGGGCACACAGACATCAAAGCAATGATGATGTTGCACCAACAGAGGTCAGAGATGGATGATGCTGCACCATCAGATGTAGCTCCACAGAGATCAGAGATGGATGATGCAGCAGCAAAGGATAACATTGGAGAAACAGCACAACTGATTTAAAATCATCAATCAGTTACCAATAACAAAACAATGTCTAATAACTTCTTATTATGTTTCTTTTTATTTGAATATAGGGTATACAAAGACATGACTTCTTGAAAGACGTGGCAAACACCACCATGGCTATTTGTGTCATTAGAAAGGAAGGAGGAGATCTTGGACACTTTTGAATTTTTGTTGACAGGGTCATAATTCTCAACCACATCAGATCTGTTGCAGTGATGTGGGGTGCAATCTATGTCCTTAATTTAGCATAGCCAAAAGAGCTGAAATACTACTATGACTGTATTCAGGAAGTCCTTATGCAGATGAAATCAGAAAATTGGTTCTTCCCTAAAGTTCTAGGACTGAAAAACTAAATAAGTGTAATTTTGCTACAGGCACTGATGTTCAGTTTCTGCAATTTGTTACATGAAATCTCAGCACTTTGTTGTTAACTGCTGCTATTACTATGTTGTGGCTGGTTACTTATGTGGAGAATTTAGCAATTGCATATGATGCAGAAGCAAATGTTATGTAGCCTTTTTCCACTTGTGAATTCTTTAATTTTCTTTACTTTTTGTGGTTATTTTATGAATGTGCAATTTGGTCTTATAAATACTCAGAAGTTTTTTTTAGCAGGTGTATTAAAAAAGTGTATTGTGCAGTCTGTTCAGGATTTCGCAGAACCATTTATTTATGAGCTATAAATGTTAGTAACTTGTAAAAGTGTACCTTAATGTAAAGTGGATGGCTGTGGACCATTTATTCATGACTTATAAGTGTTAGTAATCTGTGAAAGTTGAGTGTAAAGTGGATGACTGTGAGCCAATAATTCATGAGGTATAAATATTAGTAACCTGTGAGAGTGTATCTTAATGTAAAGTGGATGCCTGTAACCCATTTATATATGAGTTATAAACAGGTGTCCACTTTACATTAATGGCTCACTATTTGGCACTTATTTCAATAGAGTGACTATTTTAATTCATGTAGTTATAACTGCCTATCAATGATTTATATTGCACTTGTAAATGAGATATTACTCATTAATAGACACCTTTATAAATGCCTTACAAAAGGAACCTTAATGTAAGTGTTACCCAAATAATATTAATAATTATAATAATATGTATTTGTATTTAAAAGAGTATGAATGTGTGTGTGTGATTGTACAATGTGATGGATTGGCTTCCTAGTTCAGGGTGTTCACCTCCTTTTGCCCCATGCCCCCTGGGATAGGCTTCACGTCTCCCATAACAAAGTAATGATAAGCGGAGTAACTGATAATCAATTAAATAATTATTAAATTATTATACAGGATTACTGAAGAAAACATCAAAACTACAGAGGGTAAATCTTGAGAGATAAAAGAGCCTATAACCCAAAAGATATGTTTAAGAGGTGAAGTCGGATGCAGTGGGTTGATCATCAACAGTGGAATAGTTCTGTGTTGTATTGGTGACACTTGCGGATATTGTGAAGTGATTATCTGTACAAAGTTATGATAAAACTGCAGCACTTCCTGGGTGTGACCTTCTAGAGATGTGTATGTGTAAGTTAGTTCAGCACATACAGCACTATTATACAGAATCCTCACAGAGCTGTGTTCAGAAATGGCTCAACTATACAACTTACTGCACATAGTGAGATACATACCACTGATACTCACTGTAACAAAAGGTAATTTATTTTCATCAGTTAATTTATATTGTGTTAATTCTTAACCATGTTTAAAGCATTATGGTATTCCTTTCTGAAGATGATGTTTTGGTTTGTTTACAAAAATACTTCACAGATTTATTTATTTATTTATGCTCTTCCTTACAACAGGCAGTTTTGCAGATACAATCTGGCCGACAGATGAAAATGCCAACATTGTCAGGCACGAAAAAGACACTGTTACTTTGAAATGTTCATATGAGGCAAGCAGTCAATTAATTTATCTTTACTGGTACAAACAATATCCTAACAGTGCACCACAGTTTTTGCTGTATAAAGGCGCGAGGTCAGTAGTTCTTCGGAGCGCAAGGCCACTGACACTCCGGTTAGAGACAACAACAAGTGGAGACTCTACTGAACTTACTATAAGAGGTTTAAAGCTCTCAGATTCTGCACTCTATCACTGTGCTCCAGAGTAGGAGCACAGTAATACAGAGTCAGTGAAAGGCTGTATAAAAAAACTAAAAATGGTTTATATCAAATTTCTTAAACCACTGAAGATTAAAGTAACTCCCTGCCAACATTTTGACCACAGAGACAAACAACATTTGTGGTAACATATGCAGCTGAAAGAAAAAGAGGAATAAAGAACACAACAACTACACATTAATCACAGTGAATTCACAAAGCTACATTTTTCATTGTCCAAAATATATTTTAATGACATTTCAATTTTTATTTATTTGTTCATTTGTGTGTTATTTTGCATGTAGGTGTGTATGTACAAACAAATGTGAGTTTGATTTTACAGATAGAGATAAATAACAAAACCCTTGTCAGACTGTGCAGCTCTCTGTTGAATAAGGGTCACATATAAGGCTTTATATATATATTTATATAAAGATGTATTATCTAAAACATAGTTCTGTGACTAATTGATGATGACTACAGCCTTTTGAGCTAGCAATCTTTTATCTTTTTTGTACTGTGATTAAAACTTTCAAACATGCATTTATGTGGATGGGTGACAATGAATTGAATATAAGTTTGAATGTTTGTGCATGGTGTCCTGCATTGGACTGGTGTCGCATCCATTCCTGCTTCTTGTGCAGAGATGATGGGAGAGGCTCCACTGTACCCCTGAGCAGGATTAAGAAGTTACGGAAATGTGGCCACGGGATGAAGTGGTTACTAAAAAGAATGTTGAATGAATGGACGTTTTTTGGCCGAAGCTGCAGGGCTTTAATCAGGTGCTTATATTAGTCATAAAGTAGAGTGGTTGTTTATGTGATTATATAAGTCTCATAAAAATGTTGGTGATTTTTCAGGGTGGACCTCGGGCTTGGTTGCAAAGGTCTTTATGTTGTAGTTTCATTATACTAGATGTGCTAATTGTACTAGAGAGTACTATACAGTATAAGATTTGGTTTTCTTTACTATCGCTGATATTGATAAGTCTCCTCTGGTATCACAAAAACCTTGATCGAGACCAATATTTCTCCTGATGATTAATGAAGTCAGTGAACAGTCACACCAGTCACACTGGCTGTACCACCTCATCCACGATGGTTCTTAACCTTGACAAAATAAGTAAGAAAATGGATCTACTCATCTCCTCTGCCGCCATTTTCTGTTTGGCTTCACAAAATCTGTCAGCAATGGCATTAACCACGCTGCCGAACAGGCCAGAATGTTTAATGGGGCATCTGGCAAGGAGATCTTAAATTTGTCCCCAATTGCTGAAAGGTTGAGCCATAGGTGCCTCTCCGCCAGAACCAAGCTACACATTGAATGGCTAGTACGATGGGCCGTTTGCTTGGTTGCCCGGAGAGACATATCTTTAGTATGGCACAGCTCTGCCATTGCCTTAGGCCCAATTCCCTCCCAAGTGTCAAACTCACTCAGCAGGTCTGCTTGGTAGGCCTGCAACACTGCTGTTGTATGCAGTGACCCACAAGCAAAACCCGTTGCCACCGTTTCTATATATATATATATATATATATATATATATATATATATATATATATATATATATATATATATATATATATATATATATAATGTTTTGTGAATTGTGTATTTGTGAAGTGACCTTGGGTACCATGAAAGGCGGTTTTTAAAAATAAAATGTATTATTTTTAGTGGAAGTATAGTTTCTGCTCAGATTCTCTCACATGCTGCAAAACTGATTGGATGGTGCATCACAGTAGAAATGGCTAATGACCAAAAACATACTGCACAACCAACCCATGGGCTTCTTAAGGCTTGTTATTTCAAATGTCATGTCAGATGGCCTCAACACAATGAAGCATGCTTTTCGCTATTGAAGACAGAACTGAAGGCAGAAAAACACACAAACAAGCAGCAACTGAAGTAAGCTGCAGTAAAGGCCTGACAAAGGATCTCCAGGACGAAAACTCAGTATTTGGGGATTATAGGTAATGATTGCAAAGGATTTGCATCAATAAAGTTTGTCCAATTACTTTTGAGCCTGTGAAAATGGAAGCTGAATAAATGTCTGTAATGCCTAAATGGCTAATGCAATATTTCATTTACAGCACCTGGATTAAAGTTGAAAGTCAATTACATCTTGTTTCCTTCATTTCAAATACACTGTGCTGGTGTACAGAGGCAAAATTCGTGAAACTCGTGTCACTGTCCAAATACTTATGGAGCTGGCTATACAATTTCTTAATATTCTGTTTAAAGGTACAGTGTAAGTTCTGGCAATCTAGCAGTTAAAAAATAAAAATAGAGATTGTCCTACTGCTCATAAAACATTCACTACTAGGCTCAAGAGATAAAACCAATTTAGATGGACAAGCTGACAACAGAAACACAAGCTGACAACAGAAAATGTTTTTAATTTAGCCAACCATTAGGTTTATAATTTTCAAGGTCCTTCCTTGAAAATAAAATCCAGTACTTCACAATAATAACCCATAAATAAATCATCTGGGTTACACATGTAACCCTGTTCCCTGAGAAGGGAACGAGACGTTGCGTTTAGCATATCACTATGGGAGCATCTGTTGTGCGTGACCGGCATCTGACGCTTGTGAAAAATCATGCCTATATATAGGAATGCCATGATCAATTCACAGGCCTGCCCTGGTATGACAAAGCTACGCAAGGGAACTTCAATGTTGTGTTCAGCATAACACTATGGGAATGAGAACCCACTCCGTCATACAGAAGGTACGGCCTGTTCAAAAAGAACAGGCATAGTGAGACGGCACGCCTCATAAGCAATAGAGATTGCTTCCACTATCCAATCAGTTATACCCTGCTTTGACACAGCATCACCTCTACTGTCGCGGCCAAGCAGACCAGCAACTGCTCCAATTTATGCCACTGGCCGGAGTGGTGGACGTAAGTACAGAGAGCCCTTACTAGATGCAGCAGGTGCATTCTCTCTTGTTCCGGTGTGGAGAATGGAGGAGGGCAGAAAGCTTGCAACACCACAGGATGGGAGGCCGATGTAGGCACCTTAGGAATATAATCTGGCATAGGATACAGGAAGGCCTTTGCCAATCCAGGGGCAAAGTCAATGCAGGAAGGGGTAACAGACAGAGCTTGTAGATCTCACACTCACTTGAGAGATGTCAGATTCAGAAGCTTCTCAGAGGTTGATTTAAGGGCTCGAATGGGGCCGCTGGCAGACCTTCCAGGACCAGAGAAAGGTCTGTGGAAGGTATGCGCGCCCTGCAGATGGGCCTCAGCTGCCTGACACCAAGCATGAACCTCGAAGTTAGAGGATGTTAGCAGAAACATTATTGTAAGAACTCCAGGACTGTAGCTATTGTGCAGTTCACTGAGTCTAGCTGATGTTCCTCACACCACAAGACAAAAAGCTGCCACTAGAGTGCATACAATTTGCTTGTGGATGGTGCTCTAACATTTAACATGGTCTCTACAACTTCAGTTATGAGACCAGTATCTATGAGTTGGTGCCCCTCAGGGGCCAGACCCCAAAGTTTCTATAGTTCTGGCTGAGGGTGATAAATCAGCCCTATGGCTTGAGCCAGTAGATCCACTCTAAGGGCTGAAATGGGGCACCTGACAGACCTTCCAGGACCAGATTACTCTCAGAAGCTCTTCATGTTGGTGAGAACAACATCTCGATGTTAAAGTGCAAGTTCCCTGGATTGTGCTAGAATTATCCAGTCATCCAGTTTAGTACAAGGAAGCCCCGGAGTCACAAGGGAGCCAGAATGGCATCTGTGCACTTTGTGAAGTCGTGAGGGTATAAAGCTTGCCCAAAGGGAAGAACCTGATACTGGTATGCTTTGCCTCCAAAGGCAAAGCATAGCTGTTAGCTGTTACAGTGCCATGCAAAGTAACCCAATTATCAGAGTTCCGCTAATCTCCATGTCTCCAGTCTCAGCCACAGTTGAGTCTCAAGCCCCAGCCACAGCTCCTGCCACAGCTCACGGCCAAACTCCATCCAAAGTCATGCCTCCGGCCCAAGCCACAGTCACGCCTCCGGCCCAAGCCACAGTCACGCCTCCAATCCAGGTCCACGATGCCCAAGTCCAGACCCAGTCTCAAGCTTATGAGGTCCCCGTCCCTGTCACATCCCAGGTCCCCATCCCTGTCACATCCCAGGTCCATGCCCCTGTCACGTTCCAGGTCCACGCCCCTGTCATGTCCCAAATCCCAGTCATAGCCCAGCCCTGGCTCAGGTCCCAGTCACAGCCCCGGCTCAGGTCCCAGTCACAGCCATACCTCACGTTCCCGACACCACAGCCATGCCTCACATTCCCGACGGCAATGCCATGCCTCACGTTCCCGACGGCAATGCCATGTCCCTCGCTCAGGCCATGTCCCTTGCTCAGGCCATGACCTTCGTCCAAGTCCAATCTCAAACCTTATCTTTAGCCACGTCTCTAGCCCATGCCATGCCTCTAGCCATGTCACTAGCCCATGCCATGCCTCTAGCCACATCTCTAGCCCATGCCATGCCTCTAGCCACGTTATTAGCCCATGTCATGCCTCTAGCCATGTCATTAGCCCATGTCATGCCCTAGCCACGTCTCCTGTCAAAGAAACACCCCCCTCCTCCGTTTTTTTCTCCGCCCGTCCCGGCCGGGTGTTGGGGCCGTGTCCCGGCGCCATGTCGGGCCCCCCCCCCCCATGTCTCCGCCCCCGCGGGGGGGGGTTTTTGTTTTTTTTTTTTTTTTTTTTGGGGGGGGTTGTGGGAGGAAAAAAAAAAACAACCCCACCCCCCTGAGGGGGGGGGGAGGGGCTCGGTGGTGGAGCTCCTGCCAGCCTAGGAGACTGTCCTGCTGCTTGTTCAGCTGAGGACGCCACTCAGCCCCCTTGTTCAGCTGAGGACGCCGCTCAGCCTCCCTGTTCAGCTGAGGATGCCGCTCGCCCCCTGTTCAGCTGAGGACGCCAGCCCCGCTTTCAGCTGAGGACGCGCTCAGCCCCCTGTTCAGCTGAGGACGCCGCTCAGCCTCCCTGTTCAGCTGAGGACGCCGCTCAGCCTCCCTAGCTATAGTCGCTAGCACTAGCAGTAGCAGTGCTAGCCCAGTTAGTTTAGTTTAGTTCTGATGTTCCTGTTTCGGTTTTGTTTGTTTGTTTTGTGCAAACTTTACTTTATACGGTTTTACAATATCTATATAACCAGCGACAGTTATTGAGTAGCCATGATGAGCCAGGGGGGTGGGAGGGTGGGTTTTCGGTACTTTTAATTTTGTTTTCCTTTGTTAGTATAACAATAAAAAAGGCCTGTGAATGTTTACTGCTGTGTTGCATAATTAGTTTTTTTTTTTTTTCAATGAAATATTTGGGAAAGGGAAGGTAAAAGAGAGAAAAGGTAAATGAATCACATGTAAATCACATGTAAATTCATCATATGAAAATGAAATAAATAAATAAATAAATAAGTCAAACAAATAAACCCCTTGGTGTGTTAAAGTCTTTCTCCACAAGATGGCATAGTCAGGTTTTTTTTATTCTGAAGCACTAAGACCCTGCTCACATCCCCCAGTAATTATGATTCTTTTGATTATGAATACTAATTTGCAAAACAATATACATACATGCATTAATATGAAGTTGGTCTCCGCTTTGCTTCCACCATCTTCTGTTAAAGTTTTCCATTAGATTTTAGAATGTGGCCATATGGATTTGTTCTCATTCAGCTACAAGTTTCAAGGTTTTTTAGTGGTGGTGGTGTTTTTATTGCCTTATAGCAGTCCCCGTGTTGTGTATAAAAGTGATCCAGTGTCCTTTCCCGCTGTGTACGGCAGGGTATGTGCTAATACAAATCTGATATTTCTTTTTTTTTTTAAAGTTCACCTTGTTAAAGTCACCGATAATCACCAGCGCTGTATCCAGATTCAATGTTTATAGCAGCCCAATGTCCCTTTGTAGTATTAATAAAGCAGGCTGTGTGGACCTGAGGTAGAATATAGACAGGCATTTTGAGGCAGAGGTAAATTCTCGGTGTAAATAAAAGGGACAGCACTTGACAGCGAAGTATTCCAGGCCTGGCTCTTTTTCCTCATCGCCGATGTTTGCACCTCAGGAGAGTAAGTCCATTGTTTACCTGGCTCAGACTCATCTCCAGAGGCGCAGGCTGCTTATATATAACATTATTAGATTATATGTTTATAGATTAGAATGATTAAATATTCATAATTGCATAATTGCCCAGCTTAGTTTGAGCCCATAACAAGTTCCCAATATGAGGCTGAATGTAAACCCAGGATGCTTCAGTAAAAATCTGTCAGTAACATTGGTGACACTGTCATGTGATGCTGTGAGGTGGAGCTACATGGACCTTTATGATGTTAACATATCAGAGTACAGAAAGAATACTTTTATTCAACACAGACCATTCATTATGTTCACGTTAATATTCATGTCTCTGTGGCTTTCAGTAGGTGAGTTACTTTTTTTGTGATTTCAGAAATACTAAGTGTTGAATTACTGATTAATTAGTCTGTGTGGTAGAAAACACACAATGTAAGTCTAACATGCTGTTCTTGACTGTGTAAAAGTTACAAATTTTATGTTCTCTTCTCTATGACAGGCGACTCCATGGCAGATTCAGTAGAGCCACATTTCTCTCATACAGTTGTGGATGAAGGTGATAATGTTACTCTGTCCTGCAGATATAAAATAAGTGGTTCTGCAAACTACCTGCACTGGTACAGGCAATATCCTAACTCTATACCTACGTTCCTTCTTCATATTCATCAAAGTGGAACTCTAAGTGTAAACACTCCCCCAAGAATGTTTGCTGAAGTTCATGATGATAATAATAATAAACAAGTGGTTCTGCTCATCTCCTCTGCTGCTGTATCAGACTCTGCATTATACTACTGTGCTCTGGCTCCCACAGTGACAGGAAATCCAACTACACTGTACAAGAATTTTGACAGAGATTTGTTATGATGAAAACAGATCTTCCAAAGATTGAGAAATGTACATGCTTTTTTAATGGGGGGGGGGGGTTATAAAGTGTTTATAATATTGGCACATGTTCGATCATTAGGAGGCAGCTCATTAATTTATTAATCTTCAGTAATTACTTTATCCTGGTCAGGGAACACTGGGAGGAATGGGAAATATTGGGAGGATATTGGAACACCATCTGAGAGACAGCAATACTACCTGCTGTCTCCTCCAACCAATCAACTGTCAATGAAAAGTGAAAACTAGGAAACAATTTGGCATTCAGTTTTGGTGCATATTTTTGGAACTATTAATTACAGTATAACTTTTTAAGAATATGTTTATTTTGTTTTGGTTTCCATTGTTCTTAGGAGTCTGTCTGAACATTATATTTTATTATGTAATAAGATCATGGTCACTCTGCTGATGGACAAGTCTGCTGCAATGCACAGCTCAAATCACATTTTCAAATTTGCTGATGACACTTCAGTGTTGAGCATTATCAGCAAAATACTGAGTAATATAGAACTAGTGTAGAAGCAACAATCCATTGACAAAACGAGATTGCCGGCAGGTATACAACAAAAAACAACAATCTCCCATTCTCACTACTGTAGGGAAAAAGAGCTTTTCGTTTTGTTAGATTGAGCTCAAAATGTGCTGAAAACTTAATATTTCAACATCTGATCAACTATTTGTCCAGTGAACTTAATGTCTCTTATTAAGTCTGGCTAGCATATTAATCCCGTGGCCACCAGAAAACACAAATTATTAGCACAATAAGCAGATTGGACAACTTAAGACACTAAATCAAAAATATAGACAATAGACACTTGCTACAAAATTCAAACAAGACTTTATTAAACTACTCTAATACACAGAAATTAAACTAACACTCACACACACACACACACACAAACAAAGGGGGTGAGAGTAGCTTTGGCAGAGAATAAATGTCTCCCTAGTTTTTACACTATATGCTGTTAATCTAATTTTCGCTACGTTTTAGAAGGGCTCTATTAAATACAACAGCTTCGACTGAGACCTGGATGTGCTTCTTGCATTTCCAGTTGGAGGGGATTCATCCGAAGTCTGGTCGATCGTTATGTGTAAACTAGACAAAGATGCATTAAAGAAGCTCATGAACACATCGTCAATGCTAGACGGTATAGAAAATATATCGAAAATATGTATAGAAAATATCTATGACGGGTAATCGATATGTATAACTCACTTCTGGATATGTTAATGAAGTGTATTCAATATGTAACCTGCATTTAGAAGTACTACTTAAAGCATGATCAAATAATCAGTATGGGTTAAAAAGCATAATCTATATGTATAATCAACAGTTAGAAGCATAATCGAAATCCATAGAATAATGGTTGATCAAATTATATTGTGTGGATTGAGTTAGAAGAATTCTGTGTCTTACTAAACAGTGAACATAATTGCTTTCTGTGGCAAATCTAAAGCTATAAGACACTTCCAACAGGTGGTCTTCTAAGTGTGTAAAGTAAGAACCTGTGTTTGTTTAAACTCAGTTCCACCTCTAATTGTGTAAATTAGAGGTTTTGGGTTTTGTCTAAAGCAGTAAAATTAATAAAGTCTATGGTAGTAATTTCAGAGCTTGTGTTTATCTAAACGCATCTTCACGTTATGGCAGTAATTAAGACACATTCCAGAACTGGGTTTCTAAACAGAGCATCCTAAGCTTGTAAATCAGTGACAAAAGATAAGAGTCAACAGAAAGGTAACAAGATGCGACTATAGGATGAAATACATGTCTTGGTAAACAAACCCAGGTCTGGTAAAACTTTTAAAGAATATACAACTGACTACGCATGCGCCACAAAGATAAGGTATCCTATGGATATGAATAATTAGTTAAAGCAATGGAGATTGGTCGGTTCTAAAAAGAAAAGTTGAATGCCACACCTAGGAATTATTTTTTACTGTTCTGCGAAGTATTTTTTTAAGACATTTTCATGTATTTACAAATTGGACTCTGTAGACAGTCACACTTTGTTGGTTTCCAATAAAGTTGATTACTTTTGACATCTACTAAGCTCTCTGTCTTTGAAGTTTTTGACTTTTGAAGGTTGATTTTATCCACAACAACAGATATTTGGCATGAAAATATATTGAGCTGTAAGGTGACTCCACATCCTGTGGTTTGAAAAGTGTTGTCACTGGCAGTGACTGTGGCGACAAACTACAGCCAATGAGAGCACAAGGCATGGGGTGAGGTCACCATGAGGAAGGGAAACCTGCAAGATCTATGGCAGAAGCATAAAGGGGAGAAGCTCTACAAACATTTTTTACTCAACTCCAACTCTCTCTGTAGCACACACAATCTCTGCTGCCCGCATGTTGTAATGCATTCTTTCACCGACTTTCTTTGCTTTTTCCATTTTGCTCAAATCATTGCTCAAACAGCTCACACCGCTTGTTTCTGTCCTACATCCATCTTCAAATAATAACTCCTTTTTTGCATGTGGTTTTCAGGTCATATATCCGTGTCACTTCATGCATGTGTTTTCGTGACAAAATTTTGTGTGGACACCGGATAGAGTCATCGCGTAATTGTCAGATCGTGTAGTTTGTGACCCTCTGTCACAGAGCAATCAGATAGTATCAACACCACAACACCACAACAACTTCAAGATTCCTGATTACAAGACAGTAAGTCGTGTAGTTTGAACAACACAGTGATCAGCCAACGTTGAAAGTCGTGTACTGTGAACTTGGCTTTAGTTGATGAAGACTTCCTGAAGATTTTAATTTTGAAAAGTATTGGTAGAAGAGATCTCATTGTTCCATGGTGTTCAAGGGTTTTAACTCTTCCGCACTGGGCAGAGCCCAAAAGGTTTTGCTCCAATCAGCATGATGTTAGGGCCGGGGTGTAGCTATATTCTCCATTCATGGTTTTACTCAGTCCATGGTCTTTGTGGACCAGATTTCATGCCTTCTCTTTTCTTCCTTGATAGAATGTGGATTAAACTTTTAGTCCCAACTGTTGGTACCTATACCTAACAAACATTCTACCCAATTTTTCTTACTCTCATCTTTTAGCAAATCACCCAAGAACCATACCATATAAGACATATGACATTTAATGCTATCAGCCTTGTTCAACTGTTAGAGGAGGAGGTGTTGGTCTCATCCATAGTCAAAATCTAGCCATCACACAAAAACCTAGTTTTTTAGGTTTAGGTAGAAGTTAATTTCTTTATACGGCTATACCTTATGTAGCCACTTAAAATAAGTCAATTCCTCTAATCATTATTTACAGACCCCCAGGGCCATGTACTGAATTGAATATCTTAGTGAATTTGCAAACTTTATCTCAAACGTGGGTTTTTCCGTAGATAAAACATTAATCATCGGTGATTTTAATATTCATTTTATAACCATCTGAGAACATCGGTTGGGTGTCCATCTTAGATTCAGTAGGAATTAATCAGAATGTCACATGCCATGAGGGGAAAGAAGCAGGCAGGATGCAATTGCAGTACGAATGGCTTTATGTACAGTGTGGTGAAAGCAAAACCAAAACGTAAACAAGAAACATAACTCTCTCAATAAACTAAGCTAAGCTAACTTACTGTGACTATGGCTAACGTTAATGTTAAGGCTTAACATGACATGAAACGGAGATTCACTATAGTCGCACTTGAGATTTAAATGGCATACATACATCGATACATTCAATCTATTCAACCGCGCCATGCGAAGCATATGTTTATGTTTTTTATGTTTATGTTTTTTCATATGTTTTTTACATATTTTTCGTTACCCCGCAACTTCTAACAGCTGCGGGCAATACCATAACCCACGTGACACATGACGAGAGGGGACGAAGACATGACGTCAACCCGGAAGCATTATACCAGGCAGGCTGCTGCACGGGGGAATCGTGACACAGAACATAATCGGGCCTACTCATAATGGTGGACACACTCTTGAGCTCATACTAACATACAGATTAAATATAGCAAATATTGTTATTTTTCCTCAGTTTGAAGTTGTCTCAGACCATTATCTTATCTCGTTCATAATACGTATTGATCATAATATTTTCGCCTCACTATCACGTAAAACGTACTTTCACATCAGCTACTGCACCGAGCTTCATAAACAACCTCCCAGAGACATCAATTTGATTTGTATCACAATGTGATCCAATAGAACTCGATCGGGTGACTGAATGCTTATAGTCAACATCTGGGCACACGTTAGATAGAGTGGCTCCACTCAAAAGAAAATTCATTAGTGAGAAAAAAAACATAGCACCCTCATATAACGATAAAATGCACATTTTACCTTCTAAAACAGACCACTCGCCAATTAGAACGTAAATGGCAGCCAACCAAATTGGTAATATTTCAAACAGTGTTGTGGATAAAATCAACCTTTTAGCCTAAGCCAAAAACGTCAGAGACAGAGAGTTTAGTAGATGTCAAAAGTGAATAAACTTTACTGAAAACGAACAAAGTGTGACTGTCTGCAGAGAGCCCAAATTGTACATACACAAACATGTCTTTATATACCTCCCAGATGTAGTAAAATTATACCTAGTTGTGGCATTCAACTTTTCTTTCTAGACCAGACCAACCACCATTACCTTAACTAATTATTCACATCCATATGATACCTTATATTTGTGGCGCATGCATTCAATTGTATATACTTTAAAAGTTTTACCACACCTGGGTCTCTGTTTACCATGTCACATATTTAATCCTATAGCCTCATCTTGGTCTCTTCTTTTGTCACTGATTTACAGGCTTAGGAGACTTTGTTTAGAAACCCAGTTCTGGAATTTGTCCAATTGCTTGTTGATTGCCACAAAGTGAAGCTGCTTTAAACAACACAGAGCACTTAACACATCACGTGTTAGAAAGTGTTTTATAGTCTTAGATTATGTTTGCTGTGCAGAGAGGTACAGACTGACACAGATTTCCTCCAACTCAATCCACTCTTAGAAAACCCGATCAAACATTTTTCTATGCATATAGATTATGCTTTAAGTAGTAATTCTAAATGTAGGTTACATATTGATTAAATTTTCCATAACAGCATGGAAGGAGAGTCTACTGAACTATAGAAAATCTCTTCGTGATTTTAGAAAAGTTTCTCTCTCCACCTTAATAGGAGAAAACAAAAACAATTCTAGATTTCTATTCACTATTAACTAGGAATAAAACCATTACAGAAAGAAGAACTCAATCACAATCATTACATAGCAGTGAAGATTTCATGAATTTGTTTTATTGGTAAAGTATATTAGATGAGAAGCCAGCTCCATCAAACCCCTTCAGATGATTCAGAATGCTGCAGCACGCATTGTCTTCAACCAGCCCAAGACAACCCATGTCACACCCCTCTTCATCTCCCTCCACTGGCTTCCTGTAGCTGCCCACATCAAGTTCAAGGCCTTGATGCTCACCTACAAGACCTTGTCAGGAACAGCACCCTCCTACCTCAACTCTCTCCTGAAGGCATACATTCCTTCTCGCAATCTGCGATCGACTAGCGACCGACGTTTAGTAGTTCCCACTCGGCGAGGCATAAGGTCCCTTTCCAGAACCTTCACACTTACCGTTCCCCAGTGGTGGAATGCTCTTCTGATCTCAATCCGGACTGCAGAATCTCTCACTATCTTCAAAAAACAGCTAAAGACCCACCTCTTTCGTGAACACCTAATCAACTCCTAGGGGAAAAAAAACAAAACAAAACAAAAAAAAAAACGCACGCAACGCACTTACACCTCTACGCTGTGCACTTTGCTTCCTCTGGTATTCAATTAAGGGATCTTGTATAGTAGCACTACTTGTATTGTTCCCTGCTTGATATACCGCTTTGCGTCTGCTAAGTGAATAAATGTAAATGTATGAAATTCAGACTATTGAATTAAAACCAGACAGTATTATACCTAACCCTATAGATGATAATATAGCAATATCAGATTAATGTTTAGAATGTTTTACTCCCCCTTAGAGACGCAACTACAGTGAGGAAAAAGAATTTTCCCTGCTGATTTTGTAAGTTTGTGCAGTGACAAAGAAATGATCAGTCTATAATTTTTAATGTTAGATATTATTTGAACAGTGAGAGACAGAATAACAAAAAATCCAGAAAAACTGTAAAAAAAAACAAAAATGTAGTTCTGGGCTGAATCTTCACTGTTCTCATGATCATTGCAACTCCACGAGGTGAGATCTTGCATGGAGCCCCAGGCCATTGGAGACTGACAGTTTGCGAATAATCCCTTTAAGAGTGTGCTCTTAATCTCACCTCGTTACCTGTAGAAAAGACACCTGGGAGCCATAAATCTTTCTGATTGAGAGGGAATACATAATTCCCTCATTAACATGCAAATCAATTTATAACATTTTTTGACATGCGTTTTTCTGATTTTTTTTGTTGTTATTCTGTCTCTCACTGTTCAAATAAACCTACCATTAAAATTATACACTGATCATTTCTTTGTCAGTGGGCAAACGTACAAAATTCAGCGGGGGATCAAATGCTTCTTTCCCTCAAATACTTCTGCCCCTAGGTAGGTGTGAATAAGTGTACAATTGGCTCTGTGTTTTGTGTGTGTCTGTGTGTGTGTGTGTGTGTGTCTGTGCGCGTGTGTGTGCGCGTGTGTGTGCGCGTGTGTGTGCGTGTGAGTAAATAATTATATATGTTTGCAAATATATAAATTTGCTAAATTAAATTTATATGTTGACAGCTCATTCCTCTTTTAGTCTGTCTGTAATGTACTGTATGACCTGTATGTGGAATAAATTTGTATTACTGTGGTAAGGTTTTTTTCCTTGGTGAACACAAGATGGCAGAATCACTTATCTTATTGTGGGCAAAGCACTAGAACTAGCACTAGTAACAAACATCCCTGCACACATTTGTTGATGATGAATATTTTTCACAATTAAACCTCTGGGATGTAGACTTTACCTGTTTTCTATCTACATGCTACACAAATATTATCCTAACCCCTTCCCTGGTTACTCTTAGCAGCTAGTTGAATTTCATTTCAGACATACCATTCAGACACATGTATGTATATATATAGACTTAACCTGCTGATCACAGGTTCTCAGTGTGAGGCTGAATGTAAAGCCAGGATGCTTCAATTAGAATCAACAATCTGTCAGGAACATTGGTGAACCTGTCATGTGATGCTGTGGGGTGGAGCTTCACAAAGCCTTACGATGTTAACATATTAGAGTACAGAACAATCACTGAATATTTTTATTCTGATAAAACCTTTCATCATGTTCACTGTAATATTCATGTGTCTGTGGCTTTCACTGGGTAAGTTTACATTGACATTTTTGTTATTTCAGAAATATTAAGTGTTGAATTACTGATTAATTAGTCTGTGTGGTAGAAAACACAGAATGTAAGTCTAATATGCTGTTCTTGACTGTAAAAGTTAAAAATTGTATGTTCTATTCTCTATGACAGGCGACTCCATGGCAGATTCAGTAGACCCACATTTCTCTCATACAGTTGTAGATGAAGGTGATAATGTCACTCTGTCCTGCAGCTATAAAGCAAGTGGTACTACAAACTACTTACACTGGTACAGACAATATTCAAAATCTAAACCCGAGTTCCTTCTGTATATTCATCAACGTGGAACTCTAAGTCCAAATACTCCCCAAAGAATGTCTGCTGAAATTAATAATGAAAAAGTGGATCTGCTCATCTCCTCTGCTGTTGTATCAGACTCTGCACTATACTACTGTGCACTGGCGCCCACAGTGACAGGAAATCCAACTGCACTATTCAAAAACTTTGACACAGTTTCGATATATGGAAAGCAGTTCTTCGAACAACTTTTTCAAATTTACATGCCACTGTTTTATGGAACCCTGTCTCTTTTTTTCTCATGATTTATAAAGAGTTTATATTTGTTACACATTTTGGAATATTAGGAGGCAGCTCATTCATTTATTCATCTTCAGTAACCCCATGATCCTGGTGAGAGAGTTGGAGCCTTTCCTGGGAGCACTGAGATTGAGGGAGGAATTTGAGAAAACCTGAAATGGAGGTGTGAGACAGAAATAGTACATGATGTCTCCGCCTCATAGCTCGATGGTCCCTGAAAACTAGAAACTAGGCAAGAATTTGGCATTCACTGATGTTAGATATTTGTTTTTACACAAGAACTATTAGAATAACTTTTAATAGTAGTTTTAGTACATTTTGATTTTCATTGTTCTTAATGATTTCATCACCTAAGGATATACCTATCACTCTTCGGACTCACAACTCTGCTGCAAAGTACAGCTTAAATCACATATTCAAGTTCATGACTGTCATATCACAGCAAACCAGTGACTACATTTCCCATCCTGCAATGCGCACTACAAACATGGCTGCAATTACCAGAAACACTCAACTTCATTCTAATTATGCACACCTGCACGCAATCTCACACACAATCACACCACAAATAAAAGAGACTGTTCAAACACTAAACCTTGGTCAAGTATATGATCAGTTGCCTTCTGTCTTTGTCGATACCAAGCCTTGATACTGTGTTTATTTATTCTGGTTTATTTATTCTCGTTTATGCCGTTGTCTCTTTACATTGCTTAGTTTGGACTGTTTGCCTGATCGATTGAACCTTACCTGCCTATGCACCTTGATTTCTGCCTGATACTTTCTACCTACTGGATTAAACTAATTAACTTGCACTTGTTTCCGTCATAGCCTCCAATACGTGACAATGACACTACAGAGTCTGAATACAGAGAGGCTTAAGGAAATGTGTACAACCCCAATTCCAAAAAAAGATGATGTGTAAAATTCATATGTAAATATCCACCCATCCACCACTTACTCCTTCTTCAGGGTTGCGAGAACCTGGAGCCTATCCAAGGAAGCATCAGGCACAAGGGAGGGTTCACCCTGGACAGGATGCCAGTCCTTTGCAGGGCACAATCACATACACACTCACATTCATACACTACAGACAATTTAGACACGGCAATCAGCCTACCATGGATGTCTTTGGACTGGGAGGAAACTGGGAATCGAACCATGGATCTTGGAGGTGTGAGGCCTCCAATTTATATTATAAAGCGCCTTTAAAGTAGCTTCTCAAAGCGCTGTACATAAAAAGACAAATCACAGAATAAATAAAAGTTAAATAAAATGAATTAAACTGTAATAAAAAACAAATTTGAAACAGTCAAAAAGATATTAAGAATTAAAAGCGAGTTTAAAAAAGTGTGTTTTTAAAAGAGCTTTAAAAATGCCAAAGGACTGAGCTTCCCTGAGTTCAGGGGGAAGAGAGTTCCAAAGTGATGGAGCGTAGACAGAAAAGGCCCTGTCACCCATTGACTTAAGGTGGGTTAGTGGAACCGTAAGTAGATTACCCTGTGAGGAGCGCAGTCTGCGATGTGGGGTGTACGGTATTAATAAGTGAGTTAAACATTGTGGAGCCAATCCGTGCAATGCCTTGTATGTTAACATCAAGATCTTAAAATCCACCCGGAACCTGACTGGGAGCCAGTGTAAGGACTTCAAAACAGGAGTGATATGGTCATATCTCCTGTTTCCCATCAGGATCCGGGCAGCAGAGTTCTGAACATACTGCAATTTGTTAATTGCAGTTTTTGAAACTTCCGGCTAAAACGGCATTGCAATAATAATAAATCAATAAAATCAATATTGCTCATGATCTTTGGGATCTCAGGGGGCACAGCTGAGATCCCATACAGACATACAGGTTCAATACGCTGATGCTCAAACTTATCGTGCTACAGATTCAGTTTGAGGATTGACAATAGATCTGAAAGATGCATATTTCCACATAGGAATATCACCCAGTCACAGGAATTTCCTGAGGTTTGCGTTTGGAGACAACACATAACAATGTCTGGTTCTTCCCTTCGGACTAGCTTTATCCCCTTGCACCTTTACAAAATGCATGGATGCTGCTCTGGCTCCTTTACGACTCCAGGGCATCCGTGTAATAAACTAACTGGATGACTGGTTAATTCTAGCATGATCCAGGGAACAGGGGGTTCAAAATTGAGATGTTGTTCTCACCCACATGAGGAGCTTGAGGCTCAGGTTGAACCTCAAGAAAAGTATGCTTTCTCCAGTGCAGAGGACAACTTATCTAGATGTTAAATGGAATTCTACTACATTGAGGGTGTTTCTATCCCCAGCACACGTAGAATCAATCCTATTGACTTTGAGCAAGATAAAGCTAGGTCTGGGCATCCCCTCCAGTCTCTATGAGTGACTGTTATGCCTTATGGCAGCAGCACCCAACGTCATACCGTTGGGCCTATTGCACATGAGACCATTTCAGTGGTGGCTGAAAAGTCGGGGGTTTCATCCAAGGATGAGGATGAAACCTCTGAGAGCAATCAGTGTCACGCGGTGATGCCTACGTGCTCTTAGTATCTGGAGGTGCCCACAGTTTCTAGCCTTGGGTCACACTCTAGGGGCATCGCCTTACTGCAAGATGGTAATGACAGATGCACCCCTCACGGGCTGGGGTGCAGTCTTAGCTGGCTGTCCAGTTCATAGTCTTTGGAGCAGACCTAATCTGGAGTTGCATATAAATCACCTAGAGATGCGGGCCGTATTCCTAGCACTCAAATTCTTTCTTCCTCAGTTGAGAGGTCACCATGTGCTTGTTGTGTCAGACAACACAGCAGTGGTCTCATATATCAACCACCAGAGAGGCTTATGTTCATGCCCCCTGTTCAGGCAGGTGCAACTAATCCTTCTCTGAGCAGAGGGAAAGTTCTTGCCAGTGAGTGCAATGTACATGCAGCTGGAATTTAAGGGCAGACATCCTGTCGAGGCAGGGGCTGAGGCCTGGGGGTTGGAGGATCCATCCACAAGTGGTGGAAAACATATGACAGAGGTTCGGACAAGCGGAAGTGGATGTTTTTGCCTCAGAGGAGACAACACACTGCCCGCTGTGGTTCGCCCTCACTCTTCCCGCACCATTGGGGCTGGACGCCATGGTGCACACATGGTCGAGGTCACCTCTATATGCTTTCCCCCCAATCACTCTGCTCCCACAAATTCTAGCAAAAGTTCACCAAGACTGTCTATGTCTGCTGCGAGTAGCACTATATTTTTCCCGCGGATAATTTCCCTGCTCAACGGCACTCCTTGGGAGATCCCCATCCGCAGGAATCTTCTGTCTCAAGCCAGATTTATCACCCTTAGCCAGAACTATGGAAACTGTGGGTCTGGCCTTTGAGGGGCACCAGCTCATAGATTCTGATCTCACAACTGAGGTTGTAGAGAACATGTAAAATGCTATATCACCATATACAAGGAAATTGTATGCACTCAAGTGGCGGTTTTCTGTGTTGTGTTGTTAGGAATGTCAGCTAGACCCAATGAACTGCACAATAGCTACAGTCCTGGAGTTCTTACAATAACGTTTCTCAGTAAGGTTGGCTTCTTCTACAATCAGGGTTTATGTGGCTGCTGTTTCAGCCAGCCATGCCCCTGTTAATGGAGTCTCTGTGGGGCTGCACGTACCTTCCTGGGACCTTTCTGTGGTCTTGGAAGGTCTGTCAGGGGCCCCATTTGAGCCCTTAGAGTCAGCTTCTGAGAAGCTTCTGACTCTAAAGGTAGCTCTTCTGCTGGCACTGACATCTCTCAAGCGAGTGGGAGATCTACAAGCTCTCTCTATTGCCCCTTCCTGCCTTTACTTTGCCTCTGAATTAGCCCAGGCCTTCCTGTATCCTAGGCCAGATTATATTCTTAGAGTGCCTACATTGGCTGCCCACCCTGTGGTGTTGCAGGCTTTGTGCCCACCTCTGTCCTTCACACCAGAACAAGAGAGGATGTACCCGCTGTGTCCAGTAAGGGCTCTCTGTACTAATGTTCACCATCAAAGCAGCACATCTCTAATTTGATAGTGGAAGCAATCTCTAATTTTGAGGCTTATGGGCGCGCAGTCTTGCCGCGTCTCTGGACATAAGAGCTCATTCCACTAGGCCGGTAGCGTCCTCGAAGGCTTTTTCCAAAGGGGTATCCTTGCAGGATGTGTGTGCTGCTGCAGGATGGTCTATGCCGCACACATTCATCCATTATTACAGCCTGCGAAATTCATTCCACCACAGGCTCGAGTGTCTTACAGGAGGTTGAGCGGTCTGGGTTTGCTTTTTGAACAGGCCGTACCCTCTAGCGCACGGAGTGGGTATTCCCATCCCCATACTGTTCTGCTAAATGCAATATCGAAGTTCCTTTTGTGGAAGGAAACGTTGGGGTGTAAATGTAACCCTGTTCCCTGAGAAGGGAAGAAGATGTTGCAGAGCATTGTCATACCAGGGCAGGCCTGTGAATTGCGTCTTTGCTTCAGATAATAAAGGCTGGCGTCATGGTTCACAGGTGCCATATATATCATGTGACATATATGTCACCTGATCATGGCAGGCCTATAAGTAGAGGCATGATTTTACACAAGCTTCAGATACTGGTCATGCACGCAAGGGCGCTCCCATACTGTTATGTTAAATGCAATGTCTCGTTCCCTTCTCAGGGAACAGGGTTACATGCGTAACCCTGATGTAATAGGGCAGAGAACCGAGAGGAGCCACAATGCCAGCTATCTAGGTAGAAAATTATCTGGCAAATTGAGGTAAGGGATTTAAAAGTATTTTAAATGGTTAGGTTTACCAGTTTTCTCACCTAGGTTTAGTTATATATTTACAATTTTTGTTGGGAATATCTTGTTAATTTATGTGTGTAACCCTGTAGAAAATACATGGATAAGTTTCCTGTAGTTTTGTACGACTTTGAAATACACAGACACTTATTTTTGGAATTCTGTATTTCCATGTTAAATAATTGTAATTATTTATGCATATGGAAAAGATTGCTACTTTCTTCTAAGAAAATGATAGAAAATATGAAAGATAAAATTATTGGATTCTAGGTTAAAATGTTAGCCAATCAATGGGAAAGATGAGAGGTCAGGGGAGGAGGCAAATCCTGCATAAAGAAAAGTCACGCTCTTTTTGGCTGCAGGTGAGACACAGATAAGAGCAGACTGGAGAACTGTAAAGTGATTAATGCTTAATGTCAGAACGATAACCTATTCACTACTTTGCATGCGGAAAAAGTCATTACCACATAGAGACATTCTCAAAACAAATTTGTCGGAATATCTCAGCTAAAAGTATTGCCGTAAAAGTTAGCAACTGGGACTGTGTTATGCAAGTGCAGATTATAATGTTTATTTAAACAATCAAACAAGAAAACAAAGACACTAAGATAACTATACAAAATATTGTGGCATGAAACAAAACACGGGTACATAGAACACGGAAGTCTAAGAGAACGAAAGACAAGGAAACAGTGCAGACAATGACTATAAATACACACGAGTGCTCATTACCAAAAATGTGAATCAGGTGCAGGTGGTCATGTGACAGGTAGTGCAGTGCAGTGGCTGATGAGAACTTGGCTGTGGCTGATGGGAGTTTCTTGATACGTGACAATATGTACACTGTTGATTTGGTAATGGTATTGATTTAAAAACCTCAGAAAAAGGTATAACATTGAGTTAAAGTTTTGAATACGTTTTATTTCTAAGATGATATACATGTAAAGAATTGTGTTTTAATACATATAGCTAAACTTTACCTGGTTGTTGGGAATTCATTATTAATATACGAGGTGTGGAGGGTTGATGTGTCAGATTAAAATGAATGTTCATTTAATATAGAATAGAGTGTATGCATTAGAAAAGGTGCTTGACTACACTAAGTATTACCTTAGTTAACAAGTTTACACATAAGTATACCATTTAAAAAACATTCATCTAGTTAGTGACAGTTTACGACATTGAAACACATACAAAAGGAATTGAAACCATAGACATTGAAGCTGAATAGGGTAAGAGAAACCAGGACGTCTTTTGCAGCAGTAATTATATAGGCAAAAGTCTGCTACATGTGATTAATGCTTAACACGTTAAAACATATTAACACAAATAATGCAGCATGTAATTTTTCCCCACTTCCTGTGGCACTGGCAGATTCTGGGCATGAAATGCAATTTGTTTTATATTTTAATTGAGTTGTGCATTATTACGTTCTCGAATTTTCACTGACAGTTTAAGTGTAAATGAACATAACTCAAAAACACGCAATTTCTTGTTTAAAATTAAACGTGTACCTGTGTGCAGCTGAATCTCATGCAGAATTTCTGTGAAGCACATGTTACACTCTTCTTTAAATGAAGACAGTACAGAGAAAATATCAGCCAACACAGCAAGAAATGGCTGAGAAGAAGCGCTTTGAACATTTATGTCCTGGCCAGGTATGATATTAACGGTTCATGTTCACTTCTCATGTTATGACCATGTGTTTGAAGCAGGGCTGGACATTGTGAATGTTTTCCTCACATTTGTGACTAAAAATATATGTGTGAAAACTTTTAAATGTTTTAGGAGCACGTGAGCAAATAAAAAGTATTACAAAAGCAGCCACTATTTTTATTCAACAGAAAGGTTGATAACAATAATGACTCTGCCACTGCACTGAACCAGTACTGTTCAGAAGAAGAAGAAGAGAACCATGTGATCCACTCGTCAGGGCAACGGGCGCTGTAGACACCACTTTCAAAAAAAAAAATGCAATTACAATGCATTATAAATTATAAATATTATTATATAAAAAATTTTCTCATGAATTCTATTACTATTCCTATTACTATGCATAATAATATGCAGTAAAATAATAATGATAACACCTTGCAATTAGGTTCAATTTGTTGTATTATTCAACTACATTACCCAGTTCACTACATGTTAACCTGAACTAGCAATAAAAATACATTAACTAGGATTAATAGATGCTGTTAATGATAATCTAAACACATATATAAAAATAAATAAATAAATAAATCACGTTATATTTAACATTAGTTAATGCACTGAATGCATCTACTAGGTTAGGGTTAAACCTAAGCGACACCGAAATCCAACCTAATCTAACCTTATCCAAACTGCAATTTCAAAACCTTCCTGCCAAACTCTGGTTGATAACATTTAAAATAACGAATAAAATATGAGAGGAATGGTATATTATTTTTTCATATGTTCATATAGCTGAAATATAGTATATTTCATTGAAAGATTGAAAGTCTCATGATGCCAACCACTTTACAGCTGTTTTTATGAAGTTTCTAACAGCAGCTGCAATGACCTACTAAAGACCAAGCAATGACAACAATGTGGGACTTTCTTTAACATTGCCAAATATTAGAATTAGAATTTTTCTTCCCTAGCATCTTTCATCATGTTGGTGAAAGTTCAATATCAAGGCTTGAAGAAATTTGTAATATTGATAAACGATATTACATTCCAAGTGCTACGGCTTAGAAATGTGCTATAGATAGTCATGTATCAACTATGCTTGAGACATAAGCTCACATCAAAAATCCACATGAATTGTCTCCATGTCTCAAAGCTGTGCTGTTTGTACATGATAAGCTATTAAAGGGATCATGACATGATTTTTTTTAATCTTCCCTGAGGTGTAATTATAATATTAGTAAAGTTTTTTTTTGCACAAAAAACATGTACTAACTTATAACTTTTTTTGTACTCTGTTTCTGACTGAAAATACTTTTTTTTTTTTCTTTTGCCCTTTACTGATAAGACTTCTATCTAACCACCCGCGCTATGGATCACATGCTACTGTCTTCTCTCTCCAGGTTTCCCGTCCGACCCTGAAGAAAGGATATGTGGTATAGAAGATGGATGGATGGATAATAATAATAATAATAATAATAATAATAATAATAATAATAAAATTAATCACCTTTAAAAGCAGCTTCTCGAAGCACTGTACACAAAATTTGCAGTATACCGAAAAATAAAACAAAAGTTAATAAGAACAATAACATTAATAATAATAATTATTATTATAAAACAATAATAAAAAGACATAAGCAGTCAAATGAAAGTTTAAAAAAGTGTATTCTAAGTCCAAAAGTGCCAAATGACAGAAATATCCCTGTCACCCATAGATTTCAGGCGGGTTTGTGGAACAGTTAACAAATTGCACTGTGAGGGTGTAAAAGTTTAATAAACCAGATAAGTAATGAGGAGACAAGCCATGTAGTGTCTTGTATGTCAACATCATGATTTTAAAATCGACATGAAACCTGATTGGGAGCCAGTGCAAGCACTCCAGAACAGGAGTAATATGATCAAATTTCCTGGTTACCAAATTTCGAGATCCTGGCAGCAGAGTTTTGAACATATTGATTTTCTTGATTGTGGATTTAGAAACTCCGGGTAAAATGCCATAACAGTAATCCAACCGAGTGACAACAAATTAATTAATTAGCTTTCAGCCACAGAGATGTTTAGCATTGGGGCAGTCTAGCTGTATTTCTGAGGTGAAAAAAGGAATTCTTCACAGTGCTTCTTTAAAAAAACTATCAAATATCAATAATTACTCCAAGGTTCTTCATTTTACTTTGGGAATCTAGAACAGAGCCATAGCCATAAACAGACAGAGACAGTGGATCAGCTTTCAGAATTTGACGTTGTGTTTAACATAACACTATGGGAGCGCCTCTTGAATGCGTTCGGCATCTGAAGCTTGTGTAAAATCATGCCTATTTATAGAGCTGCCATGATCAGGTGACGTGGCTATTATATCACCTGATATAAATATGGCACCTGTGAACCGCTCCATCAGTCTTTATTATCTTCAGCAAAAGACTGCATGTCAGTTGTTTGTGTAAAGATGCTTCAGTTCCTCATTATCTTTTTCAAAATCTCAGAACTTTTCTTTCCCTTTAAAAAAAAGAGAGAAGAAAAAAAAGCTTCGAGAGACTGCAAATGGTAATGCCTAAATTAAGCAGCTCGACTCGTGACTCGCGCTCTTGTCAGATTCCAAAGCAAGTTGGGTTTCAGAGCCTCACGGATCTGGGCCAGCCGCTGCCGATGCAGCTAGCTGTCTCAGGTTCGGGGGATCTCTTATGGATCTGTAAGAAGAGCAGGAGATGAGCGCTGCTCTATATCTTGCTCTGTCTTCCGGGTTCGGCTCTCCACTAGATTTTGGAGCTTGAGTCTAGATTCCTTCTTCTGATATGGAAAGCCACAAGGGAAAACACACATACACACACACACACACACACACACACACAAATAATAGTAATAATTCATCTCTGACTCCAAGGAGCCAGAAGGATGTGCTAAAAATTGAGAGAAGCATATAAAGAGCTGCTTGAAGTGATTAATAAGGCTGGTTCTCCCCAGTGAAAGCAAATCCCTGAAATTGCAGAAACTCCCCTTTCTTCCAGAAGTGCATGACAAAATATCAGGCTTCTGGGGGAAAACCATGCCTAATCCGTATTTATAACCCCATGATGTTGGATTATTCAGCCATTGTGGGGAATGGACGGCACGGTATTACCTCTCCATAAACGGCAGGTTAGTAGAGGCCGCTTTGCAATCCATGCCATCGTGTAAGGCAACCTTGGCACTGGTTGGCAAAAGGCCTATGCAGTAGTAGTCTTGCTTGTGGGTCACTGCAGTCAATGACAGTGTTGCAGGTCTACCAAGCAGACCTGCTGAATGAGCTTGACATATGGCATTTAGCCAGTTATTTCCCTGTTGTCTTGAGTTCACCTGGGCATCCATGAGTGGAGCCCAGACCAGCACTAGTGTGAAGGAAGACCCAGAAGGCAAGTCTGGCAGCCTGCCAACCCCTGCAGACGGCCAGGGGGGGGCGGCCACGTAGTGGCGCCTGCTACTAGGCCTGATCAGAGAATGGTCATAAAGTCCAAGCAGGCAAAGAACAGCGGTCCTGAGGGGCCATGGAGGGACATATAATGGGACATGAGGAGCCTTCAGTGCTATTGTAGGGCATCCCCAAGCCAAAGGCGGTCGCAATTTTCAGTGTTCTCTGGTCAGCGGGCTGTCACAGAGCAACGAAAATCTGATGCTTTCCCTCCAATAGAATGTGAAATAGTTAACTTCACTAAAAGACCATCTGGCAGCATGGAAACTACTGCCAAATATGTCTCCATGGGTTCTGTCTACTGTAGAAAAGGGTTACCGGGTCCAGTTTAGAGCTCGACCCCCGTGTCAGAGGTGTGCTCACCACAGTAATCAGCACAGATCAGATCCAGACATTAGCGGGCCAAGATCCCTCTTGGACAAAGGGGCCAAAGAACATGTACCCTGTTCCCTGAGGGAGGGAGGTTTTACAGCCATTATTTCATCGTCTGCACAAAACAGAAGTTTGCAGCCAATTTTAGATTTGCGTCATCTGAACTGTACTCTTCAGACTTACATGTTCAAGATGCATGTTCAAGACTTATGATTCCACAGATTCAGTTTGAGGACTGGTTTGTGACAATAGATCTAAAAGGTGCATATTTCCACATAGAAATATTGCTAGCTTTATCCCCTCGCACCTTCACAAAGTGCATGGATTCAATTCTGGTTAATTCTAGCATGATCCAGGGAACTGGCAGTTCAACATCGAGATGTTGTTCTCACCCACATGAAGAGCTTGGGGCTCAGGGTGAACCTCATAAAAGTATCCTTTCCCCAGTGCAGTGGACAACTTTTCTAGGGGTTATAAGGATTTTATTATGATGAGGGCATTTCTATCCCCAACATGCATAGGGTCAATCCTATTTACACTGAGCAATATAAAGCTTGGGAGACTATTGGCGCTTATGGGCCTATTGCACAGTAGACCATTCAGTGGCTGAGAATTTGGGGGTTTCTTCCAATGACGAAACCTCTGAGAAAAATCAGTGTCACGCCGGCGATGCCTACATACTCTGGTGCGCTTTGGAGAATTTGCATACCTTCCTGGGACCTGTCTGTGGTCCTGGAAGGTTTGTCATGGGCCCCGTCTGACCTTCTCTAAAAGTAGCTCTTCTGCTGGCCCTTACATCTCTCAAGTGAGTAGGAGATCTACAAGCTCTCTCTGTTGCCCCTTCCTGCATTGACTTTGCCCCTGGATTAGCCAAGGCCTTGCTGTATCCTATGCCAGATTATGTTTCTAAGATGCCTACATCGGCTGCCCACCCTGTGGTGTTGCAGGCTTTCTGACCTCCTTCACCAGAACAAGGGAGAATGCACCTGTTATGTCCAGTAAGGGATCTCTGGACTTATGTCCACAGCTTTGGCCAGCGGCGTAAGATGGGCCAGCTGCTGGGCTGCTTTGGTGGCGACAGTAGAGGTGATGCTGTGTCAAAGCTATGCATCTCTAATTGGATAGTGGAAGCAATCTCTATTGCTTATGAGGCAAGTGGTCTCACTACACCTCTATGCATAAGGGTTCATTCCACTAGGGTGGTCGCCTCGGTGAAGGCTTTGTCCAAACTGGTATCCTTACAGAATGTGTATACTGCTGTAGGGTGGTCTACAACACACATATTCATTTATTATTACAGCCTGGATATTCATTCCACCCCGGGCTTGAGTGTCTTGCAGTGACCGTTGGGCTTGGATCTTTTTGAACAGTCCCTACCCTCGGTATGATGGAGTGGGAATTATCGTTCAGATAGTGTTATGTTAAACGCAACGTCTCATTCCCTTCTCAAGGAACACGGTTACATGCGGAACCCAGATATTTTCCTGCTGTTAAAGTTAGTGTTCATCCATGTTTTTATCTCAGAAATACAGACAAAAATCAAACAAACCATGTTTTCACCAGATTTTGAGTCAATGTAGATTTGGGTATCATCAGCATAAAAGGGAAAATGGAGGTCCAGCAATCACAGCAGATGCCCAAGGGAAGATAGATAGATATTGAAGATGAGAGACCCTAAAACTAAACACTGAGGAACACCAGTGAGCACAGAGCTAGTATCAGCCCTGAGCCACCCATAGAAAAAAACTGGGAATAGTCAGTAAAATAGGATTTAAACCAATTTAAAACTGTCCCAGACACACCAAAATACTTTCAAGGCACATAAGTAAAAGACCATGATCCACAGTATCGAAAGCAGCTCTAAGATCAAGAAGAATAACAATGGAAGTGATGGAAGACTTATCATTTCTTTGTCAGTGGGCAAATGTACAAAATCAGCAGGGGATCAAATACTCCATGTTTGATGGTGGGGATGGTGTTCTTGGGTTCATAGGCAGCATTCCTCCTCCTCCAAACATGGTGAGTTGAGTTGATGCCAAAGAGCTCCGTTTTGGTCTCATCTGACCACAACACTTTCACCCAGTTGTCCTCTGAATCATTCAGATGTTCATTCGCAAACTTCAGACAGGCATGTATATGAGCTTTCTTGAGCAGGGGGACCTTGTGGGCATTTCAGGATTTCATTCCTTCTCGGCGTAGTGTGTTACCAATTGTTTTCTTGGTGACTATGGTCCCAGCTGCCTTGAGATCATTGACAAGATCCTCCCGTGTAGTTCTGGGCTGATTCCTCACTCTTCTCATAATAATTGCAACTCCACGAGGTGAGATCTTGCTTGGGCATTTTTCCACCAAGGGGGCAAGGGTTTTGCCACCAAGTAGTGAGTCATGTTTTGCAGAGGGGTCAAATACATATTTCCCTCATTAAAATGCAAATCAATTTATAACATTTTGCGGTTTTTCTGGATTTTTTTGTTGTTGTTATTCTGTCTCTCACTGTTCAAATAAACCTACCATTAAAATTATAGACTGATCATTTCTTTGTCAGTGGGCAAATGTACAAAATCAGCAGTGGATCAAATACTTTTTTCCCTCACTGTACCTTGTGATAACAAGAAAACAATATTAACATATCACATGAAAAAAGAAATTAAACATAAATGCATGTAAATCCCTGGTTTCTTATGGCTATACCTTATTTAAAAAAAAGAATTACATTAAATTCCGGATGTTTTTGGTACGTTAAAGAAATGTCACACCAGTGCCAGAATCCATCAGAGACTCTACATACCAGAACACACCATGGCCTAGAGAATCTGTTGCATGACAACAAAACACTCAAAATAAAGAAAAGTACAACTTTCATTCTGTCACTTTTATTTACTTTACTGTTTATGACTACTATAAATAACACAATCAAACAAACACAACAGTAAACAAACAAACAAACATCTGAATGAATAAATAAACAAATAACCTATCTTTTCATTATGAGATGAAGCTGAGTTGTCATGAAAATGAATATATATGAGTGGGTGGAGCTACATGTGGAGACGTCAGAGACAATTACACAACACTAGCATTTATTTCTAAAGCTAGAGGTCTGAACTAAACACTCAGGCTTACAATGGTACTGCTCTTCTTGTTTTTCTTCACTATTACTGATATTGGTAAGTCATGAAATTATTGTTTTTATAATAAACAAAAAGTATGATTTCCACTTGACTTTATTTTGAATAAATGTTCATGATATGATTGTAATGTATTTATAGCAGAGGCTGCTGACAACAGCATTACACCAGAACAAACAACCATGACTGTAATTGAAGGCAGAAACACCACACTCTCCTGCACATATACTGGATCAGTTTACAATCTACACTGGTATCAACAAAAACCTGGATCAAGACCAGAGTTTCTGCTTCTGATTGATAAAAACAGTGAACATGTCACACAGGATAAACTGTCAATAAAACTTGATAAAAAGAATATGAAAGTGGATCTGCTCATCTCCTCTGCTACAGTGACAGACTCTGCATTGTACTACTGCGCTCTGAGGCCCACAGTGACAGGAAAACCAACTACACTGTACAAAAAGTACTACACCTGTCTGGAGTCATGCTTTTCTCACAAGATGGAGCTATTTCCCTCATTACCTCTTTCATGCTCAAGCAACTGTCCATGATGTCAGTTCACTTTTAAAGATCAATCACTATTTGTTTAATCTGCTAATGTTTATTTCTGAGTTAATCATCCTTACCATTGGCATCTTAAAATGCAAATAATTTGTTAAAAATACATCTGTTTATTTAATTAACCATAGCTATGTGGAAAATAAATTCATGACCCATACAGGGTGTATTCCTGCTTCTTGCATAGCGTTCCTGGGATAGGCTTGATATCTACTGTGACCCTGACCATGATAATGTGCCTACTAAAGATGAATAAATGTATGTGCATAGGCATATATAGACAGTTATATATATGTTCTGTTGTTATGAAATTATGTAATATGCATGTGTCCTGCATGCACCTGTCAGTTAACAACACTTTTATGAATTACTTGTTGACACCATTACTTTAGTGTTTCCCAACCTTTTTTGAGCCCAGGCACAAATTTTTACATGAGAAAAATCGCACGGCACACCATGTCACAAAACGTATATATAATGAAAATCAAGTATCAATTTACTTACTCGGTGTGAAACCTGGGCCTGTTTAGTTGAACACAAAGCTGATATTCTTGCAGGAATTGAAGAAAGACAAACACGAAGATCTTCCATAACAGCTCTGAGTCTCTCTCTTTTCTTAGTCTTTATAGTGGTCATGCTTGAAAAGCCCAGCTCGCATAGATAGGTTGTGGAGAAAGGGAGAAGAGCTGAAATGCCTTTGTTTCCCAGAATGGGGAACTCCTTGGCAAAAGTCAGCCAAAAACTGTCCAAGGGTAGATCAGTTATTTCTTCCTGCTCCTGCAAAGTCATGTCCCTTCCAACTGCAATTGAGCTATATGGGTTCCTAACCCAGTCAAGGAAATTAGTGGAAAGTGAAGGGAAATAACATGACAACTTCTGCTCAAGACATTCCAGATTAATACATATTGTCTCACAACGTGCAGCACTGTTGACACTCTGCCATTTCTGGGTGTGTGGGAACATTTCATGGTTGGCACTTTCCACATGTTGTTTCCAGAGCAACACCTTTGAACGAAATCCCTGTATTTTATCTGTGCTTGTGAGCAGGTTTTTATTTCGGCCTTGCATTCGTGTGTTCAGGTCATTCAGATGTTGGAATATATCTGCCAGATATGCTAGTCTTACACACCACTCATAGATTGAGTAGTTTTTCTTTTCAAATATTTATCCATCGTTATTACCTGCTCTGTCGCACTCGAAGCATGACAATGGACATGACTATGGACATCTGGGTCACACTACCGGAATGCATAGTCATGCTTCGCGCTGGTACACTGCCCCCTGTTGGAAGAGCGTTTAATTGTTTTGCCTGTCACTACAGGCCACTGACTTAGCGGCATGTAGTGACAGGCAAAACAATCAGGTGAAATTGTATAATCTTCCATGGCACACCCGATGATTGCCCACGGCACACTTGTGTGCCGCGGAACAGCGGTTGGGAATCACTGCTTTAGTACATGGTTCCTGTGTAGGTAATTAAGGAAATTCATGCTATTTAATGCTTATTATTATTATTAATTTACTGTACTTGTTTACAAAATGATGAATACATTTACCTAGGTGATTTTATGGCAAATCAAACATTATTCAGGTTTTTTAAATGTTTGCCCAAATTTATATGCACTTCAATCAGATGTGAGTTTAATCATACTGATATGCTAAAGGTGAAATTGAGGAAGAAGGAAATAATCAGTTGAATTTGGATTTCAATCAGTTGAATTTGGATTTTCATCAATGCTGTGTATGGTTAAATTAGATTTAACCATACACAGCATTGATGAATCAGGACCATTGTGAATTGAAATACTGAGTGCGGGAAGAGTGATTTAATCATGATTTAATCCAGAGTTTCTCAAAGATTTTATAACAAGGCACCCCTTTATCTGTAAAATAAATGCCACAGACCCGCTCAGTACAGAGCTCACACCAGAGAAGCCCACTTTAAGAACCACTGATGTGAGCAATTATGCTTCTACTCATAGGCTAGTATTCTGATTTCTTCAGCTCAGATTGTACAAGCAAACTGAAAAGTTCAGAATAAAATGTTTTGTATGTCACTAGGGCCAAATAACAATGGCCTGTATTTTAATTATATATATATATATATATATATATATATATATATATATATATATATATATATATATATATATATATATATATATACAAAATATTACAATATTACACCACTTGTTTTAGGAAAATCTGTTTATCACCATGGTTTTGTCACCACTTTGTCACCACTTGTTTCCTCTGCTCAAAGGAGACCTCAAAGGAGAATTATCTGTAGAATTTTGCTGTTGCTAAAGGAGAAGCAAAAATTTCAACAGGCAATTACAACCCCAATTCTAAAATAAGTATGGACGATAAAAACTGAATACAAAGACTTGCAAATCTCATAAGCCCATGTTATTCACAGTAAAACATAGAAAACATTTTAAATGTTTAAACTGAGGAAAGGTACCATTTTAAGGGAAAATTATGGTAATGTTGAATTTGATGGCCAAAAAAGATGGGACAGGGAATGGAAATTACCATAAATTACCATGAAGACTGGAAATGTAAGTGTTACTAAAAGAAACATCTGGAGGAACATTTTGCAAATAATGAGGTTAATTGGCAACAGGTCAGTAACATGATTGCATACAAAAAGAGTATCTTAAAGAGACAGAGTCTCTCAGAAGTAAATATGGGGCAGAATCTGGATGGAAGCATATGTTGCACTAAACCATATATACCTTTCAGCATTGATGGTGCATTTCCAAATGTGCAAGCTGCCCACGAATGCACCCCCATATCATCATAAATACAGGCATATGAACCGAGTTTATTCATGCAAACCAAGAGTATTTATACACATTGATAAGAAGCAGTGCGTGGACAGTTTCTACTGGTGCAGGGGCCAGGCAGATTTAAACAAAACACACAGCACCCAGGGTCATACTACAAAATAAGTCTACTATAATAAAAATGGCATGTGATCAGATTATTCAAAGAGGTAATTAATGTATACATTCATCATAGGTATTTGAGAGAAGTTCATAATATAAGAGAGTACATGATATAAGAGAATTTCCTTTCAGTGGTGTTCTGGATCATGCTCATTTATGGCTTCTTCTTTGCATGATAGAGCTTTAACCAGCATTTGTAGATGGCTCAGTGAAAAGTGTTCACTGTTACATTTTCCATTACAGAATCATGCCTGTTTTTAATGTAGTGCCACCTGAGAGCCCACAGATCAATGCAATATTGATTTTCACCCTTGTCCCTTGTGCACATAGATTTCTCCAAATTCTCAGAATCTTGAGAGTCTTGAGAATGATGAGATATTCAGAGTCAGCACAAATTTACATTGAGGAACAGTATGCTGAAATTGTTCCATAAATTGTAGACAGTATTTCACAGATTGGTGAACTGCTGCCCATCTTTACTTCTTAAAGACTTCTTAGCCTCTCTAAGATACTCTTTTAATACCCAATCATGTTACTGACCTGTTGCCAATTAACCTCCGTATGTTTCTTTTTAGTAACACTTACTTTTCTGTTGCTCTGTCCCAACCTTTTTGAGACCTGACACAACCATCAAATTCAACATTACCTTGTTTTTTTTTCTTCTTGAAATGGTGCATTTACTCACTTTAAACATTTGATATGTTTTCTATGTTCTATTTTTAATAAAATTGGGGGTTATGAGATTTGAAAATGTACATTTTACAGAGCGTCACCATTTTTTTGAATTTGGGGTTGTACACCATTCACTCTTTAAATCAAGCTCTTTTTTTCTGGTGTAAACAAGAGAATAATGGATCTCAGTTTTTCTTAATTTACCTTTTGGACATGAACAGAGTACATTTGTGTTTCTTGATGCCAATCTGACAAAGGTTTGACACAAAAACCTCATGTCAACATTGTTAGGAACAAAACAGACACTGTTACTCTGTTGAGTCAAGCAGCTAATTTTTGCCTTACCGGTACAAACATCAAGCTAACAGCACATCACAGTTTTTACTGTATACAGGCACAAGGTCTGGTTATTGTCAATTAGAGGCAAACCAATCAGAAACGCTAATGAACTTACTATCAGAGATCTAAAGCTCTCAGCACATAGTACACCAGTTTATGAAAGGCTGTACAAAAAAACATAAGCATGGTCTATATGAAGAAAACATAAACATGGTCTACATCAGTGGTCACCAACCCTCTTCCTTGAGATCTCCCTTCCTGCATGTTTCATCTCCAACCAAAATGTAACACCTATTTTAGTTGATTGAGAATTTCTTAAGGCGATGATTAGATGGTAAGGTGGGCATGATTATAGTTCTAGCTAGGATTTTCAGGAAGGTAGATCTCCAGGAACAGGGTTGGTGTCCAGTGGTCTACATGGTATGTACTGATAGTCTAATTGGTTAAACATAAAGCCACAGAGAAGGAGGGAAGGGCATTTGTTAATATGGCACTTTCATTTTTTCTGCCATGCATAAACAATTTTTCCTCCGTAACCCAAAACAGGAAAGATGGTTGAAGGTCTTGGTATGCATACACAGGGGTTCGGTCTTGGTCTGCAGAAGCATTACTGTGTAGCGCTGTGCATCAGGACTGGAATCCCAACATATACAACAAATCTGGAGGTCTTTTTTACTTCAGTGCAGGTGGGACATGCTGACAGGAGCTTGCATCCATGTAAATGAAGTAGACTCATCAATTGTGCTGAAATCACCGCTCATTTTGATGTCTTACATAGTTTCATGAACCCGGCAAAGATTTATTCATACATAAATTCATTTGCTCAAAGCTGCACTTGAATAAGAGCTAAAGAATTTCAGATTATTAATAGTATCAGAGAAACAGAGTCATCACTGATAAAGCAAAACATTTTTTGTCACAGTCAAGGATGGCAGCCATTCCATTATAACCATCACAACTATCAGAAATATCATGACCTATGAAATCATACAGTGTTAGAATGATTATTAGTTGATTAGTTTATTATTTGTAGCACTAGAGACACACCCAAAACTGGTGAGAACTTTCTGTACCATCTTGTATATAATTTTTAAAAGTCATTAAAAGTAGCATGTACAGTTGTATGGGCTGCCATAGAGTACATTGACATGTATTATAATATTAAGAAGAAGAAGACGATGATGATGATGATGATGATGATGATGTTTGAATTTACAATATTGTAAGTGGAAGATAAAAATTATGATAAAAATGACATGACTACATGTCATAAAAAAGACAGCCTCCGCCAGGCAGCAGACTTGCAGAGAACCACCCCCAGCAAGAATGAAGCAGGGTGCTTCCCCTGGCAGAGCTGGAATGCTGGGCGGAATCCCCAGTGGGGCTGGAAGACTGGACAGCGTCTCTGGCGGAGCTGGAAGGCTGGGCAGAATCCCCAGCGGGACTGGAAGGCTGGGTGGCACCCCACGCAGGACTGGAAGGCTGGGCAGAATCCCCAGCAGAACTGGAAGGCTGGACGGAATCCCCAGTGGGGCTGTAAGGCTGGGCGGCACCCCACGCAGGGCTGGAATGCTGGGCGGAATCCCCAGCGTGACTGGAAGGCTGGACAGCGTCCCTCTTCAGGCCGTGGTGGTGGTTGTGATGGTGGTTGTGGTGCTGAACAGGCGCTAGCTCACTGCTGCTGAAGTATATCCCATTAGAAGTCTGCTGCTGCTGCTGCTGGTACTCACTGTCGGTGGTGATGGAGCTTCATTCTCTTCGCCTCCTTCTCTGATCCCAAATTCTTCTCCATGCATGATGTGCTCTCGTTTCTTCTTCTCCACTTGAACAAGCAGTAAGTCAACCTCCTCAGCTGTGCTGGACAGCAGGACAACTTCCTCAGCTGTGCAGGGCAGCGGGACAACCTCCTCAGCTGGGCTGGATAGCACGACAGCTTCCTCGGCTGTACAGGGCAGCAGGATGGCCTCCTCAGCTGGGCAGCAAGGTGGAGCGCTATTCGGCGCTATGCACAGGGGGTAAGCGCCTCCAGGTTGCTGAGTATCTGATCCACCTCATCCTGCCACTTCTTCATCTGGAGCTCCTCCTGCTGTATTTTTTGCGCCACGTGCTGCTTCCACTGCCAGATGTAGAACTCCTCCATAGTCGGGAAGTCCCAGTAATAAATCTTTTTTTTTCTTTTTTCTTCTTGACCAGATAATCTCATGCTACTTCCCTGTTACGACTTTGGAGTCAGGAAGTAGGTTTAGCAGCGATGTCTTTATTAATCAACAAACAAACAGACAAAACACAGGAAAATCTGGCAAATCTTGGCAAATCTGACTTTGAACTAGAATACGTGAGCAAACATGGACTTACGACCGCTAGCATACTAAACTCTATCGCCGCTACAAACCATAATACTGCGTGACGTGCGCAGTCATCCGAGGGGTTTAAATAGCCAACATAATTACTCTAAACATAAACACCTGGTTCAAATTAGGCTACACCCTTGCACATCAAGCCAATGTTCCACCAGGAAGAGAACGAAACTAAAACAAGAGTCACATGTCCACATCGCGCCGCAATGCCCTCTGCCCACGGTGGCATAACACTTGGAGAGGATGATGTGTCTCCTTTTGGCTCCACAAGGGGTAATGCTCCTAGGAACCCTGATCAGCGGAGAGACATTACCAAAATAAAGATTGCATTAACATTATGTACACCAAAGATTTAGTTTAAACCACAAAACAGATGGAAAAACAAGAAACACAAACTGTCAGGTGGAAAAATCCAGACAGAGGTTTCATGGGTTCTGCTAAACATCTGAAACAGGCTGTAACATCATGCAGGAAGTGGTTTGTTCACAAGATCAAGGAGCATGCAGAGTTTACATGCTCCTGTGAAGTCTGCAACTTTAATTATAGTTTTAACTCCTAAAGGTTTGTCTCATTTTCTCTCATTCTAAATAGAATTTCTAAGACAATTTTTATTAGATTTGTTACTAGATTAGATTCAATTTGACTGAAGTATTCAACTACGTATCTGCATTGTATGGTATTTCAGGGCAGGCATTTATAGTTGTTAAAGTTCTGCTGTTTAAACAAATTCTAGATTGAATACAGAGATCCAGACTCCGGCTGGTGTCTCAGATTTTAATGATTCAGCTCACTGCTGCAAGATATAGACATAACTAAAAAAAAAAAACATACAACAACCATCAACTCCATTTCTAAACACCAACCCAACAACACACTCCAAAAAAAAAACACACAAAAAAAAAACCCACACAAAAAAAAAAAAAAAAAAACACACCCCCAACACACACACAACCACACACAAACACACCTCGAAGCACCATAACACACCGACAACAACACACCCCCAAAAACACACACACACACACACACACACACACACCCAAACCACACACACACACACACACACCCCCCACCCCCCCACCAAACACACACACACACACACACCAAAACCAACTCTACATGACAACAAAAAAAAACAAAAAAAAAAAAAAAACACACACACACACCACAACACACAAACACCACATAAAAACACCCAAACCACCTTCTTTACCCACCCCCCCCCCCCCCCCCCCCTTACTCCCCCTTTCAATCATTGTAAATGCTCTGCCTACTTGTGTGTTCTTTTTGGTGTTTGTTTGGTGTTTCGTGGTGTGTTTTGACTATTTAAAAATTTTTTATTTATAAAAATTTTTTTATATTTTATGATGACTGAATACAGTTATCAAGTAAATATTATTGAAAAAATTTAAAAAAAAATAATAAATAAATATGGTAAAAGGACAGTGTGTGAATCTCATGTTACTGTGCGCACCCACATTTAAATGTTGTTTGTAGCAATGCTAACACTATTGAGTATATGTGGAAAATGCCGAGTGTAAAAGGCAGTCATTAAAAGCAACCGGTATATTTTTTAGTCCATTAGACACTCTGATGTAAACACTTAGCTCCCTGGTATCTTTGTAATTTGTGTTCAAATATGTTTTTATAAGCATAGTACAAACTAGTATGAAAAACTATGCTAAGTGCTAACTATCTACAACAGCTAGGCAAACTAAATCCTTTGATGTTAGCTAGTAAGAATTAGTCCTTAGCTAATCATGGGAAGTGTATCTGTGTTCCCCAGCTGTATATGGCGCATAATAAGCACATTATATAAAGATGCAGTTAGGCTTCAGCATAAGTGAGAGCTGGGACACATTCATACATAACATTTTGTTCCTTTTATGAACATTCACTGTGTTTAATAAATGACTACAGTATGATATTTCTTCAGTTTAGTGTGTACATGATTCATTTTAGTGTGTGATTTACATGACTTTATGATCAATGTCTTATTTTAGATTAAATTTCTTTGGTGTTAAAACGTTATAATGTAATGAAGTTAATAGGTCCATGGTTAAATGAACATAAATACAACCTTTTGAAAACGCCGCTGAACTGATCAACATAGAACCCTGGGAACATAGGAATGACCCCCTAATCAGGATTCTGTTATTGATACCTATACATAAAGACACACGTAGCAGTATAACATCGTTTATTAAGTTGTATTTTATTTATTGTGCCGTGTTAATGTCATTAGAAAAAGACTGGAGAAAAGAATTTTGATCATAATAGAAAAGAAACATATTTTAAACACTTTTGTTAAAAATGCAAAATTATGTTTAGTGTTGGAATGTAAGTTCAATGTGTCACAGTAACAGGAAACCCTTAATTTATGTTTATTAATTAAATTCAATTCAGTTTTATTTGTATAGGCGTTTTTACAATAGACATTGTCTCAAAGCAGCTTTACAGAAATATCAACATGGTATACAGATATTAAAGGTGTGAATTTATCCCAACTGAGCAAGCCACTGAGTGGCGACGGTGGCAAGGAAAAACTCTCTAAGATGTTTTAAGAGGAAGAAACCTTGAGAGGAACCTGACTCAGAAGGGAACCCATCCTCATCTGGGTAACAACAGATAGTTTGAAAAAGTTCATTATGGATTTATACGTAGTCTGTATGGCCTTAGGAGCAGCCGTAGTACCAGCAGTCTGGAATTAGAGAAGATTTGAGCTCCATCCAGAGGCAGAAAGGATCTGGATCTCTAGTATCTCCATAAATTCGTGTGTGGCTTGGCAAAAGGAGAGAGGGAGAAAAAGATTATTACAACTGCGAAGTAGTAAAATAGAATCTAGTCAGGGTAGGCTTGAGTAAACAAATACGTTTTAAGCCTAGACTTAAACCCTAAGACTGTGTCTGAGTCCCGAACACTAATAGGAAGACTGTTAGGGTTAGGGTTAGGGTTCGCTTATAGCTTATTTATATTCCTACTGGAACATCCAGACAGTAAGGCATTACAGTAATCTAATCTAGAGGTGACGAATGCATGAACCAGTATTTGCGCATCATGTAGTGACAATATTTTTCTTATCTTAGAAATATTTCTGAGATTAAAGAAATCTATCCTAGTAATATTATCTACATGAGCATCAAATGATAGGCTGGAGTCAATAATCACTCCAAGGTCTTTCACTGCTGTACATGATGAAACAGAAAGACCATCAAGAGTAACCATGTGATCAGAAAGATTACTTCTAGCTACACGTGGGTCTATTAAAAGTATTTCTGTTTTATCAGAATTAAGTAAAAGGAGGTTAGCTAACATCCAACGTCTAATGTAATTTTCACAATCCTCAACTTTACTAAGCTTCTGTATGTCCTCTGGCTTCGCTGAAACATACAACTGTGTATCATCTAATTCCATGTTTAGGAAAAATATGTCCTAGGGGTGGTATATATTAATTAAAAAGCAGTGGGCCTAAAACAGAACCCTGTGGAACTCCAAAAGTAACTTCAGAACGCATGGAGAAATCACCATTTACATCTACGAACTGATAACGATCGGTCAGATAAGACCTGAGCCAAGAGAGGACTGTTCCCTTAATGCCAACAACATTTTCTAATCTATCAAGGAGAATAGTGTGATCGATAGTATCAAAACCTGCACTAAGTTTGAGTAACACAAGCAGCGAGACACAACCCTGAGGTCAGTAGAAGGTCATTTATTACTTTAACTAACGCTGTCTCTGTGCTTTGATGAGATCTAAATATTGACTGATACATTTCATGAATGTTGTTCCTATCTAAGTTCGAGCATAACTGCTTTGTTACAACCTTTTCTAAAATCTTAGAGATGAAGGGGAGATTTGATATATGTGTGTGCTGGACAATTGAGCGGGCAGGCGAGCAAAACACTCTAAACATTGATCTGATATTGCTACATTATCATCTAATGGGTTTGTTACAGTACTGTCTGGTTTTAATTTAATGGCCTGTATTTCACGTCTAATATTTTTTAACCGTATCAATGAAAAATTTCATGAAATCTTCACTGCTATGTAATGAGTGAGTGTTTCTCTCGTGTATTTTTATTCCTAGTTAATTTTGCTACCATGTTGAAAAGGAATCTAGAATTGTTTTTGTTATCTCCTATTAAAGTGGAGAAATAGATTTTTCTAGCATCGCCAGGAGATTTCCTTTCAATTTTGGTATTTGTTACCTTACAGTCTAGTTACAATACGGGTATAACTTTAAGTCTTGGGGAGATGTTGTGTTCTCTCAATGTACTGTAAATTGGGAAATTTCCTCTAGGGGGATCTGTTCACCAGATGTCCAGATAGACCGAGTGTGTCCTCACTGCAGCCTGTAGCACGATAACATATTGGATTACATCCACTACATACTGGATGTTGTAACCCGAAACCCAACCCTAACCCTAACCATAACGTTAGTTTTACTTCTTTAAAGGCTTTAAACAAGTAGGCTGTAATAGATTCGTTTTTCCTGCCATTTAATGTCCCCGACAACCTTCCATTTAACCAATTGTTAGCAATGGCCTTTTTCAAGCAACGTAAACGTTTAACAAAATCACAAGTTTGGTATGCATGATGGTGAAAAGTGGTAGAAGATGCATGGTTGGATGGACAAGTTTAGTATTACCGATGTATTTTACTACATAGAATAAAGCATGAAAATATCTTAAGTTTGTACTTAACCACAGACGTAATTTAACAAAACCAAATCTTTTTTGTTTGTCTCCATGGGAAATGACATAGTAGTATAGTTAACACTGATTGATCAATTCAATTCCCATCAAGAACCTATTTCGTCATAAAGAGAAACCTTTCAACACACCCATATCTTTCAACATGCCCATTACCGTCTGCAGTGACCCATACTTTGAAAAGAGAGAATGTTTTAAGTAAAGAGATTTGTGTTTGTTCACATAGGTTTGTTCTGCCTTATTACATTACGCGTCTCCACAACACACATCAATCAAGAAACACACATCAGTGTCACTGTCGCTACTAAGATCAGCTCCTGAAAAGCTTTCCTGAAAACTTATCAATCACCTTTAATAGGATGTAAAGCTAGTGGTAGAAATCAGGTGATGCACAGGTAGCTGATCATTTACATACAGCTCTTTGAGAAATAAAACTAATCCAAATGAATCTCCTATTATGTAATATTAAACACAATGTGTAAGTATATAAATAACTATCCTGAACCATTTTATACAGCTAGTATAGGTGATGTAGCACAGTTTCCATACAAGATTGCTTATAAATACATTTTTGGACACAAATTATAAAGACACCATAGAGCCAAGTGTTTACATCAGAGTGTCTAAAGGACTAAATGACATTGCTGTTACTTTTAATGACTTCCACTTCCACTCTGCATTTTCCACATATACTTCAATAGTGTTACTGTAGCACTGCTTCAAACTTAAAGTAACGCCTATTTCATATGTTGTCCTTTTAACATATTTCAATAATATTTAACTGATAACTGTATTCAGTCACATATTTAATGAAACTTATAACCTAATTACATTATAATTCACTGTAGATTTGATGCTAAGCCTGTGGCTAATGGCAGTCATGTTTTTTTTATGGCATTTACTGTTTCCCATTGTGCCTTGTGAGTTAGTTTGAACATTTATCTTGTAACTAATCCAAGAAAGAGAGCACTGTAATATTTTTTTTGGCAGCTTTTATTTGAAGGTTCAGAGGGTGCTGGGTTCAGACCAACTCTGAACGTGAAGTAGCTGAGGCTCTGTACAAGTTCAGGAGTTCACTAAAATTATGTTCTGCAGACTTTTTTTTCCCCAGTGTAAATGGATGCATAGTGGATTAATGGATCTTGTATAGATCTAGCACTACTTGTATTGTTCCCTGCTTGATATATCGCTTTGCTTATTTGTAAGTCACTTTGGATAAAAGCGTCTGCTAAGTGAATAAATGTAAATGTAATGTAGAACAACAGACAGGCAGGGCAGCACACTAGGCCTCTGGGGAGAAATAAGGAACACCAAGGAAATAAAACACCCCGTTTACCAATACTACTTTAAGTGAATACCACTGCAAACTTCACTCAATCCAGCAAGCATCACACACCGCGCACCACTCCCCTTTAAGGCCTAATGGAAATGAATGGATGAAAATAAGAATTAAATCTTTCATGGTATTACCAAGGACAACAACTGGTTTGTTCCACACCTCAGTAAAATACCTCAATTATTTATCATGACATATACTTGTTCACAGCAATTTTGTATGAGACAGAAGTATTAGGTATCGCTGTATTAGGGATACAGCGACAGCACTTATAAAATCATGTATAATTGGAAATTAAAATATATAATCATTTTATTATTAGATTATATTTTTACATATTAAAATAATTAACTTTTCATAATGATATTAATTCTGCTTAGAGTTTGAACTCAAGACAAGTTCCCTAGGTGATACTGAACTATGTGAGACAGGATACTTCAGTAAGAATCAACAATCTGTCAGTGTCAACATTGGTGACACTGTCATGTGATGCTGTGAGGGTGGAGCTTAAACAATCTTTATGATGTTAACATATTAGAGTACAGAAATAACTTTTTCATCCAGCAAAGACCATTCATCATGTTCATTGTTATATTCATGTGTTTGTGGCTTTCACTAGGTGAGTTAACATTTAATAACAAATACATTTTTTGTTATTTCAGAAATATTCATTATTAAATTAGTGATTCATTAGTCTGTGTGGTGATATGATAAAGAAGAATGTGAGTACTTCTGGCTTGATTATGTAAAGACTGAAAACATATTTTCTCTTCTCTATGACAGCTGACTCCATGGCAGATTCAATAGAGCCACTTGTCCCTCATAAAGCTGTAGATGAAGGTGATATTCTTACTCTGTCCTGCAGCTACCAAAAATTCAGTGGTACAGTAACCAGCCTGCAATGGTACAGGCAATATCCAAAATCAAAACCTGAGTTCCTTCTTCAAATTTTACCAAGTGAACGTAAAAGTGGCACTCGCCACTCACCACGTCTGTCTGCTGCAGTTGATCACAATGTTAAACAAGTGGATCTGCTCATCTCCTCTGCTGCTGTATCAGACTCTGCATTATACTACTGTGCTCTGGTGTCCACAGTGACAGGAAATCCATCTGCACTGTACAAAAACCTCGAACCTGTTATGTTTGACTGAGCAACTGATCAACTGCCAAAGTTATGTAATTCTGGATGATATAATATCAGAGTCAATCTAAATAAATTAGAATTTGCATAACTGGGGTTTAGATATCGCAGTATATCGCAGTATATGTTTAGTGTCTCTTAGCTATGTCTTCTGCTACAGATCTATGTTCACAGTCAGGATAACACTTCTTATTGGTTGCTAAGTACAATGACGTAATATATTTCTTTTTTTCAATGACTTGATAATATATACTGCTCAAAAAAATAAAGGGAACACTTGGAGTTACATTGTGCTGTTTAAGTGTTCCCTTTATTTTTTTTTGAGCAGTATATTAAACACAAACAATAATTTCAAGACTAAAAATCAAAACTCCAAAATGACATTTTTCAGACCTGTATTGCCAATTATTGAATTAAATGATTAATAATGCCCACATACAGTAGCAAAAATCTTTGCAAATGTATTAAAAATAAAAAATGTAATAAGTATTCACAGCCTTTGCTCAATACTATGTTGAAGCACCTTTGGTATCAATTACAGCCTCAAGTCTTTTACTGAGGAGTGGCTTCTGTCTGGCCACTCTACCATACAGGCCTGATTGGTGGAGTGCTGCAGAGATGGGTGTTCTTCTGGAAGGTTCTCCTCTCTCCACAGAGACATGCTTTAGTTCTGTCAGAGTGACCATCGGATTTTTGGTCACCTCCCCGACTAACACCTTCTCCTCCAATCGCTCAGCTCTAGGAAGAGTCCTGCTGGTTCCAGACTTCTTCCATTCCGGATGGATCCGGATGATGGAGGCCACTGTGCTCATTGGGACCTTCAATGCTGCAGAAATGTTTCTGTACCCTTCTCCAGATATGTGCCTCGATACAATCATGTCTTGGAGGTCTACACACAATTCCTTGGACTATATGGCTTGGTTTGTGCTCTGACATGAATTTTTAAGTGTGGGACCATTTATAGACAGGTGTGTGCTTTTCCATATCATGTCCAATCAACTGAATTTACCACAGGTTGCCTCCAATTAAGATGTAGAAACATCTCAAGGATGATCGGTGGAAAGTGGATGCACCTGAGCTCAATTTTGAGTGTCATGGCCAAAATTCTTTCATGTCGTCATTATGGGGTATCATTTGTAGAATTCTGATGAAAATAAATAAATAAATCTAGTCTGTGGCTTTCACTGGGTGAGTTAACATTGACATATTTGTTATTCAGAAACATTAAGTGTTGAATTACTGATTAATTAGTCTGTGTGGTAGAAAACACAGAATGTAAGTCTAATATGCTGTTCTTGACTGTGTAAAAGTTAAAAAATTGTATGTTCTCTTCTCTATGACAGGCGACTCCATGGCAGATTCAGTAGAGCCACATTTGTCTCATACAGTTGTAGATGAAGGTGATAATGTCACTCTGTCCTGCAGCTATAAAACAAGTGGTACTACAAACTACTTACACTGGTACAGACAATATTCAAGATCTAAACCGGAGTTTCTTCTTCATATTCATCAACGTGGAACTCTAAGTCCAAACACTCCCCAAAGAATGTCTGCTGAAATTAATAATGAAAAAGTGGATCTGCTCATCTCCTCTGCTGTTGTATCAGACTCTGCACTATACTACTGTGCTCTGGAGCCCACTGTGACAGGAAATCCAACTGCACTATACAAAAACTTTGACACAGTTTCGATATATGGAAAGCAGTTCTTCCAACAACTTTGGCAAATTTACATGCCACTGTTTTATGGAACCCTGTCTCTTTTTTCTCATGATTTATAAAGAGATTATTTTTGTGACAAATGTTGGAATATTAGGAGACAGCTCATTAATTTTTTCATTTTCAGTAACTCCATGATCCTGTTGAGAGAGTTGGAGCCTTTCCTGGGAGCACTGAGATTGAGCGAGGAATTTGAGAAAGCCAGAAAAGGAGGTGTGAGGCAGCAATACTACTAATAGGAAGCATCGGGCACAAGGTTACACCCTGGACAGTCCATCGCAGGGCACAATCACATACACACCCATTCATATACTACAGACAATTTAGACACGCCAATCAGCCTACCATGCATGTCTTTGGACTCAGGGAGGAAACTGGAGTACCCCGAGGAAACACCCGCAGCACGGGGAGAACATGCAAACTCCGCACACACATGGCCCCGGCAGGAATTGAACCCCAGACCTTGGAGGTGTGAGGCAAACATGCTAAACACCAAGCCACCTAGCATCCCATATGTAAATATGTCTTGGAAAAATATATGTAAATAAAAACAATGCAATGATTTGCAAAGGTCATAAAGCCACATTTTATTCAAAATAGAACATAAAAACATATACATTTTTTAAAAAGAGTAAATGTACCATTTAAAGAAAAAAATAAAGTAATTTTAAATTTGTTGGCTGCAACACGTCTAAAAGCAGTTGGGTCAGGGGCAAAAAATTACTGGACAAGTAAGTGTGACTAAGGTGCACAAGGGACAAGGGTAAAAATCAATATTGCATGTTTATGATCCTCCGGATCTCAGTGGGCGCTGCATTGAAAACAGGCATGATTCTGTAATAGAAATCACTGCATGGGCTCAGAAAAGCATCCAGAACTCATTGTCTGAGAACGCAGTTTGAAGTGTCATCCAAAAATGCTGGTTAAAGTGCTGTCTCTATCATGCAAAGAAGAAACCATATGTGAATATGATGCAGAAATGTTGCCATTTTCTCTGAGCCAAAGCTCATTTAAAATGGACTGAGGCAAAGTGGAAAACTGCTCTACAGTCAGACAAATCTAAATTTTAAATTATTTTTGGAAACTATGGACTCTGTGTCCTCTAAACTAAAGAGGACTAAAGAAGAGAGGAACAATGAGGCATTTTTATCAGCACTCAGTTCAAAAGCCTGCATCTTTGATGGTATAGGGTTGCAATAGTGCCTATAGAATGGGCAACTTGCACATCTGGAAAGGCAACAGCAATGCTGAAAGGTATATACAGGTTTTAGTGCAACATATTCTTCCATCCAGATTCCATCCCATGTTTACTTCAGAGAGACTCTGACATTCTAAGATAATCTTTTCATACACAATCATGTTACTGACCTATTTCCAATTAAGCTAATTAGTTACAAAATTTTCCTCCAGCTGTTTCTTTTTAGTAACACTTTTCCAGCCTTTTGTTGCCCTAGTCCCAACTTGTCCCAAAATGTGTTGTGGCCATGAAATTCAAAATTGCTGCTGCCATGAGCTCAAATTGTCTCCCATAAATGAATTACATGAATATGAATCACATGGAAATGAATCACATGTAAATGAATCACATGCATGAATATGAATTACATGAAAATGAATCACATGAAAATGAATCATATGTAAATGAATCACATGTAAATGAATCATATGAAAATGAATAAATAAACAAAGGCAAAAAAAAATTGTCTCCCATAGTGTCACGATACGGCCAGCAGATGGCACTGTGGCTCCGGTCAGGTCACGTGACCGTGGTTTTCCTCGTGCACTTCCTTGTTTTGATCTGTCATGGGTGTTCGTGTTTTTGGGTTAATGAGCACTAGTATTTAAACGCATTGGTTACTGAGCACGGAGCTTGGTATTATTAGTTGTCAACCCCATGAGTGAGCGGTCATAGAGTATCCTGTTCTGCTAAGGTGTCTGATTCACGTTTGCCTTGAAGACCGCGTTTTGTTTTGTGTTTTCTCTTTATGTTGAATAAAGACTTCGTGACCTGCACCTGCATCCAGCCTCCAGTCCAGTTCTGTAACAGAATACCGAGCCAAGTTTTGGAAGCAGCAGAAGTCGTTCTGCCTTCCTGCTCGGCTATGGACGTCACTCGGCCTTCCTGTACGGCTGAGGTCGTCGCTCCGCTATCCTGCTTCGTTGGGGACATCGCTCTGCTATCCTGCTTCGCTGGGGACGTCACTCTGCCTCCATGCTCCGCGGAAGATGTTGTGTTTTCTCTTTATGTTGAATAAAGACTTCGTGACCTGCACCTGCATCCAGCCTCCAGTCCAGTTTGATGACACATAGAGACTGGAGGGGATGCCAAGATCCAGCTTTATCTTGCTCAATGTTGACAGGATTGACCCTATACATGTAGGGGATGAGGATAGAAATGCCCTCATCATAGTAGAATCCCATATAACCCCTAGAAAAGTTGTCCTCTGCACTGGAGAGAGCATACTTTTCTTGAGGTTCAACCTGAGCCCCAAGCTTGACATGTGGGTGACAACAACATCTTGATGTTGAACTGCCTGTTCCCTGGATCGTGCTAGAATTAACCAGTCATCCAGGTATTTTAGTACACGGATGCCCTGGAGTTGCAAGGGAGCCAGAGCAGCATCCATGCACTTTGTAAATGTGTGAGGGGAAAAAGCTAGCCCGAAGGGAAGAACCGAAATTGGTATGTGTTTTCTCCAAACGCAAACCTCAGGAACTTCCTGTGATTGATGTTTTAGGTCATATTTATGCAGATATTTAGACAATTCTAAATGGTTCACAAATGTTCAAGCAGCACTGTATATAAAAAAAAAATTATGAATATAAAATATAAAATATATTTACTATCACATCACTTCCCAGAATTCACTGCAATAGCACAGCACTCATGAAAACAACCCCATTCCCTTATCAGCATTACAGACTTAAAACTATGTAACATGATTACATAAACCTGTTCTCAGTCATAATCATCCTATAACTAACCTGAACTTTCAAACAATCTTTGAGAAGTCTCGCTCTTAGCCAGTTCTAATAATGATTCCAAGCATTTTCTTCCTGTGTACGCAGTTCTGGTTTTGGCTCTGTTTGTTTGATAATTTTCTCTTTGTGTTTGCCCTTCTTCATTATGTTTGATGATTGTCTGGCCCTTGCCTATTTTTTTATATTGCACTTGGATTTGAGTTTTGGATTGTCAACCTGATTTTTAATTAAATCTATACTTGAATCTGACTTCAGTGCCCCATTTAGCCATATTTGTGGTTTGCATATTAATGATTACATTCAGTACCAAATATTTACAGATACAGATCCAAGGCAACATGGAAGTAGAAGAAATCTGATTGCCAATTCAATGGAAATGGATTAACTTATCAGTTCTTATACTGATTACCTGTTTAATTAGTATAATAACAAGCATCCTGAATAATTTTGCTTTGTATGTATTTATTGATATTTTCAGGAACCACTTTGTCTTGATCAGGTACATGATGGATCCAGAGACTATCCTGGGAACAGTGATCATTAAGTGGTAATACACCTTAAATGGGCATCCAGTTCATTAGAGATCACCAGGCACACACTCATGCATTCACACATTCAATTACACTTTGGGGCAATATATAGCAACTAATCCACCTACCAGCATGTTTTTGGAAGGTGGGATGATACTGAGGAACCTGAAGGACACCCACACGGACACATGGAGAACATGCAAAACTCGATACAGAGAAGATCCGAAGCACATGTTCAAACCAGGGACCCTGGAGCTGTAAGGCAATAACACTACAGTATGTGCTCATGGGCCACCATGACGTCATTATTTTATTCAGTTAATTCAAATTATTTGTATCCATTAGGAATATCAGAAGAAACAGGAGCAGAGTTGCAATGGATTGGCACAGGGTGTCCAGGGTGTACACCCCTAAGTGAAAATGTCCAAATTGGGCCCAAAGTGTCAATATTTTGTTTTGCCACCATTTGGGTGATGGGTGCCATGCAGTAATGTTTCTAGTTTCATGTTTCAGGCCATAGTCTTAGTTAAACGAATGCCATGTCTAGTTTCTTGTTTCATGCCATAGTTAAGCAACAGATGCGTATTTATTGAAGTGGGTAATTGTGATAAGCGATAGCAGTTCCAAGTCTTGTTCTAAGTTTCATGTTTCATGCCTCAGTTCGAGTCCTTGTTTAAACCTTGTTTCCTCATATCGTAACACACTAGATGTAGAGGCAACATTGATAATTGAAGTAAAAATTTTTAATGTTGATTTGATTGCATAATAATTATTTAAATAATTTTTAAAAATGTAACTATGTTATTGTGATTATAAGCTTTTAGATATAAGCATTTGAATTATTGTTTGTGTTTTTGCTTAAAATATATTTAGGTCAGGTTCCCTATCTGAGGCACTGAATATAAAGCGAGAATGTTTCAGTAAGAATCAACAATCTATCAACAACGCTGTGGACTGTCATGTGATGCTGTGGGGTGGAGCTTCATGAACCATTATGTTGTTAATATATTTGAGTACAGAAAGACTAAAAAGAAATTAATTTAGCTGAGACCATTCATCATGTTCACTGTTATATTCATGTGTCTGTGGCTAAAGTTCATGGAGATAAAAAAGTGGATAAAAAAGTGGACCTGCTCCTCTCCTCTGCTCGGTATTATTAGTTGTCAACCCCATGAGTGAGCGGTCATAGAGTATCTTGTTCTGCTAAGGGGACACAAATTGTTTTCAAGAAAAAAAAAGCAAAAACAGGGCATCATTAATGTATTTTATTGCTTTTCAAATAGAATATGCATGAATCGAAAAATAGAAAACACGTTCACTCTCCCTGAATTTCTCAAGGTGGAGTGTTAAGTTCCAACATTCCCACAAGAATGACTCCTAATGTTAATGGAGATAATTGTCACAAATCGTGACGGAGCGTAAGAAGGAAGGAGGTAAGCGCACCAGCGCACTGAGCGGTGTCACCAGCAGAGCAGGGAGGCTGAGCAGGCATCAAAAACGGGGAGGGAGGGTGGGAGCCGGTCTCAGCCCCGACCCCAGATTCCCCCTCCTGTCGACGTGACTCCTTTTTACTCTGAGCGATTACCAACGGGACGTGAGGCTTGGCTGTGACTGGGATGTCGTGATCTTGAGACTGAGTCTGGACCTGGACGCTGTGAGCTTGAGACTGAGTCTGGACTTGGGCGTCGTGAGCTTGAGACTGAGTCTGGACCTGGAGGCTGTGAGCTTGAGACTGAGTCTGGACTTGGGCGTCGTGCGCTTGAGACTGAGTCTGGACTTGGGCGTCGTGAGCTTTTGACTGTGTCTGGACTTGGGCGTCGTGAGCTTGAGATTGAGTCTGGATTTGGTGAAGCTGGGTCTCTGCACTTTTTCTTCTATCCTACTTCTCCTCCAGAAGCTGCTTTAGTTGGTTTTGTTCGTCCTCTAGTCGACAGAGCCGAATGCTCAGAACCCGTTTCCGGAGTGTCTCCTCTTGCAGCAAAACCTGTGTTTCCTGTAGTTGCAACTCCACGGATGAGCATTCTTTAGTAGCTTCGATGCATTTCTTCTCCATTTCAGACAGAGTGCTCCTCAAACTCTCCAACTCCAACTGCATTCTGCTAATTTTTTCCACCATTTCCATCTTACTCTGCGTGATTACAACTGTAACCTAAGACTTGGCTGTGACTGGAGCTTGAACTTGGAACTTGGCTGTGAGTGGAACTTTGTGAATTGGGTCGGCAGACTTGGAGATGAATGGATTCTGCTTAGCAGGATGCACGGTAACTTTTACTTGTGGCTTGGTCTGGACCGGGACATGGACCTGAGGCATGGCAGGGGCTGGAGACTTAGCTTGGTCTGGAAACTTGGAGATGAGCGGAACTCGCTTCCCTGGATGAGCGGTGGGGGTCTTGTCCGTCTCCTCTGGAGTGCTCACCTGCCCATAATACCTGGGGAATGGGCGCTCCACCATGTTCACTTCCTCCAGCAACTGATCATAGTTCTGTCCTGGTTCTCCAAACTCCTCCAAAAACACTTCCAAAAACTGCCAAATATCCTCCAGCACCCGGGATTCCTTGGCTGCCACTCGCTGTGCCCATGCGCCAACGAGGCGAGACATGATAAACAGAATGAATCGTCCTTCATGAATCGTTTCGGGTCACATAGGCTGGAAAAATAATACTGACAGTCCATCAAAAACTCATCCGGGTAAAAGTCATGATACAGCTCCAGCATGTCCACGGAATACCTCTGAGCGAAGCTCATGGAATCCAAGGCGGGAATCTTGGGCGTGCAGTTTTGGGTTCGGTGTCCTCGCCGTTCTCATGCTACCTCCATGATTTAGGCGGTTAATTCTGTCACAAATCGTGACGGAGCGGAAGAAGGAAGGAGGTAAGCGCACTTAAGAACGAGTGTAGTTTATTTACAAGAGGCAGACAAATCCAAAACGTAATCCAAAGGCATAATCCAGAAAACAGGCGAAGGTCAGGCGAACGGCAAACAGGCAAAGACTTGGGGCAAGGCAGATATCAATAACGAGGCACGGAAAACAGGGTCGAGAAACAAACATAAACCTAAACATGAATGTGAACTAGGACTAAGATCTGGGAGCAGATAACCCAGCGTGAACTATAACTAACAAGGAACTAAGTTTACTGTGTTTAATATGTTTAATTAACCGCGCCGTGTGTAGTGCGGCGCGTAGTATATATACCGGCATGAATTAACTTAAACAGATTTCAGGTGAAAGCAATACAGACACACGTGGGGATACAACCTATGACAGACACGGGGCGGGGTCATGACGAACATAAACAAAACACACGTGCCCTCCCAGCCATTGACAGAAACGAAAACAAAGAGCACATGTTCGAATGTCACAACACTGCGCAACAGCACAAGAGCATGCTGCTTCAAGGCGGAACCGTGACAATAATAAACAAGTGGATCTGCTCATCTCCTCTACTGTTGTATCAGACTATGCACTATACTTTTGTGCTTTGAAGCCCACAGTGACAGAAAATTCAACTGCACTGTTCAAAAACATTGACCCAGTTTTGATATATGAAAAGCAGCTCATTGAGACATCTAAATGCCAATTTTGGTGAATTTTGTCTTGAGGTTATATTTTTGAGACATCCTGGATTATTAGGTGACAGCTCATTCATTTATTCATCTTCAGTAACCACTTCATCCTGGTCGGAGATCCAGGGCTTTTCCTGAGAACACTGGGAGTGAAGGAGGAATGTGTGAAAACCAAAAAAGAGAGCATACAAAATATTGCACAGACAGTAACCTGAGCTCACTGGTACCTGAAAGTAGAAACTGGGCCAGAAAATCCTAACATTGTCTCAATTTCATGCAGAGACAGAGGAGAGCTAACCCCTGCCTTGACCAGGATTCAGATAATTGAACAAATAATTAATTTGAATAAAATATAAATTCTGTTGTTAGGTTTTCACAGATTTTTAAAAAAAACTGCTATACACTTTTCTATAAGTCAAAAACTTTATTGGTCTTTTTGTGATTTATGACCTACAGTCCTCTATTTGAATGGCAGGGCCAATTCATTTTTGCTGTAGACTGAAGACATTTTGGTTTGAGAACAAAAGACAAATATTAGAGAGTTTTGAATTTCAGCTTTTATTTCCTGGTATTTATATGTAGATATGAGAGCTGTGAATAAAAACACCAAAATCACGGTCTGTGACATCACCAACAACTTCCATAAGGCAGGGGTGAAGGTATCACAATCCACCATTAAAGCAGAAATATAGAGGCCAAACCATAAGTTGCAAACCACTCATTGATTTATTCCTACTTTTTTTTTATTGAAATACTGTTTTTATCACTATAACTTAAAGATAACCTTGAAAAACTTTAGGCAGGGGTACTTTTTTAAACAACAACAACTACGAAAACTCAACGTTAGTTCACATGACTTCAGTTAGTCTTTCAGGAGGTTTAATACTTCTTTTTGGTTATTGCTCTGTAACTGTTTCAGGTAATGTATCTGCAACCTGTCTGGACTCATCAACCAAAGCCACAGATGTCAATGTGAGAAGGGAACAAGAAGTTGCGTTTAGCATAACACCATGGGAGTGCCCCTCGTGTGCGACTGGCATCTGAAGCTAGTGTAAAATCATGCTGTCGCCGCCAGGCAGACCTGCAGCTGCTCCAATTTACGCCACTGGCCGGAGCAGTGGACGTAAGTACAGAAAGCCCTTACTGGACATAGCAGGTGCATTCTCTCTTGTTCCGGAGTGATGAACAGTGGAGGGCAGAAATCCAGACCCAAAGTTTCCATAGTTCTGGCCGAGGATGATAAATCAGCCCTCTGGCTTAAGACAGTAGATCCATTCTAAGGGCTCAAATGGGGCACTTGACAGACCTTCCAGGACCACAGAAAGGTCCCAGGAAGGTATGCGTGGCCTGCAGATGGGCCTCAGCCACTTGACACCACGCATAAACCTTAAAGTTAGAGGATGTTGCCCCAAAGAGGCTCCATCAACAGAGGTGTGGCCGGCCAAATAGGTGGCCATGTAAACCCTGAATAGAGAAAGTGCCCACCCCACTGAGAAATCTCCCAAGGCGTGTTATCTAGCAGGGATATCATCTCTGAAAACCATATTCGAGCTGGCCAATAAGGTGCTACTAGCAGCAGACCTAGACTGTCTTGGCAAATTCTCGCTAGAACTTGTGGGAGCAGAGTGATCGGGGGGAAAAGCGTGCAGATGTGACCTGGGCCACATGTGCACCATGGCGTCCAGCCCTAATTGTGTGTGAAGAGTGAGGGTGAACCACAGCGGGCCATGTGCTGTATCCTCGGAGGTGAACACATGCAGTCCCGCTTGGTCAAACCTAAGAAATATGGACTCCACCACTTGTGGATGGAGTCACCAGTCCCTTAGCCTTTGCCCTTGCATCAACAGGATGTCTGCCCCCATATCCCAGTTGCCCAGAATGTACATTGCACTCACTGACTAAAATTTTCCTCTGCACAGAGAGGAATTTGTTGCACCTTCCTGAACAGGGGGAGTGGACATAATCCTCCCTGGTGGTCAATATTTGAGACCACCGCTGTGTTGTCTGTAAACACATCATTACATCTCAATTCAGGGAGAAGGAATTTCAGTGCTAGAAATATGGCCAACATTTCCAGGCAATTTTTATGCCGCTCCAGATGAGGGCCGCTCTAGAGACCGTGAGCTGGACAGCTGTCTAAGACCACGCTCCAGCCTGTGAGGGAGGTGTATGTCATTACCGTCTTGTGCTAAGGAGACACCCCTAGACTGTGACCCAAGTCTAGAAACCAGGGACACTCAAATTCTCAGAGCACGTAGGCATCGCCACGTGTCACTGATTACTCTCAGAGGTTTTATCCTTGGATGAAACCCCAAACTTCTCAGCCACAACTAAATAGTCTCCTGTGCAATAAGCCCAATGGTAGAATGTTGGCTGCGCATATGCTCCAATAGTCTCCCATAGACACTAGAATGGATGCCAAGATCCAGCTTTATCTTGATCAATGTTGATAGGATTGACCCTATGCATGTTGGGGATAGAAACCCCCTAAGTGTGATAGAATCCTTATAACCACTAGAAAAGTTGTCCATTTCACTGGAAAAAGCATACTTTTCTGAGGTTCAACCTGAGCCCAAAGCTCTTCATGTGGGCGAGAGCAACATCTCGATGTTGAACCACCAGTTCCCTGGATCGTGCTAGAATTTCCAGTCAGTTTATCCATCCATCCATCCATCCATCCATCTTCTACCGCTTACTCCTTTGTCAGGGTCATAGGGGAACCTGGAGCCAATCCCAGGGAGCATCGGGCACAAGGAGGGGACAAGGCGGGGTACACCCTGGACAGGGTGCCAGTTCAGAGGTCAGTTTATGTTGCATGTTATTTCAGATCAGAACACAAACTAATTGACCTATCAATAATTCAAGAACATAAGGCCTTGTTGAACAGAATCTCTCGAGGAAGGCTTCAGTGAGTTTTCCTGCTCTTCACTGTGCTTACTGATGCTCGGGCCCAATCATAGGAAGCTATTCTCATTGAAATGGCAATGGTTGCTCCACTTCAAACTCTTACTGTGCTGCCACACAGTCACCCTCTCTGCAGCATTAAATGCAGTTCTCAAAGCCAATTGTGGCAGGTTAGATCACTTATTTTAGGTATAGTGGTGTGTGAACGTTTGTGAACCTTTTGAATTTTCTATATATATGCTTAAATTTGACATAAAACATAATCGGATTTTCCTTCATGTAGACAAGGAGAGCCCAATTAAACAAATGAGACAAAAAATATTATACTTGGTATATACATATATCCATCCATCCATCTTCTACTGCTTACTCCTTTTCAGAGTCATGGGGAACCTGGAGCCTGTCCCATCACAGGGCACAATCACATACACACTCACACACACATTCTAATATTACATATCTGTGAAAAAAGTATGTGAACCAGTAAAATTAGCAGGATTAGCAGTAAAATTGAAGGTGAAAATATAGTCAGGTGTTTATCAATGGGTTTACAATCAGTTCTGCGTGATTGCCCGGTTTTATTAAAAAAAAAACAGGGATCTGTCAAAGTCTGATCTTCACAACACATTTGTGATGTTTGAGATGTTGTGTAACAACATGTTACAGACGTGTAACAAAGAAACCCAAGGTAACTTCTAAGCAACCAATGCACTTTCCCATACTGGCTAATGTTAACAATGTTGTGCATGGCACGGTTGCAAGGACAAAGTCACTCCTCTCCACAAAGAACATTGTTGAACTTCTGCAGTTTGCTATACATCACATGACCAGAACGCTATTGGAAAAAATGTTTTGTGGACAGATGAGACCAAAATAGAACTTTTTGGTTTACATGAGAAGCGCTACAATTGGAGAAAGGAAAAGCTCTGCATTCCAGCATAAGAACTTTAATCCATTTGTGAAATATGGTGAGGGTAGTTGTAACGGCGGCGTAGACGGAGGTCCTTAAATAACCTAAGACGCTACAGGTGTTCGTAATCAGAACTCCGGCGAACTCGAGCGCGGGAGAGATTGGGAAGTGTAGTACCTATCCGCCTCGTCTCTGGGCGGGACTACACGTAGCGTGTTGCCACGCTGATCTCGCCGCGTCGTAACAGTAGTATCATGGGTTGGACCTGTTTTTCTGCATCTGGACCAGGACTACTTGCCATCATGGAACATGAATTCTGAATTATACTAGCAAAATCTAAAGGAAAATGTAAGGACATCTGTCCGTGAACTGAATCTAACAAAAAGGGAGTCATGCAACAAGAAAATGACCCTAAGCACACAAGTCTCTCTGACAAAAAATTATTAATGATTAAAGAAAAATAAAGTTAATATTTTGGAATGGCCAATAGAAATGTTGCTGAAGAACCTGAAGCAAGCAATTCACGTGACCCACGAACATCCCAGAATCGGCTGAAATTCCTCTAAGCCAATGTGTAGGACAAATGAACAGTTATCAGAAATGTTTAGTTGTAGTTATTGCCACACATAGGGGTCACCCCAGATTCTAAAAACAAAAAGTCAAATATTTTTTTTTTATCAAAAATTTTTTATTTTTATTTTTTTCCTCTATAAATTAAAAAATAAAATATTTTTTTTTTTTTTTTTTTTTTTTTTTTTTTTTTTTTTTTTTTTTTTTTTTTTTTTTTTAAAAAAAAAAAAATTTTTTTTTTTTTAAAAAAAAAAAAAAAAAAATTTTTTTTTTTTTTACATAAAAATAAATTTTTTTCTTTTTCCCCCCCCACCACACACCCCCCAAAAAACAACAACCCCCCCACCCAACAAAAAACCCCCCCACCCCCGAGTTCTGATCTGAGACACCTGCTGCCAATCACACACGCTCACACACACGCTCACACACACACCTCCTCGACTAGTATTTAGAGAATCACTTGCCTCGGAGTCATTGCGAAGTATACGCTTAGCGACCTTGTTTCTATGCGATACCAAGCCGTTCTACTTGTATTTACGTCCTAGTTTATCTTGACCCTTGCTTACGGTTTTTCGACTACTTCTCTGTATTGCCCAGTTTATCCTGTTCGTTCGATCGCCTGACCCTTGCATGTCTTACGTTTCACGCTGCCTATAGATTCACAGCCCCGCGTTGCTTTACTGTCATCCGCTCCCGCGATTGCGCCGTTTCTAAACCTGGTGACAGAATACTTCGCCTACTGATGGACACAGCGGGAGATTCCCAAGTGTCCCGTGCCATCGAGGGACACGGCAGGATAATCAGTGAACATGATCAATGCCTCACCGAATTACACGTGCAGGTAGCCAAGTTAAACCAAGCCGCACTACCTCCCGCGACCACGCCCACCCGCTTACCTTCTACTCCATCACCAGAGAAATACGATGGGGATCCTGCTAGAGGATTTCTAGTCCAATGCTCCGTTTTTTCCACCTACCCCGAACTAACGGACGAGAGGAAAATCATTCACTTCATGGAGCTCCTTACTGGGAGAGCTCTACTCTGGGCCACTGTGGAATGGGAAGGAAACAATATCACCACGTATGACCAAGTGATCGCACGTTTTTGTACCGTGTTCGATTATTCACCAGATAACAGAGAGACTGGGGAGGAGTTACTATCCATGGTCCAGGGACCACGCAGCGTGGGGGATTATGAGTGGATGGAATGAGCCTGCGCTTAAGACAATGTTTCGACGTGGACTAAACGACGACATCACCAAGGAGCTTGCCTGTTGCGATAATGAGTCATTTTTGATGGACTTATCACCATGGACATCCGTCTGGACCGCCTTTTACGGAAACGCAGACCAATACGAACCAAGGCAGAGAGATCCACAATGGAGAGCCCTGAGGAGCCCATGAAGTTGGGGCAAGCATGCGTAAATCCACAGGAACGTGAGCGACGATTCCGGGAGCACTGCTGTTTCTACTGCGGCGCGAGGGACCACCTCATATCACAGTGCCCTCGCCGACCGCGTAAACCTCATCAGGAAAATCCCGGTCTAAGCGCTACGCCTCCTAAAGTGAGTACTGACTCTCCTGCCCGGCACTTAACTCAAGGTGCATTGATTATACACGTTGTCTTGGAATGCTCTAAGGTTTCTTGTATTTTAGACGCACTAATTGACTCCGGCACGAAACTTCATTGACCAGGAAACAGTGTGTCAATACAACATCCCGGTCCGCAGTCTCACTAGTCCTCGTCGCATCCAGGTCATTGACGGAGTCCCTATAGGGGATGGCATCATTACTCAGATGACAGACCCGGTTCTCCTTCACGCCAGTGCTCTACATCGCAAGCAGATCTCCTTCTATGTCATCAGGACGACTCGACATGCAGTGGTCCTGGGGTTCCCCTGGTTGACAAAACACAACCCACGTATCACTCACTGGTCTCCTCATTGTCTTCAGCACTGTCTCCCAATCCCCACGATTCAGCTCGCGTCAACTTCCATTGAGAGCCCGGACAGCACAGACTACCTTTCGATCACCGAAGTTTATCATGATCTTAGAAGAGTCTTCAGCAAGAAGAAGGCTAGTGGCCTGCCCCCACATCGCAGCTACGATTGTGCCATTGACTTACTGCCCGGTGCAACACCTCCGAGGGGGAGGGTTTATCCTTTATCGCTCCCTGAGCAATGGGCTATGGAGGAGTATATCCAGGAAGCACTGCACCAAGGCTATGTCTGGCCATCTACCTCCCCAGCGTCTGCGGGGTTTTTCTTTGTGGAGAAAAAAGGGGACGGGTTATGCCCATGCATTGATTATCGAGGGTTAAACCGGTGCTGTGTGAAGTATTGTTACCCCTTACCTCTTGTACCGTCCGCCCTGGAGCAGTTACGCACAGCAACTATCTTCACCAAGTTGGATTTACGCAGTGCTTACAACCTTATTCGGATTCGGGAGGGAGACGAATGGAAGACAGGTTTCAGCACGCTCTCCGGCCATTATGAATATTTGGTTATGCCGTATGGGCTTTCGAACGCTCCCTCAGTATTCCAATGCTTAATAAACGATACGTAGTTGCCTACATAGACGACATTCTCATCTACTCCAACTCCTTGGAGAACCATATCATCCACGTTCGTGAGGTTCTACAATGGTTACTACAGAACCAGCTATATGACAAAGCAGAAAAGTGTTCCATAAAACCTCCATCTTGTTTTTGGGATACGTAATTAGCCCCGAGGGAGTTTCCATGGACCAGGTAAAGGCCCTAGGGGAGTGGCCCATGCCCACTACCGTTAAGGAGCTACAACGTTTCTTGGGGTTCGACAACTTTCACAGAAGATTAATCCGGAACTTTAGCGCCATCGCTAGCCCCCTCACAGCCATGCTTAGGGGAAAACCCAAGCGCCTAGCCTGGAACTCCAATGCTCAATCTGCCTTCGGACAACTTAAGAAAGCCTTCACCACTGCCCCCATCCTCAAACATCCGGATCCTACCTGTCCATTCATTGTGGAGGTAGATGCATCTGAAACCGGAGTGGGAGCAGTCCTCTCCCAAAGGTTTGGAGAAAGACCCAAGCTCCATCCAGTAGCATTCTTCTCCCGGAAGCTAAATCCTGCTGAGGCAAATTATGACGTAGGGGATCGAGAACTCCTAGCCATCAAGCTGGCATTGGAGGAGTGGAGGCATTGGTTAGAAGGAGCGGCACACCCCTTCGTTATTTTCACCGATCATAATAACTTGGAATATATACACACTGCCAAGAGACTAAATTCACGCCAAGCACGTTGGGCTCTGTTCTTCACCAGATTTGACTTTACTCTGTCCTACCGCCCCGGATCCAAGAACGTAAAGGCAGACGCCCTCTCACCCCTCTGGGATTTGAATTTAGAGGAAATTAGTGGAAGTTCCATCATCAAGAGTACCAGTCAACTGTCGTTTCGGCAAGCCATTTGTACCAGAGGAATACTGGTCAGAACTTATCACCTGGGAACACACGGCACTTGGTAACGGGCACCCCGGGGCACAACGGACATCTCATCTCTTCCAAGAGAAATACTGGTGGCCTCATATGGAAAAGGACATTAGAGCGGTAGTGGCTTCCTGTTGTCGTGTGCTCAGAGTAAAGTACCGAGAACCCTTCCCGCATGAAAACTGATGCCGTTGCCCACACCCGAACGTCCCTGGTCTCACATTTCCATCAACTTTGTTACTGCCCAAATCCCAAGGAAACACCACGATTCTGGTGGCTGTGGAACGGTTCTCCAAATCTGTCCGGTTCATCCCGTTGCCCGCTCTTCCCCCCCATGCGTACTGATGTTAATCTGCATCCTCAAGCCACGACAGTAAAAGTTACCAAGAAGGGGTGTTCCTTTTCAATCGTTACCTGGGTATCCAATCGCACACGCTCCAAACTCACACCTTCGTGTGGATACAACCCACTCATACTGAAGCCTGGCTCCCTGGGAGCAGGTCTGGGCAGCTACCCACCAATGCCTGCGAACCATCTCCGAGATCTACAAGAACAAAGCCGATCGCCGTGTCCACCCAAACTACCAGCCGGGCGATAGAGTGTGGCTATCTACCGGGAACTTTAAACAATCCCACGGCTGCAAAAAACTAACCCCGAGGTACACGGGTCCGTTCCAGATTCTTAAACAGATTAATGAAGTCACGTACTGCCTGAAATTACAAAGACATAGCTGCATCTCCCCCTCCTTCCACGTGTCTACACTCAAACCGGTGGTGGGTGACCCGCTAGCCACGGAGCGTCTGTGGGGCAACATCCTCTAACTTCGAAGTTCATGCATGGTCTCAGATGGCTGAGGCACATACCTTCCTGGGACCTTCTGCGGTCTGTCAGTTGCTTCCTGGGACATTCTGTGGACCTTCCTCCTGGAAGGTCTGTCAGTTGCCCCTTCGAGCCCCTAGAGTGGATCCCATCCACAAGGACATTGAATGCACTCAAGTGGCAGTTTTTGTCTTGTCATGTGTGAGGAATGTCAGCTAGACCCAGTGAACTGCACAATAACTACAGTCCTGGAGCTCTTACAAGAACGTTTCTCAGCGGGCTGGGCTCCTTCTACAATCAGGGTACTTGGCCACCATTTCGGCCAGCCTTGCCCCTATTGATGGAGTCTCTATGGGGCAACATCCTCTAACTTTGAGGTTCATGCATGGTGTCAGATGGCTGAGGCCCATCTGCAGGCCGCGTATACCTTCCTGGGACCTTCTATGGCCCTGGAAGGTCTGTCCGCTGCCCCATTCAAGCCCCTAGAGCCGATCTACTGTCTCAAGCCGGAGGGCTGATTTATCACGCTCGGCCAGAACTTGGCAACTGTGGGTCTGGCCCCTGAGGGGCACCAGCTCATAGATTCGGGTCTCACAACCGAGATTGTTGAAACCATGTTAAAAGCTAGAGCACCTTCCACAAGGGAAGCGTATGCACTCAAGTGGCAGCTTTGTCTTGTGGTGTGAGGAACGTCACCTAGACCCAGTGAACTGCGCATTAGCTATGGTCCTGGAGTTCTTACTGAACGTTTCTCAGTGGGCTGGGCTCCTTCTACAATCTGGGTTACGTGGCCGCCGTTTCGGCCAGCCATGACCCTGTTGATGGAGCCTCTGTGGGGCAACATCCTCTAACTTTGAGGTTCATGCGTGGTGTCAGACGGCTGAGGCCCATCTGCAGACCATGCATACCTTCCTGGGACCTTGCTGTGGTCTTGGAAGGTCTGTCAGGGACCCCATTTGAGCCCTTAGAGTCAGCCTCTGAGAAGCTTCTGACTCTAAAGGTAGCTCCTTTACTGGCCCTGACATCTCTCAAGCGAGTGGGAGGTCTACAAGCTCTCCCTGTTGCCCCTCCTGCCTTGACTTTACCCCTAGATAAGTCCTGTATCCTAGGCCAGATTATATTCTTAAAGTGCCTACATTGGCTGCCCACCCTGTGGTGTTGCAGGCTTTGTGCCCACCTCTGTCCTTCACACCAGAACAAGAGAGGATGCACCCGCTGTGTCCAGTAAGGGCTCTCTGTACTTACGTCCACCGCTCCGGCCAGTGGCGGAAGTCGGAGCAGCTACTCGTCTGCTTTGGCAGCGACAGGAAAAGTGGTGCTGTGTCAAAGCAGTGCATCTCTACTTGGATTGTTGAAGGCTTTGTCCAAAATCCTTGCAGGATAAGTGTGCGGCTGCAGGGTGCTCTATGCCTCACACAGTCATTTATTATTACAGCCTGGATATTCATTCCTCCCCGGGCTCGAGTGTCCTGCAGTGACCCTCGGGTTTGGGTATTTTTGAACAGGCCGTACCCTCGGTATGACAAAGTGGGTATTCCCGTTCCCATACTGCTAAATGCATAGCGCTGTCATACCGGGGCAGGCCTGTGAATTGCGTCTTTGCTTCAGATAATAGAGGCTGGCGGCGTGGTTCACAAGTGCCGTATATATATCATGCGAAGCGCTTAATTGCCACGTCACCTGATCATGGCAGGCCTATAAGTAGAGGCATGATTTTACACAAGCTTCAGATACCGGTCACGCACACAAGGCGTTCCCATACTGCTAAAAGCAAAGTCTCGTTCCCTTCTCAGTGAACAGGGTTACATGCGTAACCCCGACGTTTTCTAGCTTCACTAAGAGATTTTCTGTATTTCAGTAGACTCTCCCTCCAGGCTGTTTGAAACATCACCAGTTTGTTTTGATGTCATTTACGTTCTAACTGTCGAGATCACTGCCACGTCCCAGGTCCATGTCCCTGACATGTCCCAGGTCCATGTCCCCACCTCGCCTCAGGTCCATGTCCCTGCCATGTCTCAAGACAAAGTCACAGCCATGTCTCAAGACCAAGTCACAGTCACGCCTCCAGGACAAGCCCCAGTCTCCAATTGCAAACCCCAAGTCAAGTCTCACGTTTCAAGTCCAAGTCAAGTCCAGGCCACGTCTCTGGTCCAAGTTCCTTCCCAAGCCATTCCTCAAGCTCCAGGCACAATCAATCCGAGTAGCTACGTCAAAGCTACTGTAGAGGGCTCATCTGTGGAGTCGCAACTACAAGCAACACAGGTTTTGCTGCAAGAGGAGACACTACAGAAACGGGTTCAGAGCATACGTCTTTGTCAACTAGAGGAGGAATGAAATCGACTAAGGGAGCTTCTGGAGGAGGAAAAGGTGAGAGGGAAGAGTGCAGAGAACCAGCTTCACCCCGTTCTGGCACAAATGTCAGAGTTGGAAAAGAAATTGGAACCGGTGCATGAAATGGGGGCAGAGCTGGAGGATGAGAGGAAACACAAAGCTCTGGCTGTAGCAGCAAAGAAGAAGCTGGAGCTTGACCTGTCCGAGCGGGAATCTCAACTCATCCAAGCCATTAAAGCTCGTGATGCTGCACGGAGCAGCGCTGAAGAGAGTGAACGCCAAGTCAGGAGTCTGGAGGCTGAAAATGTGCAGTTATGTGAAGATCTGTCTGCAGCTGATTGCAATCAGAGGCAGGTTCTGCAGGAGAGAAATGAGCTGCATGATGAAGTGACCAGCTGTAACTCCAAGATATCTGCATTGAATGATGAAAAGCGGAGATTGGAGGCTCGTATTTCACAGCTGGAGGAGGAACTTGAGGAGAAACAGGGCAAGTTTGAACTCGTTAATGACCAATTGAAGAGGGCAAATGCACAAGTGGACACGCTGAGAACCGAGCTAACGGGTGAGTGCAGCAAGGCTCAGAGGAGTGAGAATGCTCGGCAGCAGCTGGAGAGACAGAATGAGGATCTGACTGCAAGAATGCGGGATATCTCAAGCTCAATCCATGTCGCAAGTTCAAGCTCAAGCCAGTTCTCAAGTTCAAGTTCAAGCTGTGTCTCTCACTCATGCCATGTCTCTCATCCACGCCATGTCTCTCGCTCAAGCCATGTCTCAAGTTCAAGCTCAAGCCATGTCTCTCACTCAAGCTATGTCTCTCGCTCAAGCCATGTCTCTCACTCAAACCATGTGTCTCCCTCAAGCCATGTCTCAAGTTCAAGCTCAAGCCATGTCTCTCGCTCAAGCCATGTCTCAAGTTCAAGCTCAAGCCATGTCTCTCGCTCAAGCCATATCTCAAACTCAAGCTCAAGTCATGTCTCAAGTTCAAGCTCAAGCCATGTTTCTCGTCCAAGCCATGTTTCTCGTCCAAGCTATGTTTCTACTCCAAGCCATGTTTCTCATCCAAGTCATGTCACAGGTCTCAGCAGGCAAAGCGCAAGTCCTGTCTTGAGATTCTGACCTCTTGTCCAAGCCGGCTGTTCCGGTAAATTCCTCGCAGCAGCCCTGCTCAGCTGAGGACGCCGCTCAGAATCCTTGCTCAGCTGAGGACGCTGGTCAGCCTCCATGTCCAGCTGAGGATGTTGCACTGCTCCCAAGCATCGATGAGAGCTTCGCACAGCCTGTTTGCCCGGCTGTAGTCCTTGATCTGCCTCCCTATTCAGCTAGAGACTTTGCTCTGCTCCCCTACTCCAAAGACACCGTACAATTTCTTCCTGGCACTGCTTGGGACATTTAGCCAGGGGGTCCGGGTCCACCGATGAAGGGGGGGGACTCTTGGCACTCTTCCCGGAGTGGGGGAGGGGGTTCTGTCACGATTCCCCCGCACCACAGCTGTTGCGCATGCGCGGACCTCTTCCGGGTTGACGTCAGGTTTTCGTCTCGCCTCATCAAGGGTCATAGGGCATTGGGACACCTGTGTTTGGAATCGCCGGCAGCTGCTAGCGATTGCCGGCTAATGACTGAAACATCTATATATGCTTCGCACGGTGCAGTTCAATATAACGACTTATATAGCGACTTATAGAGAGGCATGTTTATGAATTGTTTTGCCATGTTTAGCGCTTATGGAGCGTTCCAGTTTCATGCCATGTTCTAGCTTTAGCCTTAGCCAAGTTAGCATTAGTGTTAGCCATAGCCAAGTGAGCATACCTTAGCTCAGGAGTTTTGTTTCAAGTGTTTTGCTTCGCACTCAGCACTGTAAATAAAAGTCACCGTTTCACTGTGATTGCATCCTGCCTACTTCCTTCCCGTCACGCCCCGTGACACACTACTTTTACACATCAGTTGTATTAAAACTTCATGTGCTCACCTCAACTGTAAGTCACTGTGGATAAAGTAAGACATGCAACCCAAATAACATGGAGTGTTTAACACACAGTGTTTACCAAATGAATACCACTGCTACCTTCATTCAATTCAGCAAACCTCACAAACACATACAGTATGCAGTGCACAACTCCCTTTTAAGGCCTAATGGCTCAGTGACATCCTTGATAACACCTGTTTTTTATCCCATCATCTCAGAAATGTTTTTATCCTATTCAATATTCACATGTAATTTTTTTTACTGGCTACAATTATTTATCATGCATGGTCTTATGACAGGTTCCCTGTGTGAGGCTGAATGTAAAGCCAGAATGCAGCAGCAACTCAACAATCTGTCAATAACATTAGTGACACTGTCATGTGATGCTGTCGATGGAGATTCATGAAGCTTTATGATGTTAACATATTAGAGTACAGAAAGTCCTCAGAATATTTTCAAACACCATTCATCATGTTCACTGTTATAGTCATGTGTCTGTGGCTTTCACTAGGTGTGTTACGATATACGTGACCGTGGTGTAGACGGAGGCAGACTGGACACGGGTGTAGGCGCAGATTGATGCTTTATTTACAAGCTTTGAAGATACAGGGCACACTCTTCATTCAAAGCACAGAACGCAAAGCATAACGTTAACTCAATTTACTTTATTAACTCAAAACACAGATTCAGGTATATACATATGTAGACATACATACACAAACATAATCACGAGCAATGCGCTCGGGAAACACAGGTCCATAAATAGAGCAGGTGATCACCCTAATCGACGACACCTGCTGAGAGTTCGCGGCCACGCGCAGCCATGCGCGGCCTTGCGCGTCCTCACCGCGCTTGCTCGGGCCCGACTCAACTGCGCCGCAGCGGCCCCCAGTGGCCGTGTCGTCACAAGGTGATGTAACATAAATTTTTATTTTTTTTTATTTCAGAAATATTAAGTGTTGAATTTGTGATATATTAGTCTGTATGGTGTTAAGGAAAAGCAGAATGTGGGTCTGATTTATGTAATTCTGGCTTGATTATGTAAACGTTAAAAACATTATGTCATCTTCTCTATGACAAGTTCATGGCAGGTCCATGGCAGATTCATGGCAGGTTCATGACAGATTCACTCACAAGTTGAAGGTGATAATATTACTCTGCCCTGCAGAAACAAAACAAATGCTACAGAACTGTATCCAAAATCAAGCAATATCCAAAATCAACACCTGAGTTCCTGCTTCATATCCTTCAATGTAGAGCTCCAAGTCCCAACATCCCCCAAGAATGTCTGCTGAAGTTAATGGAAATAAAGTGGATCTTCTCATCTCATCTGCTCCTGAATCAGCTTGTGCACTATATGACTGGGCTCTGGTGTCCACAGTGACAGGAAATCTAAATGCACTGTACAAAAATGTTGACAAAATTTATATAAAATTTCAAATGCATTTTTGGTGAGATTTTCTCTCTCTCTCTCTCATGACTTAAAAAGACTTTATACAGTATTATTGGCACATTGTTGTTGGACACAGACAGTAACCTGAGCTCAAACTTGAACAGGGATCCATGGCACTGTGAAGCAGCAATGCTACTGTCACAGCTCCGTCAGATCAGGACTCCAGATCCCAGAACACAACGCGTACTTCGCACGCACGCATGCGCTCAAAGTCCCCGGAGTTCTGATCTGAGACACCTGTTACCGATCACACTCCCATACGCACACACACCCAATCCCCGCTAGTATTTAAGGAATCACTCACCTTGGACACATCGCGAAGTATACGCTTAGCAACCTCTGTTCCTCTGCGATACCAAGCACTTCTACATTGTTGTTATTTCCCGGTATATCTCGACCTCTGCCACGGCTTTTCGACTACGTCTCTGTTTTGTCCCGTTTGTTCATCGAACCTGATCACCTGACCTTTGCCTGTTTCTTTGACTCGAGCTACCTAGATATTCACGGATTGTTATTGTTCTCTCGTCATCCGCTCCCACGCTTGTGCCCTCTCACAACCTGGTGACAGCTACCTGCTGCCTCCACCTCATAGTTCATCAGGCCTGAAAAGTGGAAATTAAACTACATTTTGACATTTGTTGTTGGTGACTATTTTCATTTGCATAGGAAGTAATGATATACAATCACTTTTAAGTGTAGCTTCACTTTTGGTTTTGCTGTGCACTGTCTTTCATCAGGAGATACTGCCTGAATACTACATTTCAGTGGATACTGAGATTATGATCATGCTGCTGATGCACAACTCTGTCTTTAATTTATTTATTCATTTTCATGTGATTCATTTATTAATTTGCTTCTCTTTAAATCCAGTTTTAGACTGTGATAATACAAAGGTCTTTCCAGAGTATTACTTGCTACACTGTATGAGATAACCCCAGTAAAACTACTTGAATTCTATAATATAATTTGTTCACCATGTTAGGTTTAAATCCGATGCACAACTCTGCTGCCAAGCACAGCTCTAATCTTCAAATTTGCAGATTAATCTACAGTATCAGCAAAATGATGAGTCAACACATAGAGAGATGGTATAACAGTTTGAGGATTAATGAAAAGGCAAAAAAATCTATGGACAAAACAAAATGACCTTACTGTTGACCTCAGGTGATCAGTCTGTGTTGTTCTGCTGGTGTGATCACAGAGACAGTCATGGGTTACATGAACCGGGAAAATCCCAGCAGTGTCTCAATTTGTGCACATAGTGAAAATCATTGCGCACAGTGAAAATCACTAGGAACATCAGCAGGGTCTCTCTTACCTTTAGTGAGGATTTTGTTTATGGATGTTCTCTCCCATCCTGCTAACAGACTCTTCACTCACCTGCCAGCTGACAGAAGGTATCAGAACATCTGGGCCACCACCAGACTCTGTAACAGCTTCGTCCCCCAGGCAGTCAGGCTCAGTAATTGTAGAAAATAAATAAAAATTATCTAATCAGAGGGGTTTACTACAAACAATCTAAAAATAAAATACCGGCAACAAGGTCATGGACACCCAAGGCTCATTGATGAGTGTGGAGAGCAAAGGCTAGCCTGTCTGGTCCAATCCCACAGAAAAGCTACTGTAGTACAAATTACTAAAAAAAGGTAATGCTGGCTATGACAGAAAGATGTCAGAACACAGTGCATTGCAGCTTGCTGTGTATGTGGTGGTGGCCTAATTCAGCAGGATTATGTGCCCTGCCACACTGCAAAAATTGCTCAGGAATGGTTTCAGGAATATAACAAAGAGTTTAAGATGTTAACTTGGCCTCCACATTCCCCAGATCTCAATCCGAGCTAGAATGTGTGTGACGTGCTGGACAAAGAAGTTCAATTCATCGAGGCCCCACCTTGCAACTTACAGGAGTTAAAGGATCTGCTACTACCGTCTTAGTGCCAGATACCACAGCACACTTTCAGTGGTCTTGTGTTGTCCATGCCTTAATGTGTGAGAGCTATTTGGCAGCACAAGGTGACCTGCACAATATTAGGCAGGTGAATTTAATGTTGTGGCTGAAATCAATGAAACAAATAAATGAATATTTTTTGTACTGTAAGACAAACAAACATTACATTCAGCAACATTTCCCGACACACGTTCATGGGTTCATGGCATTTTCACACAGGTAAGTTATTATACTATCACCTATAACTTTTATTTGGTTACCACTAGTAATGTAAATGTGCCATAGAATTATTGCTACACAGCTAACTTTCTACAATTAGCTGGCTGCATAGATACATAACAAATAAAATAAATTCTGTCCTTTTTTTCAGGCAAACCAGACTATGAAATGCTAGAGTGTCATCCCGACTGGATACCGTCATTACACCTCGGGCACACAGACATCAAAGCAATGATGATGTTGCACCAACAGAGGTCAGAGATGGATGATGCAGCACCAAAGGATAACATTGGAGAACAGCACAACTGATTTAAAATCATCAATCAGTTACCAATAACAAAACAATGTCTAATAACTTCTTATTATGTTTCTTTTTATTTGAATATAGGGTATGCAAAGACATGACTTCTTGAAAGACGTGGCAAACACCACCATGGCTATTTGTGTCATTAGAAAGGAAGGAGGAGATCTTAGACACTTTTGAATTGTTGTTAACGGGGTCATAATTCTCAACCACATCAGATCTCACTGCAACAGATCTGATGTGGTTGAGAATTATGACCCCGTGCAATCTATGTCCATAATTTAGCATAGCCAAAAGAGCTGAAATACTACTATGAATGTATTCAGGAAGTCCTTATGCAGATGAAATCAGAAAATTGGTTCTTCGCTAAAGTTCTAGGACTGAAAAACTAAATAAGTGTAATTTTGCTACTGGCACTGATGTTCAGTTTCTCAATTTGTTACATGAAATCTCAGCACTTTGTTGTTAACTGCTGCTATTACTATATTGTGGCTGGTTACTTATGTGGAGAATTTAGCAATTGCATATGATGCAGAAGCAAATGTTATGTAGCCTTTTTCCACTTGTGAATTCTTTCTTTTTCTTTACTTTTTGTGGTTATTTTATGAATGTGCAATTTGGTCTTATAAATACTCAGACTTTTTTTTAGCAGGTGTATTAAAAAAGTGTATTGTACAGGATTTTGCAGAACCATTTATTTATGAGCTATAAATGTTAGTAATCTGTGAAAGTGCACCTTAGTGTAAAGTGGATGACTGTGAGCCAATAATTCATGAGGTATAAATATTAGTAACCTGTGAGAGTTAAATCTTAATTTAAGATGGACGCCTGTGACCCATTTATACATGAGTTATAAACAGGTGTCCACTTTACATTAATGGCTCACTATTTGGCACTTATTTCAATAGTGACTATTTTTATTCATGCAGTTATAACTGCCTATCAAAGATTTATATTGCACTTGTAAATGTATGTAATGTAATAGACACCTTTATAAATGCTTTACAAAGGGAACCTTAATATAAAGTGTTACTCAAACAACATTAGTAATTATAATAATATATATTTGTATTTAAAAGAGCATGAATGTGTGTGTGATTGTGCCCTGTGATGGATTGGCTCCCCAGTTCAGGGTGTTCCCCTCCTTTTGCCCCATGCCCCCTGGGATAGGCTTTATGTCCCCCACAACAAAGTAAGGATAAGCGGTACAGTTAAACTGATAATTCAACAATTATCAATAATTATTGAATTATTATACAGGATTACTGAAGAAAACATCAAAACTACAGAGGTTAAATCTTGAGAGTTAAAAGAGCCTCTAACTTCAAAAGATATGTTTAAGAGGTGAAGTCGGATGCAGTGGGTTGATCATCAGCAGTGGAATAGTTCTGTGTTGTATTGGTGACTCTTGCTGATATTGTGAAGTGATTATCTGTACAAAGTTATGATAAAACTGCAGCACTTCCTGGGTGTGACCTTCTAGAGATGTATATGTGTCATGTGTAAAGTTCAGCACATACAGCACTATTATACAGAATCCTCACAGAGCTATGTTCAGAAATGGCTCAACTATACAACTTACTGCACATAGTGAGATACATACCACTGATTCTCACTGTAACAAAAGGTAATTTATTTTCATCAGTTAATTTATTGTGTTAATTCATAACCATGTTTAAAGCATTATGGTATTCCTTTCTGAAGATGATGTTTTGGTTTGTTTACAAAAAATACTTCACAGATTTTTTTATTTATTTATGCTCTTCTTTCCAACAGGCAGTTTTGCAGATACAATCTGGCCGACAGATGAAAATGCCAATATTGTCAGGCACGAAAAAGATACTGTTACTTTGAAATGTTCGTATGAAGCAAGCAGTGAATACATTCGGCTTTACTGGTACAAACAATATCCGAACAGTGCACCACAGTTTTTACTGTATAAAGGCGCAAGGTCAAATAGTTATGAGAGCACTCCTACTGACACGCGGTTAGAGACAAAAACAAGCAGAGACTCTACTGAACTTACTATCAGAGGTTTAAAGCTCTCAGATTCTGCACTCTATCACTGTGCTCTCAGAGTAGGAGCACAGTAATACAGAGTCAATGAAAGGCTGTACAAAAACCTAATAATGGCTTATATCAAATTTCTTAAACCACTGAAGACTAAAGTAACTCCCTGCCAACTTTTTAACCACAGAGACAAACAACATTTGTGGTAAAATATGCAGCTGAAAGAAAAAGAGGAATAAAGAACACAACAACTACACATTAATCACAGTGAATTCACAAATCTACATTTTTCATTCTCCAAAATATATTTTAAAGAAAGGTCTGGTTTTCCCACAACCCACTGTAATCAAATTTCATTCATTTGTTCATTTGTGTGTTCTTTTGCATGTAGGTGTGTATGTACAAACAAATGTGAGTTTGATTTTACAGATAGAGATAAATGTATATATATAGATGCATTATCTAAAACATAGTTCTGTGACTTTGTGATTGATGATGACTACAGCCATTTGAGCTAGCACTCTTTTTTCTTATTTGTACTGTGATTCAAACTTTCAAACACACATTTATGTGGATTGGTGACAATAAATTGCCTATAAGTTTGAATGTTTGTGCATGGTGTCCTGCATTGTACTGGTGTCCCATCCATTCCTGCTTCTTGTGCAGTGATGTTGGGAGAGGCTCCACTGTAACCCTGAACAGGATTAAGAAGTTGTGGAAGTGTGGCCAGGATGAAGTGGTTACTAAAAAAGAATGTTGAATGAATGGATGTTTTTTAGGCTGAAGCTGCAGGGCACTAATCAGTTGCTTATATTAGTCATAAGGTAGAGTTGGATTGTATGTGATTATATATGTCTCATAGAAATGTTGGTGGTTTTTCAGGGTGGACCTTGGGCTCAGTTGCACAGGGCTTTATGTTGTAGTTTCATTATACTAGGATGTGCTAATTGTGTACTAGAGAGTACTATACAGTAAGAGATTTGGTTTTCTTCACTAACGCTGATATTGATAAGTCTCCTCTGGTATCAGCAAAAACCTGTATCAAGATTAATATTTCTCCTGATGATTAATGAAGTCAGTGAACAGTCGCACCAGTCACACTGGCTGTACCACCTCATCCACGATGGTTCTTTAACCGTGACAAAATAAGTAAGAAAATGGATCTACTCATCTCCTCTGCCGCCATTTTCTGTTTGGCTTCACAAAATCTGTCAGCAATGGCATTAACCACGCTGCCGAACAGGCCAGAATGTTTAACGGGGCATCTGGCAAGGAGACCTTAAATTTGTCCCCAATTGCTGAAAGGTTGAGCCATAGGTGCCTCTCCGCCAGAACCAAGCTACACATGGAATAGCTAATACGATGGGCCGTTTGCTTGGTCGCCCGGAGAGACATATCTTTAGTATGGCACAGCTCTGCCATTGCCTTAGGCCCAACTCCCTCCCCAGTGTCGAACTCACTCAGCAGGTCTGCTTGGTAGGCCTGCAACACTGCTATTGTATGCAGTGACCCACAAGAAAGACCAGTTGCCACCGTTTCTTATATATATATATATATATATATATATATATATATATGTGCTCACCTCAACTGTAAGTCACTGTGGATAAAGTAAGACATGCAACCCAAATAACATGGAGTGTTTAACACACAGTGTTTACCAAATGAATACCACTGCAACCTTCATTCAATTCAGCAAACCTCACAAAAACATACAGTATGCAGTGCACAACTCCCTTTTAAGGCCTAATGGCTCAGTGACATCCTTGATAACACCTGTTTTTTATCCCATCATCTCAGAAAATTTTTTATCCTATGCAATATTCACATGTAAATTTTTTTTACTGGCTACAATTATTTATCATGCATGGTCTTATGACAGGTTCCCTATGTGAGGCTGAATGTAAAGCCAGAATGCAGCAGCAACTCAACAATCTGTCAATAACATTAGTGACACTGTCATGTGATGCTGTCGATGGAGATTCATGAAGCTTTATGATGTTAACATATTAGAGTACAGAAAGTCCTCAGAATATTTTCAAACACCATTCATCATGTTCACTGTTATAGTCATGTGTCTGAGGCTTTCACTAGGTGTGTCATCGATATACGTGACTGTGGTGTAGACGGAGGCAGACTGGACACGGGGCGTAGGTGCAGATCGATGCTTTATTTACAAGCTTTGAAGATACAGGGCACACTCTTCATTCAAAGCACAGAACGCAAAGCATAACGTTAACTCAATTTACTTTAGTTAACTCAAAACACAGATTCACGTATATACATATGTAAACATACATACACAAACATAATCACGAGCAATGCGCTCGGGAAACACAGGTCCATAAATAGAGCAGGTGATCACCCTAATCGACGACACCTGCTGAGAGTTCACGGCCACGCGCAGCCATGCGCGGCCTTGCGCGGCCTCACCGCGCTTGCTCGGGCCCGACTCAACTGCGCCACAGCGGCCCCCAGTGGCCGTGTCGTCACAAGGTGAGGTAACATAAATTTTTTTTTTTTTTTTCAGAAATATTAAGTGTTGAATTTGTGATATATTAGTCTGTATGGTGTTAAGGAAAAGCAGAATGTGGGTCTGATTTATGCAATTCTGGCTTGATTAAGTAAAAATTAAAAACATTATGTCATCTTCTCTATGACAAGTTCTTGGCAGGTCCATGGAAGATTCATGGCAGGTTCATGACAGATTCACTCACAAGTTGAAGGTGATAATATTACTCTGCCCTGCAGATACAAAACAAATGCTACAGAACTGTATCCAAAATCAAGCAATATCCAAAATCAACACCTGAGTTCCTGCTTCATATCTTTCAATGTAGAGCTCCAAGTCCCAACATCCCCCAAGAATGTCTGCTGAAGTTAATGGAAATAAAGTGGATCTTCTCATCTCATCTGCTCCTGAATCAGCTTGTGCACTATATGACTGGGCTCTGGTGTCCACAGTGACAGGAAATCTAACTGCACTGTACAAAAATGTTGACACAATTTATATATATATATATAAAGCAGTTCTGCTGATGATTTTGAGAAATTTCAAATGCATTTTTTTGGTGAGATTTTCTCTCTCTCTCTCATGACTTAAAAAGACTTTATACAGTTTTATTGGCACATTGTTGTTGGACACAGACAGTAACCTGAGCTCAAACTTGAACAGGGATCCATGGCACTGTGAAGCAGCAATGCTACTGTCACAGCTCCGTCAGATCAGGACTCCAGATCCCAGAACACAACGCGTACTTCGCACGCACGCATGCGCTCAAAGTCCCCAGAGTTCTGATCTGAGACACCTGTTACCGATCACACTCCCATACGCACACACACCCAATCCCCGCTAGTATTTAAGGAATCACTCACCTTGGACACATCGCGAAGTATACGCTTAGCAACCTCTGTTCCTCTGCGATACCAAGCACTTCTACATTGTTGTTATTTCCCGGTATATCTCGACCTCTACCACGGCTTTTCGACTACGTCTCTGTTTTGTCCCGTTTGTTCATCGAACCTAATCACCTGACCTTTGCCTGTTTCTTTGACTCGAGCTACCTAGACATTCAAGGATTGCTATTGTTCTCTCGTCATCCGCTCACGCGCTTGTGCCCTCTCACAACCTGGTGACAGCTACCTGCTGCCTCCACCTCATAGTTCATCAGGCCTGAAAAGTGGAAATTAAACTACATTTTGAAATTTGTTGTTGGTGACTATTTTCATTTGCATAGGAAGTAATGATATACAATCACTTTTAAGCTTCACTTTTGGTTTTGCTGTGCACTGTCTTTCATCAGGAGATACTGCCTGAATACTACATTTCAGTGGATACTGAGATTATGATCATGCTGCTGATGCACAACTCTGTCTTTAATTTATTTATTCATTTTCATGTGATTCATTTAGTAATTTGCTTCTCTTTAAATCCAGTTTTAGACTGTGATAATACAAAGGTCTTTCCAGATTATTACTTGCTACACTGTATGAGATAACCCCAGTAAAACTACCTGAATTCTATAATATAATTTGTTCACCATGTTAGGTTTAAATCCGATGCACAACTCTGCTGCAAAGCACAGCTCTAATCTTCAAATTTGCAGATTAATCTACAGTATCAGCAAAATGATGAGTCAACACATAGAGAGATGGTATAACAGTTTGAGGATTAATGAAATGGCAAAAAAAAAAATCTATGGACAAAACAAAATGACCTTACTGTTGACCTTACTGGTGTGATCACAGAGAGAGTCATGGGTTACATGAACCGGGAAAATCCCAGCAGTGTCTCAATTTGTGCACATAGTGAAAATCATTGCGCACAGTGAAAATCACTAGGAACATCAGCAGGGTCTCTCTTACCTTTAGTGAGGATTTTGTTTATGGATGTCCCCTCCCATCCTGCTAACAGACTCTTCACTCACCTGCCAGCTGACAGAAGGTATCAGAACATCTGGGCCACCACCAAACTCTGTAACAGCTTCGTCCCCCAGGCAGTCAGGCTCAGTAATTGAAGAAAATAAATAAAAATTATCTAATCAGAGGGCTTTACTACAAACAATCTAAAAATAAAATACCGGCAACAAGGTCATGGACACCCAAGGCTCATTGATGAGTGTGGAGAGCAAAGGCTAGCCTGTCTGGTCCAATCCCACAGAAAAGCTACTGTAGTACAAATTACTAAAAAAGGTAATGCTGGCTATGACAGAAAGATGTCAGAACACAGTGCATTGCAGCTTGCTGTGTATGTGGTGGTGGCCTAATTCAGCAGGATTATGTGCCCTGCCACACTGCAAAAATTGCTCAGGAATGGTTTCAGGAATATAACAAAGAGTTTAAGATGTTAACTTGGCCTCCACATTCCCCAGATCTCAATCCGAGCTAGAATGTGTGTGATGTGCTGGACAAAGAAGTTCAATTCATCGAGGCCCCACCTTGCAACTTACAGGACATAAAGGATATGCTACTACCGTCTTAGTGCCAGATACCACAGCGCACTTTCAGTGGTCTTGTGTTGTCCATGCCTTAATGGGTGAGAGCTATTTGGCAGCACAAGGTGACCTGCACAATATTAGGCAGGTGAATTTAATGTTGTGGCTGAAATCAATGAAAAAAATAAATGAATATTGTTTGTACTGTAAGACAAACAAACATTACATTCAGCAACATTTCCCGACACACGTTCATGGGTTCATGGCATTTTCACACAGGTAAGTTATTATACTATCACCTATAACTTTTATTTGGTTACCACTAGTAATGTAAATGTGCCATAGAATTATTGCTACACAGCTAACTTTCTACAATTAGCTGGCCGCATAGATACATAACAAATAAAATAAATTCTGTCCTTTTTTTCAGGAAAACCAGACTATGAAATGCGTCATCCCGACTGGATACTGTCATTACACCTCGGGCACACAGACATCAAAGCAATGATGATGTTGCACCAACAGAGGTCAGAGATGGATGATGCTGCACCATCAGATGTAGCTCCAAAATCATGGATGACGCGCAGCAAAGGATAACATTGGAGAAACAGCACAACTGATTTAAAATCATCAATCAGTTACCAATAACAAAACAATGTCTAATAACTTCTTATTATGTTTCTTTTTATTTGAATATAGGGTATACAAAGACATGACTTCTTGAAAGACGTGGCAAACACCACCATGGCTATTTGTGTCATTAGAAAGGAAGGAGGAGATCTTGGACACTTTTGAATTGTTGTTGACGGGGTCATAATTCTCAACCACATCAGATCTGTTGCAGTGATGTGGGGTGCAATCTATGTCCTTAATTTAGCATAGCCAAAAGAGCTGAAATACTACTATGACTGTATTCAGGAAGTCCTTATGCAGATGAAATCAGAAAATTGGTTCTTCCCTAAAGTTCTAGGACTGAAAAACTAAATAAGTGTAATTTTGCTACATGGCACTGATGTTCAGTTTCTGCAATTTGTTACATGAAATCTCAGCACTTTGTTGTTAACTGCTGCTATTACTATGTTGTGGCTGGTTACTTATGTGGAGAATTTAACAATTGCATATGATGCAGAAGCAAATGTTATGTAGCCTTTTTCCACTTGTGAATTCTTTAGTTTTCTTTACTTTTTGTGGTTATTTTATGAATGTGCAATTTGGTCTTATAAATACTCAGAAGTTTTTTTTAGCAGGTGTATTAAAAAAGTGTATTGTGCAGTCTGTTCAGGATTTTGCAGAACCATTTATTTATGAGCTATAAATGTTAGTAACTTGTAAAAGTGTACCTTAATGTAAAGTGGATGGCTGTGGACCATTTATTCATGACTTATAAGTGTTAGTAATCTGTGAAAGTGCACCTTAGTGTAAAGTGGATGACTGTGAGCCAATAATTCATGAGGTATAAATATTAGTAACCTGTGAGAGTGTATCTTAATGTAAAGTGGATGCCTGTAACCCATTTATACATGAGTTATAAACAGGTGTCCACTTTACATTAATGGCTCACTATTTGGCACTTATTTCAATAGAGTGACTATTTTAATTCATGCAGTTATAACTGCCTATCAATGATTTATATTGCACTTGTAAATGAGATATTACTCATTAATAGACACCTTTATAAATGCCTTACAAAGGGAACCTTAATGTAAAGTGTTACCCAAATAATATTAATAATTATAATAATATGTATTTGTATTTAAAAGAGCATGAATGTATGTGTATGATTGTACAATGTGATGGATTGGCTTCCTAGTTCAGGGTGTTCACCTCCTTTTGCCCCATGCCCCCTGGGATAGGCTTCACGTCTCCCATAACAAAGTAATGATAAGCGGTACAGAAAATAATTATTAAATTATTATACAGGATTACTGAAGAAAACATCAAAACTACAGAGGTTAAATCTTGAGAGATAAAAGAGCCTATAACTCCAAAAGATATGTTTAAGAGGTGAAGTCGGATGCAGTGGGTTGATCATCAACAGTGGAATAGTTCTGTGTTGTATTGGTGACTCTTGCTGATATTGTGAAGTGATTATCTGTACAAAGTTATGATAAAACTGCAGCACTTCCTGGGTGTGACCTTCTAGAGATGTGTATGTGTCATGTGTAAAGTTCAGCACATACAGCACTATTATACAGAATCCTCACAGAGCTGTGTTCAGAAATGGCTCAACTATACAACTTACTGCACATAGTGAGATACATACCACTGATTCTCACTGTAACAAAAGGTAATTTATTTTCATCAGTTAATTTATTGTGTTAATTCTTAACCATGTTTAAAGCATTATGGTATTCCTTTCTGAAGATGATGTTTTGGTTTGTTTACAAAAAATACTTCACAGATTTTATTTATTTATTTATGCTCTTCTTTCCAACAGGCAGTTTTGCAGATACAATCTGGCCGACAGATGAAAATGCCAACATTGTCAGGCACGAAAAAGACACTGTTACTTTGAAATGTTCATATGAGGCAAGCAGTCAATTAATTTATCTTTACTGGTACAAACAATATCCTAACAGTGCACCACAGTTTTTGCTGTATAAAGGCGCGAGGTCACGTAGTTCTTCAGAGCGCAAGGCCACTGACGCTCGGTTAGAGACAACAACAAGTGGAGACTCTACTGAACTTACTATCAGAGGTTTAAAGCTCTCAGATTCTGCACTCTATCACTGTGCTCTCAGAGTAGGAGCACAGTAATACAGAGTCAATGAAAGGCTGTACAAAAACCTAAAAATGGTTTATATCAAATTTCTTAAACCACTGAAGATTAAAGTAACTCCCTGCCAACATTTTGACCACAGAGACAAACAACATTTGTGGTAACATATGCAGCTGAAAGAAAAAGAGGAATAAAGAACACAACAACTACACATTAATCACAGTGAATTCACAAAGCTACATTTTTCATTGTCCAAAATATATTTTAATGACATTTCAATTTTTATTTATTTGTTCATTTGTGTGTTATTTTGCATGTAGGTGTGTATGTACAAACAAATGTGAGTTTGATTTTACAGATAGAGATAAATAACAAAACCCTTGTCAGACTGTGCAGCTCTCTGTTGAATAAGGGTCACATATAAGGCTTTATATATATATTTATATAAAGATGTATTATCTAAAACATAGTTCTGTGACTAATTGATGATGACTACAGCCTTTTGAGCTAGCAATCTTTTATCTTTTTTGTACTGTGATTAAAACTTTCAAACATGCATTTATGTGGATGGGTGACAATGAATTGAATATAAGTTTGAATGTTTGTGCATGGTGTCCTGCATTGGACTGGTGTCGCATCCATTCCTGCTTCTTGTGCAGAGATGATGGGAGAGGCTCCACTGTACCCCTGAGCAGGATTAAGAAGTTACGGAAATGTGGCCAGGATGAAGTGGTTACTAAAAAAGAATGTTGAATGAATGGACGTTTTTTAGGCTGAAGCTGCAGGGCTTTAATCAGGTGCTTATATTAGTCATAAGGTAGAGTTGGTTTGTATGTGATTATATAAGTCTCATAAAAATGTTGGTGATTTTTCAGGGTGGACCTTGGGCTTGGTTGCACAGGTCTTTATGTTGTAGTTTCATTATACTAGGATGTGCTAATTGTACTAGAGAGTACTATACAGTATAAGATTTGGTTTTCTTCACTATCGCTGATATTGATAAGTCTCCTCTGGTATCAACAAAAACCTTGATCGAGACCAATATTTCTCCTGATGATTAATGAAGTCAGTGAACAGTCACACCAGTCACACTGGCTGTACCACCTCATCCACGATGGTTCTTTAACCTTGACAAAATAAGTAAGAAAATGGATCTACTCATCTCCTCTGCCGCCATTTTCTGTTTGGCTTCACAAAATCTGTCAGCAATGGCATTAACCACGCTGCCGAACAGGCCAGAATGTTTAATGGGGCATCTGGCAAGGAGATCTTAAATTTGTCCCCAATTGCTGAAAGGTTGAGCCATAGGTGCCTCTCCGCCAGAACCAAGCTACACATTGAATGGCTAGTACGATGGGCCGTTTGCTTGGTTGCCCGGAGAGACATATCTTTAGTATGGCACAGCTCTGCCATTGCCTTAGGCCCAATTCCCTCCCGAGTGTCAAACTCACTCAGCAGGTCTGCTTGGTAGGCCTGCAACACTGCTGTTGTATGCAGTGACCCACAAGCAAAACCCGTTGCCACCGTTTCTTATATATATATATATATATATATATAATGTTTTGTGAATTGTGTATTTGTGAAGTGACCTTGGGTACCATGAAAGGCGGTTTTTAAAAATAAAATGTATTATTATTAGTGGAAGTATACTTTCTGCTCAGATTCTCTCACATGCTGCAAAACTGATTGGATGGTGCATCACAGTAGAAATGGCTAATGACCAAAAACATACTGCACAACCATCCCATGGGCTTCTTAAGGCTTGTTATTTCAAATGTCATGTCAGATGGCCTCAACACAATGAAGCATGCTTTTCACTATTGAAGACAGAACTGAAGGCAGAAAAACACACAAACAAGCAGCAACTGAAGTAAGCTGCAGTAAAGGCCTGACAAAGGATCTCCAGGACGAAAACTCAGTATTTGGGGATTATAGGTAATGATTGCAAAGGATTTGCATCAATAAAGTTTGTCCAATTACTTTTGAGCCCGGGGAAAATGGAAGCTGAATAAATGTCTGTAATGCCTAAATGGCTAATGCAATATTTCATTTACAGCACCTGGATTAAAGTTGAAAGTCAATTACATCTTGTTTCCTTCATTTCAAATACACTGTGCTGGTGTACAGAGGCAAAATTCGTGAAACTCGTGTCACTGTCCAAATACTTATGGAGCTGGCTATACAATTTCTTAATATTCTGTTTAAAGGTACAGTGTAAGTTCTGGCAATCTAGCAGTTAAAAAATAAAAATAGAGATTGTCCTACTGCTCATAAAACATTCACTACTAGGCTCAAGAGATAAAACCAATTTAGATGGACAAGCTGACAACAGAAACACAAGCTGACAACAGAAAATGTTTTTAATTTAGCCAACCATTAGGTTTATAATTTTCAAGGTCCTTCCTTGAAAATAAAATCCAGTACTTCACAATAATAACCCATAAATAAATCATCTGGGTTACACATGTAACCCTGTTCCCTGAGAAGGGAACGAGACGTTGCGTTTAGCATATCACTATGGGAGCATCTGTTGTGCGTGACCGGCATCTGACGCTTGTGAAAAATCATGCCTATATATAGGAATGCCATGATCAATTCACAGGCCTGCCCTGGTATGACAAAGCTACGCAAGGGAACTTCAATGTTGTGTTCAGCATAGCACTATGGGAATGAGAACCCACTCCGTCATACAGAAGGTACGGCCTGTTCAAAAAGAACAGGCATAGCGAGACGGCACGCCTCATAAGCAATAGAGATTGCTTCCACTATCCAATCAGTTATACCCTGCTTTGACACAGCATCACCTCTACTGTCGCGGCCAAGCAGACCAGCAACTGCTCCAATTTATGCCACTGGCCGGAGTGGTGGACGTAAGTACAGAGAGCCCTTACTAGACACAGCAGGTGCATTCTCTCTTGTTCCGGTGTGGAGAATGGAGGAGGGCAGAAAGCTTGCAACACCACAGGATGGGAGGCCGATGTAGGCACCTTAGGAATATAATCTGGCATAGGATACAGGAAGGCCTTTGCCAATCCAGGGGCAAAGTCAATGCAGGAAGGGGTAACAGACAGAGCTTGTAGATCTCACACTCACTTGAGAGATGTCAGATTCAGAAGCTTCTCAGAGGTTGATTTAAGGGCTCGAATGGGGCCGCTGGCAGACCTTCCAGGACCAGAGAAAGGTCTGTGGAAGGTATGCGCGCCCTGCAGATGGGCCTCAGCTGCCTGACACCAAGCATGAACCTCGAAGTTAGAGGATGTTAGCAGAAACATTATTGTAAGAACTCCAGGACTGTAGCTATTGTGCAGTTCACTGAGTCTAGCTGATGTTCCTCACACCACAAGACAAAAAGCTGCCACTAGAGTGCATACAATTTGCTTGTGGATGGTGCTCTAACATTTAACATGGTCTCTACAACTTCAGTTATGAGACCAGTATCTATGAGTTGGTGCCCCTCACGGGCCAGACCCCAAAGTTTCTATAGTTCTGGCTGAGGGTGATAAATCAGCCCTATGGCTTGAGCCAGTAGATCCACTCTAAGGGCTGAAATGGGGCACCTGACAGACCTTCCAGGACCAGATTACTCTCAGAAGCTCTTCATGTTGGTGAGAACAACATCTCGATGTTAAAGTGCAAGTTCCCTGGATTGTGCTAGAATTATCCAGTCATCCAGTTTAGTACAAGGAAGCCCCGGAGTCACAAGGGAGCCAGAATGGCATCTGTGCACTTTGTGAAGTCGTGAGGGTATAAAGCTTGCCCAAAGGGAAGAACCTGATACTGGTATGCTTTGCCTCCAAAGGCAAAGCATAGCTGTTAGCTGTTACAGTGCCATGCAAAGTAACCCAATTATCAGAGTTCCGCTAATCTCCATGTCTCCAGTCTCAGCCACAGTTGAGTCTCAAGCCCCAGCCACAGCTCCTGCCACAGCTCACGGCCAAACTCCATCCAAAGTCATGCCTCCGGCCCAAGCCACAGTCACGCCTCCGGCCCAAGCCACAGTCACGCCTCCAATCCAGGTCCACGATGCCCAAGTCCAGACCCAGTCTCAAGCTTATGAGGTCCCCGTCCCTGTCACATCCCAGGTCCCCATCCCTGTCACATCCCAGGTCCATGCCCCTGTCACGTTCCAGGTCCACGCCCCTGTCATGTCCCAAATCCCAGTCATAGCCCAGCCCTGGCTCAGGTCCCAGTCACAGCCCCGGCTCAGGTCCCAGTCACAGCCATACCTCACGTCCTACACGACACCCGCCATGCCTCACATTCCGGACGGCAATGCCATGCCTCACGTTCCCGACGGCAATGCCATGTCCCTCGCTCAGGCCATGTCCCTTGCTCAGGCCATGTCCTTCGTCCAAGTCCAATCTCAAACCTTGTCTTTAGCCACGTCTCTAGCCCATGCCATGCCTCTAGCCATGTCACTAGCCCATGCCATGCCTCTAACCACATCTCTAGCCCATGCCATGCCTCTAGCCACGTTATTAGCCCATGTCATGCCTCTAGCCATGTCATTAGCCCATGTCATGCCTCTAGCCACGTCTCTAGTCCAAGCCACGCTTCTAGTCCTAGCCATGTCTCTGAGCCCTGTCCTGGCCAGGTCTCTGGGCCCTGTCATAGCCACATCTCTGAGCCCTGTCCCAGCCATGTCTCAGGTCCAGGTGAAGGCTATCCCAGAGATTTTTTTTTTTTTTTTTTTTTGGGGGGTCAAAGAGGACAGCAGGGCTCCATCCTGAGGCTTATGGGGAGGTCTCGGTGGTGGAGCTCCTGCCAGCCTAGGAGACTGTCCTGCTGCCTTGTTCAGCTGAGGACGCCACTCAGCCCCCTTGTTCAGCTGAGGACGCCGCTCAGCCCCCCTGTTCAGCTGAGGATGCCGCTCAGCCCCGCTGTTCAGCTGAGGACGCCGCTCAGCCCCCCTGTTCAGCTGAGGACGCCGCTCAGCCTCCCTGTTCAGCTGAGGACGCCGCTCAGCCTCCCTAGCTATAGTCGCTAGCACTAGCAGTAGCAGTGCTAGCCCAGTTAGTTTAGTTTAGTTCTGATGTTCCTGTTTCGGTTTTGTTTGTTTGTTTTGTGCAAACTTTACTTTATACGGTTTTACAATATCTATAACCATACCGACAGTTATTGAGTAGCCATGATGAGCCAGGGGGTGGGAGGGTGGGTTTTCGGTACTTTTAATTTTGTTTTCCTTTGTTAGTATAACAATAAAAAAGGCCTGTGAATGTTTACTGCTGTGTTGCATAATTAGTTTTTTTTTTCTTTTCAATGAAATATTTGGGAAAGGGAAGGTAAAAGAGAGAAAAGGTAAATGAATCACATGTAAATCACATGTAAATTCATCATATGAAAATGAAATAAATAAATAAATAAATAAGTCAAACAAATAAACCCCTTGGTGTGTTAAAGTCTTTCTCCACAAGATGGCATAGTCAGGTTTTTTTTATTCTGAAGCACTAAGACCCTGCTCACATCCCCCAGTAATTATGATTCTTTTGATTATGAATACTAATTTGCAAAACAATATACATACATGCATTAATATGAAGTTGGTCTCCGCTTTGCTTCCACCATCTTCTGTTAAAGTTTTCCATTAGATTTTAGAATGTGGCCATATGGATTTGTTCTCATTCAGCTACAAGTTTCAAGGTTTTTTAGTGGTGGTGGTGTTTTTATTGCCTTATAGCAGTCCCCGTGTTGTGTATAAAAAGTGATCCAGTGTCTTCTTTTTTCCGCTGTGTACGGCAGGGTATGTGCTAATACAAATCTGATATTTCTTTTTTTTTTAAAGTTCACCTTGTTAAAGTCACCGATAATCACCAGCGCTGTATCCAGATTCAATGTTTATAGCAGCCCAATGTCCCTTTGTAGTATTAATAAAGCAGGCTGTGTGGACCTGAGGTAGAATATAGACAGGCATTTTGAGGCAGAGGTAAATTCTCGGTGTAAATAAAAGGGACAGCACCCTGAGCGAAGTATTCCACGCGCCGGGCTCTTTTCCTCATCGCCGATGTTTGCACCTCAGGAGAGTAAGTCCATTGTTTACCTTACCATGGTGTTTACTCAGACTCATCTCCAGAGGCGCAGGCTGCTTATATATAACATTATTAGATTATATGTTTATAGATTAGAATGATTAAATATTCATAATTGCATAATTGCCCAGCTTAGTTTGAGCCCATAACAAGTTCCCAATATGAGGCTGAATGTAAACCCAGGATGCTTCAGTAAAAATCTGTCAGTAACATTGGTGACACTGTCATGTGATGCTGTGAGGTGGAGCTACATGGACCTTTATGATGTTAACATATCAGAGTACAGAAAGAATACTTTTATTCGACACAGACCATTCATTATGTTCACGTTAATATTCATGTCTCTGTGGCTTTCAGTAGGTGAGTTACTTTTTTTGTGATTTCAGAAATACTAAGTGTTGAATTACTGATTAATTAGTCTGTGTGGTAGAAAACACAGAATGTAAGTCTAACATGCTGTTCTTGACTGTGTAAAAGTTACAAATTTTATGTTCTCTTCTCTATGACAGGCGACTCCATGGCAGATTCAGTCGAGCCACATTTCTCTCATACAGTTGTAGATGAAGGTGATAATGTTACTCTGTCCTGCAGATATAAAATAAGTGGTACTGCAAACTACCTGCACTGGTACAGGCAATATTCAAAATCTAAACCCGAGTTCCTTCTGTATATTCATCAACGTGGAACTCTAAGTGTAAACACTCCCCCAAGAATGTCTGCTAAAGTTCATGATGATAATAATAATAAACAAGTGGTTCTGCTCATCTCCTCTGCTGCTGTATCAGACTCTGCATTATACTACTGTGCTCTGGCTCCCACAGTGACAGGAAATCCAACTACAGAAAACAGATCTTCCAAAGATTGAGAAATGTACATGCTTTTTTAATGGGGGGGGGGTTATAAAGAGTTTATATTATTGGCACATGTTGGATCATTAGGAGGCAGCTCATTAATTTATTAATCTTCAGTAATTACTTTATCCTGGTCAGGGAACACTGGGAGGAATGGGAAATATTGGGAGGATATTGGAACACCATCTGAGAGACAGCAATACTGGCGCTGTTCCTCCTAACTAATCAACTGTCAATGAAAAGTGAAAACTAGGAAACAATTTGGCATTCAGTTTTGGTGCATATTTTTGGGAACTATTAATTACAGTATAACTTTTAAGAATATGTTTATTTTGTTTTGGTTTCCATTGTTCTTAGGAGTCTGTCTGAACATTACATTTTATTATGTAATAAGATCATGGTCACTCTGCTGATGGACAAGTCTGCTGCAATGCACAGCTCAAATCACATCATCAAATTTACTGATGACACTTCAGTGTTGAGCATTATCAGCAAAATACTGAGTAGTATAGAACTAGTGTAGAAGCAACAATCCATTGACAAAACGAGATTGCCGGCAGATATACAACAGAAAACACCAATCTCCCATTCTCACTACTGTAGGGAAAAAGAGCTTTTGGTTTTGTTAGATTAACACTCACACACAAACACACACACAAAAACAAAGGGGGTGAGAGTAGCTTTGGCAGAGAATAAATGTCTCCCTAGTTTTTACACTATATGCTGTTTTTAGACCTCGACCTGAACAAACCATCAACAATTAATCTAATTTTCGCTACGTTTTAGAAGGGCTCTATTAAATACAACAGCTTCGACTGAGACCTGGATGTGCTTCTTGCATTTCTAGTTGGAGGGGATTCATCAGAAGTCTGGTCGATCGTTATGTGTAAACTAGACAAAGATGCATTATAGAAGCTCACGGACACATCGCCAATGCTAGACGGTATAGAAAATATATCGAAAATATGTATAGAAAATATCTATGACGGGTAATCGATATGTATAACTCACTTCTGGATATGTTAATGAAGTGTATTCAATATGTAACCTGCATTTAGAAGTACTACTTAAAGCATGATCAAATAATCAGTATGGGTTAAAAAGCATAATCTATATGTATAATCAACAGTTAGAAGCATAATCGAAATCCATAGAATAATGGTTGATCAAATTATATTCTAAGTGTGGATTGAGTTAGAAGAATTCTGTATCTTACTAAACAGTGAACCTAATTGCTTTCTGTGGCAAATCTAAAGCTATAAGACACTTCCAACAGGTGGTCTTCTAAGTGTGTAAAGTAAGAACCTGTGTTTGTTTAAACTCAGTTCCACCTCTAATTGTGTAAATTAGAGGTTTTGGGTTTTGTCTAAAGCAGTAAAATTAATAAAGTCTATGGTAGTAAATTCAGAGCTTGTGTTTATCTAAACGCATCTTCACGTTATGGCAGTAATTTAGACACATTCCAGAACTGGGTTTCTAAACAGAGCATCCTAAGCTTGTAAATCAGTGACAAAAGATAAGAGTCAACAGAAAGGTAACAAGATGCGACTATAGGATGAAATACATGTCTTGGTAAACAAACTCAGGTCTGGTAAAACTTTTAAATAATATACAACTGACTACGCATGCGCCACAAAAATAAGGTATCCTATATAAGTTGAATGCCACACCTAGGAATTATTTTTTACTGTTTTGCGAAGTATATAAAGACATGTTCATGTATTTACAAATTGGACTCTGCAGACAGTCACACTTTGTTGGTTTCCAATAAAGTTGATTACTTTTGACATCTACTAAGCTCTCTGACTTTGAAGTTTTTGACTTTTGAAGGTTGATTTTATCCACAACAACAGATATTTGGCATGCAAAATATATTGAGCTGTAAGGTGACTCCACATCCTGTGGTTTGAAAAGTGTTGTCACTCGCAGTGACTGTGGCGACAAACTACAGCCAATGAGAGCACAAGGCATGGGGTGAGGTCACCATGAGGAAGGGAAACCCGCAAGATCTTTGGCAGAAGCATAAAGGGGAGAAGCTCTACAAACATTTTTTACTCAACTCCAACTCTCTCTGTAGCACACACAATCTCTGCTGCCCGCATGTTGTAATGCATTCTTTCACCGACTTTCTTTGCTTTTTCCATTTTGCTCAAATCATTGCGCAAACAGCTCACACCGCTTGTTTCTGTCCTACATCCATCTTCAAATAATAACTCCTTTTTTGCATGTGGTTTTCAGGTCATATATCCGTGTCACTTCATGCATGTGTTTTCGTGACAAAATTTTGTTTGGACACAGGATAGAGTCATCGCGTAACAGATTGTCAGATCGTGCAGTTTGTGACCCTCTGTCACAGAGCAATCAGATAGTATCAACACCACAACAACTTCAAGACTCCAGATTACAAGACAGTAAGTCGTGTAGTTTGAACAACACAGTGATCAGCCAACGTTGAAAGTCGTGTACTGTGAACTTGGCTTTAGTTGATGAAGACTTCCTGAAGATTTTGATTTTGAAAAGTATTGGTAGAAGAGATCTCATTGTTCCATGGTGTTCAAGGGTTTTAACTCTTCCGCACTGGGCAGAGCCCAAAAGGTTTTGCTCCAATCAGCATGATGTTAGGGCGGGGTGTAGCTATATTCTCCATTCATGATTTTACTCAGTCCATGGTCTTTGTGGACCAGATTTCATGCCTTCTCTTTTCTTCCTTGATAGAATGTGGATCAAACTTTTAGTCCCAACTGTTGGTACCTATACCTAACAACATTCTACCCAATTTTTCTTACTCTCATCTTTTAGCAAATCACTCAAGAAACAAACAGATACCAAATAAGACATATGACATTTAATGCTATCAGCCTTGTTCAACTGGTAGAGGAGGAGGTGTTGGTCTCATCCATAGTCAAAATCTAGGCATCACACAAAAACCTAGTTTTTTAGGTTTAGGTAGAAGTTAATTCTTTATACCAGTATACCTTACGTAGCCACTTAAAATAAGTCAATTCCTCTAATCATTATTTACAGACCCCCAGGGCCATGTACTGAATATCTTAGTGAATTTGCAAACTTTATCTCAAACCTGGTTGTTTCTGTAGATAAAACATTAATCGTCGGTGATTTTAATATTCATTTTGATAACCATCTGAGAACATCGGTTGTGTCCATCTTAGATTCAGGAGGAATTAATCAGAATGTCACATGCCATGAGGGGAAGGAAGCAGGCAGGATGCAATTGCAGTACGAATGGCTTTATTTACAGTGTGGTGAAAGCAAAAGCAAAACCAAAACGGAAACAAGAAACATAACTCTCTCAATAAACTAAGCTAAGCTAACTTACTGTGACTATGGCTAACGTTAATGTTAAGGCTTAACATGACATGAAACGGAGATTCACTATAGTCGCACTCGAGATATAAATGGCATACATGCATCGATACATTCAATCTATTCAACCGCGCCATGTTAAGCATATGTTTATGTTTTTTATGTTTATGTTTTTTCATATGTTTTTTACATATTTTTCGTTACCCCGCAACTTCTAACAGCTGCGGGCAATACCATAACCTACGTGACACATGACGAGATGGGACGAAGACATGACGTCAACCCGGAAGCATTATACCAGGCACGCTGCTGCACGGGGGAATCGTGACACAGAACATAATCGGGCCTACTCGTAATGGTGGTCACACTCTTGAGCTCATCCTAACATACAGATTAAATATAGCAAATATTGTTATTTTTCCTCAGTCTGAAGTTGTCTCAGACCATTATCTTATCTCGTTCATAATACGTATTGATCATAATATTTCCGCCTCGCTATCACGTAAAACGTACTTTCACATCAGCTACTGCACCATCAATTTCATTTGTATCACAATGTGATCCGATAGAACTTGATCGGGTGACTGAATGCTTAGAGTCAACACTCTGCTACACGTTAGAGTGGCTCCACTCAAAAGAAAATTTCCGATCTCAATCCGGACTGCAGAATCTCTCACTATCTTCAAAAAACAGCTAAAGACCCACCTCTTCCGCGCGCACACCTAATCAACTCCTAGGAAAAAAAAAAAAAAAAAACACACACAACGCACTTACACCTCTACTCTGTGCACTTTGCTTCCTCTGGTATTCAATTAATGGATCTTGTATAGTAGCACTACTTGTATTGTTCCCTGCTTGATATATCGATTTGCGTCTGCAAAGTGAATAAATGTAAATGTAAATGTGAGAAATTAAGACTATTGAATTAAAACCAGCCAGTATTATACCTAACCCTATAGATGATAATATAGCAATATCAGATTAATGTTTAGAATGTTTTATTCCCCTTAGAGAGACCAAACTACAGTGAGGGAAAGAAGAATTTGATCCCCTGCTGATTTTGTAAGTTTGTGCACTGACAAAGAAATGATCAGTCTATAATTTTAATGGTGGATTTATTTGAACAGTGAGAGACAGAATAACAAAAAAATCCAGAAAAACGCATGTCAAAAATGTTATAAATTGATTTGCATGTTAATGATGGAAATATGTATTTGACCCCTCTGCAAAACATAACTTAGTAAACTTGTGTCATGAGCCGTGGCGTGAAGGAGGTCAGACGGATGCAATAGCAGTTCGAATGGTGGCTTTTATTTCCAATAATGAAAGCAAAACAAAACAGAAACAAGAAACGTAACTCACTTGACAAACTAAGCTAGGCTACACTAGGCTATGCTATGAGATATGCTCACTATGGTTATGGCTAAGGCAAAGACTATGGCACAAACATGACATGAAACAAAGACTCTCTGTAATCGCTATCTCATTCTAGAATAGGCCTCTAGGTCTATCTAGTCTACATTGAATTACCCGTGCCATATGTAGCACGGTTCCTGTTATACACCCAGGCCTATTAGACCTGAACTGCTAACAGCTGTCGCCAATACCATAACACACGTGACTCTTGACGAGACTTGATCGGAAGAAGCATGCGCATCAGCACTCAAAGCGCGCTGCTGCACGGGGGAATCATGACAACTTGGCAATCACAGAGGTCAGACATTTCTTGTAATTGGCCACCAGATTTGCACACATCTCAGGAGGGATTTTGTCCAACTCCTCTTTGGAGATCTTCTCCAAGTCATGCTGACGTTTGGCAACTTGAACCTTCATCTCCCTCCACAAATTTCCTATAGGATTAAGATCTGGAGACTGGCTAGGCCACTCCTGGACCTTAATGTGCTTCTTCTTGAGCAACTCCTTTGTTGCCTTGGCCGTGTGTTTTGGGTCATTGTCATGCTGGAATACCCATCCACAACCCATTTTCAAAGACCTGACTGAGGGAAGGAGGTTCTCACCCAAGATTTGACGGTACATGGCCCCGTCCATCATCCCTTTGATGTGGTGAAGTTATCCTGTCCCCTTAGCAGAAAAACACCCCCAAAGCATAATGTTTCCACCTCCATGTTTGATAGTGGGGATGGTGTTCTTGGGGTCATAGGCAGCATTCCTCCTCCTCCAAACACCGTGAGTTGAGCTGATGCCAAAGAGCTCCATTTTGGTCTCATCTGACCACAACACTTTCACCCAGTTGTTCTCTGAATCATTCAGATGTTCATTGGCAAAAATCAGACGGGCATGTATATGTGCTTTCTTGAGCAGGGGGACCTTGCGAGCACTGCAGGATTTCAGTCCTTCATGGTGTAGTGTGTTACCAATTGTTTTCTTGGTGACTATGGTCCCAGCTGCCTTGAGATCAGTGACAAGATCCTCCCATGTAGTTCTGGGCTGAATCTTCACTGTTCTCATGAACATTGCAACTCCACGAGGTGAGATCTTGCATGGAGCCCCGTGCCGATGGAGACTGACAGTTTGCGAATAATCCCTTTAAGAGTGTGCTCCTAATCTCAGCTCGTTACCTGTATAAAAGACACCTGGGAGCCAGAAATCTTTCTGATTGAGAAAGGGTCAAATTCTTATTTCCCTCATTAAAATGCAAATCAATTTATAACATTTTTGACATGCGTTTTTCTGGATTTTTTTTTGTTGTTATTCTGTCTCTCACTGTTCAAATAAACCTACCATTAAAATTATAGAATGATCATTTCTTTGTCAGTGGGCAAATGTACAAAATCAGCAGGGGATCAAATACTTCTTTCCCTCACTGTAGCTTCATTAATCTCTTCATCAAATTCATCAACTGGCATACTAGATCCTGTATCAACATGTTTCTTTAAACAGATTTGTCCTGGAGTTATTGAACCATGTTTAAATATGATCAATTATTCCCTTAGCACTGGCTATGTACCTAAATCACTTAAATTAGCAGTTATTAAACCCCTGATTAAAAAACCTGACCTTGACCCCTCTCAACTGTCCAGCTATAGGCCTACATCAAATCTCCCCTTCACCTCCAAGATCGTAGAAATGATTGTTACATTACATCTATTCACTTAGCAGGCGCTTTTATCCAAAGTGACTTACAAATGAGAAAAATACAAGCAAATCGATATATCAAGCAGAGAACAATACAAATAGTGCTACCATACAAGATCCATTAAATGAGTTCCAGAGGAAGCAAAGTGCACAGAGTAGAGGTGTAAGTGCAATTATTATTATTATTTTAAATGAGTTGATGCGGGCAACTTGATGCGGGCAGCTACAGGAAGCCAGTGGAGAGAGATGAAGAGGGGTGTGACATGGGTTCTCTTTAGCTGGTTGAATATGAGGCGTGCTGCAGCATTCTGAATCATTGTTCAAAGCAGTTATGCTGATGCTTGCATAGGAATAACTTTCATGAAATGTATCGGTCAGGATTTAAACCTCATCATAGCCCAGACAGCGTTAGTTAAAGTAGTAAGTGACCTAGTACTGTCCTCTGATCAGGGTTGTGTATCACTGCTTGTGTTGCTTGTCCTTAATGCAGCTTTTGAAACTATTGATCATGCTATTCTCCTTGGTAGATTAGAAAATGTTGTTGGCATTAAGGGAACAGTTCTCTCCTGGCTCAGGTCTTATCTGACCGATCTTTGTCAATTCGTAGATGTAAATGGAGACTTATTGAATCAGAGTAATACATCTATGTGTTTACATGAACTGAAGTTTTTGATCATAATATCAAAATTGTCACACAATCCTATGTGATGGCGGAATTGTATCTTGTGTTTTACCATGTATTCTAGTGATTTTTTATTTGAATTTCTTGTAGCGTGCTTACTTGAAGACAATGAGGGGGAGCAGCATCGGAGAGACAGATCACCCATTCTCCAAAGAATTAGGGAGAACAGCCTGTGGTGTACGTTTTTGTTGAAAGGGTCAGAAGGTAGGAAGCTTTGACTGATCATGAAGTATATCGCCTTGTACACTGAGTTTGAAGGGGAAAAAATGTATACATGAGTATATGCCTCCTTTTGCAAACTCTTGAAAAAGTTTTGCCTTTAGAAATTGGACATTTTCTGTTATTGCATTCCAAGGCTAAATGTTTTTGTTGATATTTATGTTACAGATATTGCCTAACGAGCCCATGGACGTATAAAAACAGAACAATAAAAACCACTAACCATAATGGTGACTTAGAACTAAACTTATTTTCAGTAAAACATTAACTACAGCTAAACATTTGTTAATTCTCAATAAGAACTTTTATACATGTATAAGAGAAAAGGAAAACTAAACTAAGGTGCTAATGCTGTTTTTGGAATCCGTTAAAAATCCTCTGGTGAGATCTTGAGATACTTAATGTGCTCTTTTGTTGCAGTTGATTTCATCTAAGGCTAGAAGTCATTTGTCTCTTCTCTTTTTTCTGTTCTTGCTCATCTTTCCTGCAGTGTGTCTGCTTGTTTACAGCAGGTGTTATCACTAATGGTCAATGATTACTTAATTATCTAATTTATTGCAACAATGATTTAGTGTTACTTTGTAGAATGGACTCACAGTTGGACTCACTGTTAATTTAACACTTAAGACAGTGGTAATTTAACACAAAGGATTTTGCTGTGTACTGACAAAAGGCCAAGAAGAAGAAGAAGAAGAAGAAGAAGAAGAAGAAGAAGAAGAAAAAGAAGAAGAAGAAGAAGAGGAAGAAGAAGAAGAAGAGGAAGCAGAAGAAGAAGAAGAAGAAGAAGAAGAAGAAGAAGAAGAAGAATCTTCCCAGCAAATAGGGGATGTCCCCTAGACGTTGCGAATGTCCACTTAGGTCTGCTTTGTAACATTCGCTGACGGATGTTCAGAGGGCATCCACATTTGGTCCGGTTTATAACTTTTGCTGGCAGAAAATGCCATTGATTTAACTTAGGTATGTGGTTATTCCTTAAAAACATCCCTTAAGTTATCTCTAACAATGGAATTTATGCAGAAACTATGTTGTTGTTGTTTTGTAGATTGACATTACTGTGGTTTAAAGTGCAAATGAACCATAGTAAAAATAGATAACAAAAACCATGTATATTTGTGGTTGCTATGGTTTTAATTAATATCTACTATGGAACAATATTTTTCTTAAAATTAGTTTAGAAACTACTCAATATTCTGTAAAACATGGCCTTTATATTGATCCATTACTGATTATTTTACATTCATACAACTAAACCTGTATATATTTATACTATAATAATTCTATTGTATTGAAAATGAATAAAAAGATCTGACACCTTGTCATTTTTGTTCCTTAAATTATTTTCCCCACCAGTACTACGGCATTTAAATACTGTCAATTTAATGTGTGCTTCATAATCTAAGTCACAGTGCACATATTCATGCAAAAGTGAAAGAATCCACCATTGTGCAGTTATATATTAACTGATTAAATACTGTAATTAATATGACACAATGTTTATAAGTAGCTGTCTTTGCGTACTCCTATATGAAAGAAATAACTGTCACACAGCAAATACCCACACAAGGACATTAAATCAAGGAAAAACAACCGTGAATACACAAATGGAAAACTTTTTTGCTAAGGGATCAAAATGAAAGCAATGAAGCAGAAATGCAGAATGGCAGTTGCTGAATCAGATGCAAGCAATGACTTCCAAACAGTAAGTGAAGGAGAGGCCAAAAAGGTTGGAAATGAGTCCAATGCTGAAATTGCTGGAAAAGAAAAATGAAAGAGATACAGGTAAGTCATACTTCTTTATGCATCCTCATTTAAACTTGGGTTACATCACGTTCAACACCCACCATTTAAACTGAAACTGTTGGTCAGGCTGCAACATTAGGTGATAATTATTTTGGCTTAAAAAATAAAAAAATAAATCAATTGTAGTTAAAATTTGGAACAAGAAAAATTAGATGGTTGACAATGATGTTGCAGTGGGACAAACACTACATGAGGATAATTGCAACATATACATGAAGTTCCAGTTTTTGATTCGCGCATTGCAAGATATTAATCAAATGTTGTAATAATTCGTATACAAATATGCTCAATGATGCACATGCATATAGTATTTTGTAACTGGCTGTACATACCTCATAATGTGGTGTAAATACACTACACAAATATTTATACACAGTTACAAATATTACAATGTTATAATTTCTAATCAGATGTCTAATCCTTTTTTTTTTACCTATAATTTCTTGAAAAGTACACAAGTCCTCATTTTCCAACATTATGTGGCAAGACACAATTAAAGCATATAACATACCACATGCTTTAAAAAAAATCCGTAATTAAACAATGCTTCAATAATGTGGAAGTTAGATTCTGATCTATGGACTTCCCATGATGAATCTTATGAATGACTGACAACAATGTGTTTAACAAACTCTGTGAATATTTTTAATAAACATGCATGAATTTTAGTAAATGCAGACAAAGTGATTAGCTGAAAAATGACATTCAATATTGTAACACACAAAACGGCCATATATACCCTTCATCTCTAAGATTTTAGAAAAGGTTGTAGCAAAGCAGTTATGCTCGTACTTGGATAGGAACAACATTCATGAAATGTATCAGTCAGGAATTAGACCTCATCATAGCACAGAGACAGTGTTAGTTAAAGTAGTAAATGACCTTCTACTGACCTCTGCTCAGGGCTGTATCTCGCTGCTTGTGTTACTCGACCTTAGTGCAGAATTGATACTATAGATCACACTATTCTCCTTGATAAATTAGAAAATGTTGTTGGAATTAAGGGAACAGTCCTCTCCTGGCTCAGGTCTTATCTGACCGATCGTTATCAATTCGTAGATGTAAATGGTGATTTCTCCGTGCGTACTGAGGTTACTTTTGGAGTTCCACAAGGTTCTGTCTTAGGCCCACTGCTATTTACTTTATATATGCTACCCCGAGGACAAATTATTTGTAAGCATGGAATTAGCTTCCACTGTTATGCTGATAATACACAGCTGTATGTTTCAGCGAAGCCAGAGGACAGACAGAAGCTTAGTAAAGTTGAGGATTGTGTGAAGGACATTAGACGTTGGATGTTAACCAACTTCCTTTTACTTAATTCTGATAAAACAGAAATACTATTATTAGGCCCACATGTAGCTAGAAGTAATCTTTCTGATCACATGGTCACTCTGGATGGTCTTTCTGTTTCATCATGTATAGCAGTTAAAGACCTCGGAGTGATTATTGACTCCAGTCTTTCATTTGATGCTCATGTAGATAATCCTACTAGGATAGCTTTCTTTCATCTCAGAAATATGTCTAAGATAAGAAACATATTGTCACTACATGATGTGGAAATACTGGTTCATGCATTCATCACCTCTAGATTAGATTACTGTAATGCCTTACTGTCTGGATTATATAAATAAACTCCAGTTAGTCCAGAATGCTGCTGCTAGAGTCCTAACTAGAATTAGAAAATACGACCATATCACCCCGATCTTATTCACCCTGCATTGGCTCCCAGTAAAATCTCGGATTAACTATAAAGTACTTTTATTAACCTATAAAGCACTAAACGGTCTCGCGCCAAAATATCTAAGCGACCTTCTGGTTTTATATGATCCTCCCTACTTAGATCAAAAGATGCAGTCTATTTGACGGTACCTCGAATAGTGAAGGCTACAGCAGGGGAAGAGCCTTCGCTTATAGAGCCCCACAGTTATGGAACAGTCTTCCTATTAGTGTCCGGGACTCAGACAAAGTCTCAGTGTTTAAGTCAAGGCTTAAAATGTATTTGTTTTCTCAAGCTTACCCTGACTAGATTATATTTTTACTACTTCGCAGTCATAATAATCTTTTTTCTCCCTCTCTCCTTTTGCCGAGCCACACACGGATTTATGGAGATACTAGAGATCCAGATCATTTGAGCCTCTGGATGGAGCTCAAATCTCAAATCTTCTCCAATTCCAGACTTCTGGGACTACGGCTGCTCCTAAGGCCATACAGACTTCATGTACATCCATACTGTACTTTTTCACACTATCTGTTGTTACCCAGATGAGGATGGGTTCCCTTCCGAGTCGTGTTCCTCTCAAGGTTTCTTCCTTTAAACATCTTAGGGAGTTTTTCCTTGCCACCGTCACCACACAGTGGCTTACTCAGTTGGGATAAATTCACACATTTAATATCTGTATACCGTGTTTATATTTCTGTAAAGCTGCTTTGAGATAATGTCTGTTGTAAAAAGCGCTATACAAATAAAATTGAATTGAATTGAATTGAATTTACTGTGAGATCAGAAAGCTTACTTCAAGCTACACATGGTCCTAATACAAGTACTTCTGTCTTATCAGAATTAAGTAAAAGGAAGTTAGTTAACAACCAACATCTAATGTCCTTTACACATTCCTCAACTTTATTAAGCTGCTGTCTGTCGTCTGACTTTGCTGAAACATACAACTGTGTATTATCAGCATAACACTGGAAACTAATTCCATGTTTATTAATAATTTGACCCAGATGTAGCATACATAAAAAAAAAAGCAGTAAAGCTAGTTCAGAACCTTGTGGACAAACCTTATGCCTGCTCTTCAATTC